>VZRN01005001.1:934917-986777 GCA_013397935.1 Dasyornis broadbenti | reverse complement strand
ATGACATTTACCAAAGCCAGCCCTTGTCAGATCTATAGATCACCACCACATTAATAAGCCTGTGCTTTATCGAGCATCCTGCGAGCAGAGAGAGAGCAGCTCTCATATGGCTGTGGAAAAAATTCCTCTGGTTAAGCTAAATCAGGAAAAGATGCGTTTGGTGCGTTACATAAATGTATTAAAAATTGGATGTCAAAAAGCCCTGCCTCTCCTTGCCCAAAAGCAGCAGCAACTTAGAGAATCTAAGTGTCTCTAATTTGCTTGCTGCCTGGATCAGCCTCAAAATTTGGTGAACTCGCCATCAAAGCTGATGAGCTGGAAGTCCCTGTGGCTTCAGTAGATGGAAGGAGAGAGAGGAGGAGAGGGAAAGAGGGAAAGGGAGAAAGAGAGGAATGGGCTGAGTTAAAATGAGCTTGGTTAAAACCAAGCAGGGAACACAAGTGTTTCAAACAAATCAGTTAATACAACCCTTGGGATGTCTCCAGGACGTGAATGTCTGTTCTTTACCCTGTTCCTTTAATTAAAATATTTCTAATGATTTATTTAGTCCTTTTCATTAAAAGAAGCCAGGCTGGCAACAAGAAAATAACCATTGGTGGCACAGCAGAGCAGCCCTTGGCTTCTCTTCACAGTGACCTGCAGGGGACGCAGGTTGGGCAGGGACCTGCCAGGTTTCACAGCTCTCTGGGGACGCCCTTCCCGATTAAACATATCCCAACAAACTCCTTTAGGCTTGGGAGGGGCCCTGAGACCTCTCTGGGCACTCTGTGGGTCAGGAAAGATCCTTGAGGAAGGGAGAGGAGGAGGCGGAAAAGCTGTCAGAGGAGCAATTTTATGAAAACCAACTCTTTCCTGGTGGCTCTGTGACAGGACAGGGCTTGAGCCGCCCCCAAGAGACTGCCCTGTCCTTCCAACACCTTTTTCGCCATGCCTGGAAGAATTTGGGAAGCTGAAACCCAGCTCAGCTTTCCTGGGCATCTCAGAAACACCAAGCTCCTTATTTACTGAGCTGTTCCACCAGGTCAGGAAAGGTTTTCTCCTGTCAGAGCAGGTTTGTGGGGAAGACGCGAGCCTTTAGTCTCAGGGCAGATCAGGCTGCAGCCACAGCTCCCCGTGGAGCTCTGGGAGAAGCTCTGCTCCGGGAGGAGCCATGTGTTCAAGCCCCTGCCACATTCACACACGTCAAGAGCAAAGCTGTCACAGGGAGGTTTGCAGCGTTTGCCTCCCGAATCCAGCTGAAGGCACGCTCCTGTTCATGCAGATGGGCTTGGATCTGTCACTTCTGCTCAGGGGGTGATGGGTTTGGGAAGGGATTAAAAGGGCATTGATGCTGTGAGAGAGCTCAGCGCGGGGAAAATGCCATCCCCGTCCCCCCTGCTCACTCGAGAAAGGCAGCATCAAAGCCAAGCTGTCACTTGACAGGTAAGAGCTGGCAGGTAACATCCTTGCCAAGGCTGAAATTCACTGCTGCCAGGCCAGGAGAGGCTTCCTGGTGCCAGAATGCTCTGTTGGTGAGGGCAGGATACAATAGCTTTTGTTCTCTGCCAGCATCTAGAAGTGGCAATCTCTGAGAAAAGGGCAGCAGTGGAGCTGTCAGCAGGGAAACAAGACAGATGAAACCCTGTTTTTTCTGGGACTTCTGGGGTTATTTTTTGTTTTTTTTTTTTTTTTTTTTCCTTTTTTTCCTGAATGAGGTTTGGATTTACCAGCGAATTCCTTGGATTTGTGTCATGTCATCTCACCAGCCTGATACCTGTGGCTCCACACAGTTATCCTTAACTTCAGCTCAAACCAGAAAATATCGCTTGGGCAGAAAGTGTGAGATGAGGAAATAGCACTCAAATTAATGATTTTAATGAAATCTGCTCGGTGTTCTGTGGGCAGAGGAAAGCTGTGAGGAACCTACGAGCACTGAGACAAAAACCTAAATGAGAGTGTGAGCTGAGCAAACCTGTTAGAGAGGAGCCATAAACCGAGAGCGAAATGAACTTGAACTTCCCCACAAACACCACGTAGGGCAGAGATCACGGGGTGCTCCTGACTTGGGGTTGCCTCACTTGCCTTCCCTCCCAGAAGCAGCTTGGAAAGGTTCACAGCGCCCACTTTCTTCCCATTTCACGGAAAATCTTCCAGTTTTTCCCCCATGCAAATAATTTCAAGCAAACGCAGCCACAAGATTTAGAACAGGAGGGTTTTGAGCGTGAGCTTGCAGCTGGCACAGACTCCTTGCCCTGAATTAGCACCTGTGACAGGCCAGAGATTGGCTCTGACATCCCCCCCTCCAGGGCCTGAGAGATTGAGACAAATCTAAACGATCCTGAGGTGTGTTCCTCGTCAAGTCAAACACGCTGTTGATGCCTGATTTTTGCCTTTTCTTTTTTATACACCCTTTTATATATTTTCTGTACCCTTTATACATTCTTTGTACCCTTAACCGACGGGCTTTTCATTTTTGCAGTCTGATACTCCAGCTTAGTTTTGGGGTTCTGCAAGGCAGAAAGACCAAACGTTCGCAGTAAGAGGCCAAAAAGCTCTATGCTATCAAAAAACCCGAGGTTTCAACCAACTTCTCACTAAAATATATTTTATAAACTAGACTCTGGCCTCATTTGGGGAGAAGTTTCTTTAAAATAAAAAGCCATGACTTCATTTATTAAGTTTCTCATTGAGAGACTCTAGACAAATACGCTGATTTTTTATGGGAAAATTGCACCCGCGTTACACGGAGCGTACATCTCAGCGTGCTCCACCTTTAACAAGCTGTGCACCTAAAATCCTGTTCAAATGCCAAAATGAAGCCCTCCCAGACCCCTGGCTCTGCCCGGGGCTGCTCTCACCTGCCGGAAGCCGCCGCGCGTGTGCTGCAGGATTTTCAGGGCGTAGTTGGAGCGCTGGCCTTTGCTGTTGAATTCGATGTGGCCGGTGAGACCTTCCAATTCTACCTGTCCAAGAGAGACTGAGTTACAGCGCCCAGCGAGGCTGCTCGCCCCAGGGCCACCTGGAGCCACCCCAGGGCCACCCGGAGTCACCCCAGGGCCACCCCGGAGCCACAAGGGGTGGCCACTGGCCCCACACACAGCACGCTCCCAGCAGGAACAGCCATGCAACCCTCGTTTCTCAGTGCTAATTGCTTTTGGAGTCTGGATAAAGGAGAAAACACAAGGAGAGGAGCAGGGAATCAGCAGCATGAGGTGCAGGATTGCCCGGATTTCCTTGCTTTGCTTTCCTTTTTCTTTGCTTTTTCCGGCTCCACATCCCCTCGCTGCCTTCCTCCATCCCAGGGCTGAGACCACCGGCGCTCCAAGCAGCAGAGCTGTGTGGAGCTGGAGGATTTTGTTGTCCCTGACTAAAGCTGAAATTTAAAAAAGGTTCACACAAAGTGGTAAAAGGCTCAGGTTCAGCTGAGCTTTCCTTTGAGGGAAAAATTGTAAATTTTCCTTGTCCCAGTTGCACCCCAGACAGACCCAGAAACCTGCTCCTGCTGCATGGTCACCTCAGCTCTGCAGAGCCACAGCGACAAACTCCAACACTGGCACGAGAACGGAATGTCTGAGTGTTCTCGTGCCAGATTTAGGCCTGCCCGGTTCCAGCAACCCCATTTTTGGGTTCAAAGCAGCCCAAACCCACAGGGGAACTTGCATCTTGCCCCTAAGCTCTGAGCAATTGTACTGCATGATCTCATATCAACTCAAGTCACAGCTCAAATCACTTAGAAACATTTTTTTTAAAAAAACCCCATTGAATTCCAGCTTTTCCACAGCAAAGCCTGAAAAGGGGAGGGTTTCATGTCGTTCCAAGGCCGCTGACAACCCAAACCCTCAGATCTCTCTCTTCACTGCCTTCAAAGAGCTCGGCCAGAGCGGAGCAGGGAGAAGCAGCCCTCAGCCCCCCCTCACCATTCTCAGGTAGTTCATGAGGCTGGTGCCGTGCTGCCAGATCTGCGCCGAGCCGCACGACAGGGGCTTGACGCCGATCTCCTGGCTGCGGTTCAGCTCCTGCACCGCCGTCACCACGGCGTACACGGCGTCGAACAGCAGCGCCGAGGACAGCTGCGGGGAAAGGCAGGGAGAAGTCAGCTGGAGGGACAAAAATCCGCTTTTCTGCTGCACTTTGGGGCAGGAGAGTGGGCTGTCCACGAGCTGGGGTGCCCTTTATGTGTGCGTGTTCCATCACTGTTGTCTTTCTATCTCTGTTTGTCATTGTTCCTTCCCGTTCGTTTCTTTTTCAGTCTCTTCAGTTTGCCTTTCCTAATCAAGGGAGGTTTTTTTAGCGTTTTGGTGGCCCTGATCAGTCTGCTGGCCAGGGAGAATGCTCCTGAGAGAAGCAGGAATTGCCGGGGGAATTGCTCCTGAGATCCTGTGCCTGCTCCCAGAGAAGGAAAGGTGACTGTGCTGCTTCAACCGTCACAGGTGGCCTTCTCTGACCACTTCTTTGATGAGCAGACCCACAAGAAATGAGGTTTTGCTCTGTCTGCTTCTCAAGCAGCCAAATCCTGCCTTTCAGACCCGCAGAGAACATCTATCCCTTGCTACAACCTCCACTCTCCTGCTGGAATGGCACCGCTGAGGGAATGCCCAGCGTGACAGAGCTCATCTCCTCGTTCCCACCTTGGCTGTGGTTGCCTTTCCCAGGTTTCCCTGTCCATCAGGCCTCCCAAACCCCATTTCTCGCCCATGCCCAGCAGTTTCCATGGCTTTGGGCTCGTTAACAATCAGCCATTTCCCCCCTCCCCACCCCGTGCTCACCGATTTCACTTTTAATTACCGTCACCTCCTGACTCTGCTGGAATTAAGCTGTTGCAGCTCATTACTATCAAGGCTGCATTTTCCTCATGGATACTTCCAAGAGCATCCTCTTCCCATCCCAGCTCCTGGCAGAGGGTTCACTCTCCTGCCTGAGGCTGCATTCCCCACCTTGCCCAGGCTGAGCTCGCAGCCCTGCAGTGGCTGCTGCGTCCTCTCCTCCTCGCAGAGCCTGAGGAGGTTCATTCTGTGCTGCCAGAGGCCCTGCAGGGACAATCTTGCCCAGTTCAATGATCCCAACAAACCTCTGGTTTCCACTCTGATGCTAATTTGAGCAGAGCCAGCCCTGCTTGATTTAACTCAGACCAGCGGTGAGACCTCGCCGACCACATCCGTGTGGGATTAGACACTTGAAAAGCAGCGCAAAACCCTCCAAACCTACAAGCCATCCTAAATGAGAAGGCAGGATTCCAGCCCAGTGCCATCAAAACCACAAACAGCAGCTCTGACAGCACCGGTGACCTCCTCCAGCCCTGGCACAGACCCACATTTGCTCTGTCACATTCCCCCTGCAATCCCACTTTAATCTGTTTTACACAGAGAGTGTCCGGGGACTCTCCAGGGAGCAGCTTGACTGGCACCTGTCACTCCTGCCTTTTTCAGGAGGTCGGATGTGACCACAGAGGAGCTGGGGACACACCAGGAATGGGGACAGAAATTGGGCATCCTGGCCCCTACCCTGGCTCGGCCTCTCTCCTGCACTCCTTTCCCTTGTGTTGGGGAAAAAATCTGCCAAGGCTGATCCAAACATTCCCCTCCTGGAAAGCCTTTTCCAGAGATCCTTAAAGGAGCTGATAAATCCTTGTCCCCACTTTTTTTTTTTTTTTTTTAATCCCTTCAATGCAAATTCTTTCCCTAACAGGGCATCTCCAGCCTGTCCTGCCCTTAGCCCCTGCTCCATGAAGCTCTCTGCATACACTTAATTTTAATGATGAACTGAATCCCATTCAGGTTACAGGATGTCACACCCAATTAGCAGCTCCTTTCCCGAATCAGGAATCCCATGAATATCAGATGGACAAATGAAACTGTTATGAGACCAAACACAACCCCTGCGACCCCAAGGTTTCACTCATTTCCCACCAAATCAGAATATTGGCCCAGCATTTTTAATTGTCTCCTGCTGGGTTTCCACTTCCATTTTCCTTGAGCAGTTAATCCCTTATTAGCTGGAGACTTGTAGATCCTCGTGAGGCATGTGACATTATTGATTGGAATATTTTACTCCTGGACTCCGGAAAATTCATTAGGATTTCTGCCAGCACCCTTTATAATTTCAAGCAATTTAAGTCCTGGGGAGGGTGTGGAGACACACAGGATCAAGTCCCCGTGGCATGGAGTAGGAATCCTTTCCCTGCAGCCTGACTTGGCACGGAACAGATGGAAAACACAGGTTCGAGGCCACAACTTTCAGCAGAGGAGTGAAAAGAGACTTTTGGAACCTTCCAGGCAGAAGGATCTGCCACTGCCCTCCTGTACATCCCTCAACTTTCTGCAGGTCACCTACAAAAATCTCTCGCTGCTTTTATATTCTCATTTTGAACCACAGCTTTGTCCCCCTGTCACAAAAGAAGCCAATTTGTCTGCTCACAAATTGATTGTCTCCCTCGCCTGCACCATCTGATCTGCGCCGAGCCCTGTTGGTTTTGCGTCCCTCTGCGATATCAGAACTCCGTGGAAAATCCACGGGGCTTGGGGGACTTCCCTCAATCCCTAAAGCCAAATTCTTGACAATTCTTGACACTGAAAAATGAACAGGTTTGGCCACTCTGGCTATTGCCATGTGGGTTTTTTCCCCTCTCCCTAAAACATTATCAGCTGTATCTTTGCCCCCAAACCTAACACGGGGAATTACACCCATTAAAACCCTGTGAAACAGACTTTGCAATCTGGATTTTATTCAATGACATAAACACTTAATTACAAACATCTGTTTTAGCCTAAATTCTAATTACCAAATCTAGCCATCTGCAATTTGAATGATTTTCTCTGATTTCCTTTCTTTGCAACGTGATTAATGAGAATGGCATTAGAGCAGGCAGCTCCCTCCTCCTTTGTCAGCTCCAGCAAGAAAGCCCTGGGATTTTCGCAGCTCACAGGAAACCTCCCTCCTGTCACTTCCAGCTGTTGAGCCTCCTTTGCTCTCTTTAGGATGAGTTATCCCACGAGAGAACTCCTTCCCAGGGCTATGGGGGGATGTTCTAACACGGAGAGGAGCTCCCTGGGAGGTGGGAGCTGCCAGAATTTCCAGCAGCACAGGCAGGAGGGCCCTGGATTCACCTCACAGACAAAGGACAGGAAATTTCCTGGGAATATTTCACCTCTGCTCTGGAACTTCCCCACCCTCAAAGCCCTTTGCCCATCACCTGGGATGTGGCATTTGGAGGAATTCCAGCCCCTCCAGGCATCCTCTCGCATCCTCCCACCCACAGTTTTTGCTGGATGCTCAAGAGAAGTCAGCGTAAGAACCTACAGTGAGAATTTTCATTTCCCTGTCGCACCTGCTGCCTGTTCCTGCTGCCTCCTGTTTGCACTAGGAGGAGGAAATTTTGGTTTTAATGCCTCTCAACAGCCCCTGCAATCCAAAAAGGAATTTGCTGGTAGAAATCCCATGGAGCATGAGCAGGGCAAGCTGATTGCAGCTGCAGGGTGGGAGGGAGAGCAGGATGGTCTCAGGCACAGGAGCTCCACGTCAAGCCAAAGGCTGTGGCTACAAAGGGCAAAAATCTCCTTATTTTGCCTCTCAAGGATCCCTTTGTGGTGCCAGTAAGGAGGTTTGCAGCGGCTCAGCTCATCAAGGGCGCTCTGAGTTCATTAAAATCCATGCCAAGGGTTCAGCTGATGGCATTTCCTCTCTCTCCCCTTCCCCAGCTGCAGTCCCTGCACCTCTGATGCGGCAAATCCGCTTTGCAAGCTCCCCCAGGTGGGGAGAATCCCTGGGGAACACTTCAGAGCCGATCTGGAGCACGGAACACAGAACACGGCCCAGCCCCTTGGCATCTGCCCCAGCCCAGCCCTGCCTGTGCCATCTGCAGCCACAATCCCTCTCCACGAGCCCTTTTCCAGGAGGTGACACACACAGGGACAAACTTCATGAGGCAAAGGCTGAATCAGAGCTGCGGAATCCCCTGCACTCACAGAGAAAGAGCGTTCAAATTCAGATTAGGCTTGAATATAAAGCTGTGCCCCCAGTCCAGCACAGAGTAAAACTCTGCACCCCAAGGTCCCTTTGGGCAGCTCAGGATTTCAGGATCGCTTTGGTATTTTCCACATCAGGAGGCTCTCCTGGAAATCACAGATTGACACCCCAAGTCCTCTCCTACCTACTTAAAGATGTTCTGTTCCCGTTCCTGGACCAGCACCGCCCCACAAAATCCAGTCCAAGGTCCAAACAGAACAACTGCAGCCCGGGGGTGTCCCCGAGCTCTTCAGCACAAGATTAAATAGGATTTTAAAAACTAAATTATTTAATAATTTAAATAATTAACAAGCCTTTTGAGGCCAGAGTTTCTACCCCTGCTCTGCTCTGGACCATCCTGAAGCTCTCCCCACAAGGTTTTCCTGATGATCTATCCCAGCTCCCAGCTCAGGGAGGTTCTGGGTGATGGGAATGGGCTTTACTTACTGCCGGCCCAGTAAAAGGAGCGTGGTCGCAGTTCTCCTGCCAGGACTGGTTGAGGCTCTGGACAAACTCTTGGAAGAAGGCGTGAGACTGGTTGAAAATGGAGAATCCCAGGATGTTGACTCGGTCGTCCAGCAGGCTGTCCAGGTGCTGCAGGGAAAACTCCTAAAGCAGCCCCAAAGATAAAATGGGATTAGAGGGGAAAAGAGGCACTGAAAGCCCCAAAGCCACTCAGGGCCCTTGAAGGGAAGGTGGGACCGTGGAGCTGTGAGACCCTGGATGTGAAACCCATCCTGCTGTTGGCAAGGAACAGCCTGGGTTTTAATCAGGATTGGTCTCAGGGTGCTGCCACCTCGGGCTTTTGATGAAGATGTCAACAAAGCCCAGAACATTATTGGCCAAATCCCACCCAAAAACCCCCAAAACCCTCCCAAGAGGGTGTCACTCATCTGCTGAGTGAAGCTGCTCTAGCACCACATCCAAACTGGGGACACCAAGTCTCAGCTGTTAAATGAAATCAGTTCCTTCCCACAGGAGGAGAAACCTAATCCTGACCTACCTAACCCTAAACTGAACCCAATCCTGCTCTGCTCCTTCCTGCTGTCAGGCACCAGGAAGAGATGCCACCCTAATGCCCTGGGGAGGGTGGGAAGGTGCCCTGACTGCGGGGTTTGGAGTTGGGAGCCTGCTCTTGCCTTTCTGCCAGTGCTAAGGTATAAAAAACAACCACATTAAAAAACACCCAAGCAAAAAGAGAGGGCTCTGTTTTGCTCCTCACATCTGTTACACAACAAAGCCGGACTCCTGGAGAAGAGTCCAGCCCTCCTTGTCCCATTAGCGGGGAATAATGGCACCTTCCTCACTAATTTCTCTTCTGCTAATTGCAGAAGAGGAGTGGGAGGGTGGGAGTGATGGCTTCAGGAACTGCTGGATGCCCATTCCCCTCCATCACGGATCCAGCTGTCCCTGGGCTCCGTGGGGGCTGAGATTCCAGCAAGCCGAGCCATTTTTTATCTCTGCTGGGCACGCAGGAGCAATTCCCGTAAATCTCCCAAACGTGGGACTTACAAGATGATTCCAGCCCAGCCAACTCCCACGGGGACGTGATCAAACCCAGGATGAGGCGCATTTTGGACGCGCCACCACATTTTAACGTTGGGCAACGTGAAATTGCCTGTGAACTATTGATTCGTGTGAATGATCCGATCCCCCTGCCTCGTTGACAGGTGATCCATTCACCCGGGCATCCTGTCAGCGCCAGCAAGCAGGGCAGATGGTTAGCGAGGAGCTGGGCCTGAGGAGGTGCTGGATGCAGGCAGAGCCGCGGGAGCGATGTTGAAGCCCTGGAAAATCCTCTCTGCCCGCAGCCAGAGCCCCGGGGCAAAGCGTGCAGGGCACCAGGCAAACAGCTGCCCCGCTGCCCTCTCGGATCTGGGATATCCAGCGGGGAAATGGGATGTTTTGTACCGGAACAGCCACGAAAGCCAAGGCTTCGTTCTCGTGCCAGACCACCCCAGCCTCAGGGCAGCTGAAATTAGAGCATTTCTTTATTTATTGTGCCTTTTCTCCCCTGGAAACGTTTCCAGGCTTTTGAGGTTGCAGGTTTTGTTATGCTCTGATCTTTAAAGTAGCAATTACTGGGCGAGGGAATGAAGTGGTCTCGCTTCACGAGGGGAAACTGAGGCAGGGATTTAGGGTGAGCTTCACCCCAGCCAGGCAGCGGCCACGGGGCTGAAGCCACAGGTCCTGTCTGTGTGCCACGGTCAGAACCAGCCCCTGAAGGGAACCCACCACCTCTTCCCCACTTTCCCTGCGGAAATTCCCGTCTCACTGCCCCGAGGCAGCAGCCAGGACTCTCTGCCCACAAAACAACCCCAGCCAGACCCCAACAGCTCCCCCAGAGGCAATAATTTGCTCCGGTTCAAACGTTACCAGCAGCTTTGCCCAGCTCCCATTGGCTGCTGTGTGCAAGCTTTGGTCTTTCCCCGCAGCCAACCCTCTCCGTATCCATCTTTTCCCCAGGCACAAACCCCATTTCCGTGGCTGTCACGTCCATCAAGCATCACCTCGGTAACACACAGGGCTGGCATGGCCTGCACCCGACCCCTTCCACCCACTGCTCCCTGTCCCTTCCCTCTGCTCCGGCTCCAATCTTTTGCCATTAAATGTCTTTCCATCGGATGAGCAGGAAAGCAGCAGCAGAGCCGGGTCAGGAGGAAATGAGCCGTGAGCTGCCTACGCAATGAGATGGAGATAAACCACCCTAGGGGGACACACTTCATTTGCAGTGGGATAAGAGAGATTTGGTAAGGTCAGGCTCTGCTACAGAGGGCGCAGGGGTGAGAGCATCCGATACTCCCGGAGCTGCCAGCTCAGCTTCTGTCCCTATTTGAGGTGGTTTTTTTCCCGTTTTACACACTCATTCACCACGCTTGACATTTCCAAACCCACGTTTTGCAAACAAAACCTCGTTTGCTATTCCAGACCCGCACCTCTCAGCTGATTTCCCGCCCTTCCTGCCCTCCTCCCACGCTTCAAGAGGTAAACAGAGGCATGACAAGGGGTGGAAACCCCCAGATCTCAGGAGCATTTTCAGGTGGAGAGCCAAGGGTTTCCCCTTTGAAGTCAATTCCTACACAAAAAAAAGTTTCCAAATTGCCTTTCTCTCCTCCTGGAGTTCCTCTCCCTCACCCCCAGTGCTGCCTGGTGTTTTTGCAGGCCAGAAGATTTCCCATGCAATAAGAGCAAGGAGCCATTAGGAAAATAACTCTCCCATCATGTTTGAAAGGGGACTCCAAGCCTCCTCCACCTGTGCAAACACAGCTTGGAAACCACAGGCCTTCAGAAAATGCCATCAAAAAGATTGGTGCAGACAGCAGCTCCCTCATTTCCTCCTATTCCACTGGGTTTTTTGTCGCTCTCCCTACAATAGAGGAATTACAACAATTGCCCAAAATTTGGCTCTCAATCTCAGCGCAACCTGAGGCGCAGAGAAGACCACCAGGAATCACGCCGAGGTGAATTTCAGGGACGCAAATCCTGCCTGCCCGAGTCCCTCCCCTCTTTCCACTCTGTTTTTTAAAACACCCACCACATGTCAATATTCTGTTTCAAGGGACCTCGGTAAAAATTAGGCCCGGAGGCTCTGCCAGCCAAAACTAATGAACTTTTCTACAGAAGGAAAAATCCCCAGGCCTTGCTCCAGTCACAGCAAATTCAGCACCAGGCAATTAGGGTGTAGATTTTCTGCCTGCTGCTACAGGGCTGCGAGCACGGAGTGTGCGCTGTTAAATAACAACACTTAGCGGTTCTGTGGCACTCCATATTTCCCGAGTGCTAGGCGCGCATTAGCTAATTGAATAGCACGGGGTTCCCTGGGAGACGGCGCTGCAGGAGTTGGTGGAGGATGAAGTCACTCCCGGCCTGGGTTTCTGCACCACTCGACCGGCGCTCCCACGTTCCAGCAGCACAAAAACCCCGTGGAATGACCCCGGCTCTGATGTCATTGGGAAGGCCTGGCTGATAGAAGCCACCGAGCCGAGCCCGGCGATGCTGAAGCCGTGAGATTGGATTTTCCGGCGTCGCTGGGCGTGAGTTATGATGAGATTTGCAGGGTACACTCTCCATTCCATTAGGGACATAGAGCCATCAGGAATGAGTGTGTAACCCACTGCACGTCTTGCTTGGCAGGTCTGGATTGAGGATCGGCTCATCCCGACCAGGATTCAGCACCCACAAGCTCTCTCCCACCTCAGCTGGCTCTGGGGTTCCATCCAGCCTGGCCTTGGGCACTGCCAGGGATCCAGGGGCAGCCCCAGCTGCTCTGGGAACCTGTGCCAGGGCTTTCCCACCCTCACAGGGAAGAATTCTTCCCAATATCCCACCTAAATCAACCCTCCTTCACCTCAAATCCATTCCCCCTTGTCCTATCACTCCATGCCCTTGCAAGAAATCCCTCTCCAGCCCTCTTGTAGGTCATGTTCAGGGTCTCCCTAAAGACCCTGAGCAGCCCAGACGAGATGTGAGTTAAAAACAATGAAAACATCAAAGCCAGCATTCATCTGTCAGCATCTCACTGATGAGGTATCACCCCAAAGCTGCAGCTGAGCAAGCAACTCCCAGGCTACAGGAAATCCCAGAAAACATGGCCAGCTCTTCCCTCACCACTCATCCTACTGCTTCCCAAGTCTGGACAGAAGAGGCTGGAGCATGGGAAGGGCCAGCCCAGCAGGAGATGATCCATGTCACAGCAGCCTGCCTGGTGAAAAAATGTATTTTAAAGCGTGAAGCTGCATCCCCTGCCCCTCCAGGCCGGGATCTCCCTCTGAGAACAGCTCGTGGTACCCGCTGCCCCTGCAGCAGCTCCCGAGCTCCTCCCGGCAGCATCGATTGTGCCGGTGACACCGCTCTGCGTCCCGCGGGCGCGTGCAGCACCTCCATCCTCATCGCGGTTTTCATCACCCGGGGAGCGGGGAGGGAGCACTCAGTGCCTACAGGGATGAGCCTAAAGAGGGGCTCCTTTCACCGCCAGTGACACCAAGACCTCCCCACAGCCTGGCTGAGCTCACCCCGAGCCTCTGGAAGGAACGGGAGTCGCTCAATTCACGCTGCACCAACAGCAAGATGCCTCCCTGCCTCCCTGCTCTCCCTCGCAAACACACACAGTTTTATCTTCCTCTCCTAATCACGGCAAGGACTTTATTGGATTTTTGGATCTGCTGATTAACAGCCTCCAGAACAGCCTCCAACACTGCTCAGCACGAGAAGCTCACTGCTGTAAACTCAGCTGAGGCTGCGCTGACCTCGCTCCCCTGCAGCCTCTCTGATTTACACCAGGACCAAGCCGGTTGTGGTTCCAGGACAGCCTGTGCTGTTCCTTCTCTGTTTTCATGTGGGATGGGAAAGGAGAACGCTGGGCCAAGGCTTCCATTTCTCTATTAAAGCCTCGCTCTGGCAAAACTTCCTTGCCCAGAGTGTTTGGTGCTTGGGAAAGCTCTCCATCCCCAGGCTGCAGTGTCCACCCTGAGATTTCTTGGCAGCTTTTGGGCAAGAGCCAAACCTGCAGTGCCAAGTCAGCACAGCTCTGGTGGCTTCGCCGCTGACATCACCAATGTGTGCTGTTATTCACCATTTTTGGGTAAAACAGAGGAAATAAAGTGTCCCCCAGCAGGTTCTTCGGGCAAACAGATCTCCAGGGAGTCTCTCCCCGGGTCATGGAAAGCAGAATTCCCACACTTAGCCCAAAAGTGGCAGAGAGCTCTTTACATGACCCTGGAATGGTCAGTTCTTCACACCTTGACCCCAGTGACCAATTTTCCCCCAAGGTCACCAAACCCCTTCGATTAGAGATGAAGAAAATTCCTGCCTTTGCCTCTCTGGATCCTGTTGCCCTTGGAGCGGAGCTGCCAAGTCTGTTAATCATTCCAAAGCTCCGCTCAGAACACATTTATTTGTTTACTCAAGTGGACAACATTATGTTAAGTGCTTTATATGCTTTTCCTGAAAGGCTCCATTTATTTATAAACTATCGACGGAGTCAATAAGTTCATAATGGGCCACGTGTAAAAATCAATTTCTCCCAGGGAGGAAAAAAAGTCATCACAGCAACAAATTGTGGCCTTTTGAGCAGGTAAGTGGCAGATCCACTCAAGGCAATCCAAGTTCATGAGGGAAAAGAGAAGCTGGGGTGATTTAGGGGAACCGTATTTGTATATATACATAAAAAATTTGATTTCTCTTCCAAAAAAAAAAGCATCAGTGCTGCTCAGGGTGGGTCTTTAACCTCCTCATGCAAGGACAGCTGTTCCATGTTGGAGGCTGCTCCTCAAACGAGAGCACGTTTAGGAAAATACACTGCCCACACTTCAGCTTCTCTGCAGGCAGCCCGAGCTTTGGAGAGAGACAAATCCACAAAGAACAAAGAGGTCAAGTGCTAACATTGGGACCTGAGAAAACACGAGGGGTGGGAAGTGGGGCAGAGGGGAAGAGAGAGGTTTGCCCTCACCTCAGAGGGGCTGGGGTGGATCTGAGGGAATAATTTACCCAAAAAACCTGGGAATCAAGCCCAGGGCTCTGACCAGCGTGGAAAGAAGACTCAGACAGGCAGGGAGGCACAGTTACTGCTTTGTCTAAATCCTCCTTCCCTCATGCTAACTAGAATGAGGAGAAATTGCTTTGGCAGCCTTGCAAAAACCTGATTTGTTTGCCCTGCTACCACATGCCACTGGAAATATGATCCATAAATCCCGGCAATGATCGGGGCTCTCCAGAACACTTTGCATCAGCTGCTGGGAATCGGGAAGGCTGGCTGGGCTGAGAGGGGAGATTTGTCACAGGGTAATGAGAGACTTCGCCTTCCTCACCTGGGTGAGGGAGAGGGAGGTGCCCCTGGCAGCAGAAAGGCCCAACACCACGGCCTGGCTTGGAGTTCACAGTGAAAAATAAGATTATTTCACCACAATTAGGTAATTTCACAGAGCAGGACTTAAAACCTAAGCCCTGGTCAAATCTTAGTCTGAGTTCACTGTCCCTGTGCTGGATTTGACATCATTCCCTCCTTCCAAGGGATGTCACCACCACGACAAGCTACAGCAGAAACGTGTGACGCCGTCTGGGGGATTTGGACACTGATTTCCCCTCCAGTTCCAGTTCCTGACAATGCAGCTTTGAAAACCCCGTCCTGTGTGAAGACCTCTTTATAAATCATTAAACAAAGGAAAAAAATCAGGAAACAAGGGAAAAAAAAAAAAAAAAACCCAAACCCAGACTGATTTATCTGGTCTGTGGGAACTGAGCACGGCAGCTGTTTTATCAGCAGCAACACCTGCACACAATATTGTCAGCAACAAAACTGCACCCAGTGAACAGCCCTGCCTGACTTCAGGCACTGCTGAAACTCCTTTACACCTTCCCCCTCACAGTAATAATTTCAATTGTTTCAATTATTCCCATCTAATCGCCTTGACAAATATTTTGAAATTTAAACCCAGCCTGAGGTCCGTACGTTATTAAAAAAAAAAAAAAAAAACAAAAAAAACCAAACAGAGAGGGGGAAAAAAATTACAAACCCAACAAGCTACAGAGAATTAACAAGCTCAGAGAATTAATTGTAACATGGGGTTTTGGAGGCATCCGACACCCCTCCTACTCTGTGCCGCTGATTTCAGGGATTTCCAGTGCTGGAAGGAACATTTTCTTCAATGCACAGCAGTGTGCTTGCAATGGTCTATTTATGCACTAATATTGTTGTTATTATTCTTATTGTGATTCACACCACTGCCCCCTCCCATGGCCAAGAGCTCTGTGGAGACCCAGACAGCCCTGCCAGGGAGAGGGGAAGGGATGATGAAGAGCTCTGAGCTCATCCCAGCACCTCCTTCACGGAATTTCATCCCTCCCAAGAGTCCCAGAGCAAGGGATTCATCACCACACGGAGATGCCAGGGAGAAACTCGGGCTGGATGGAGATTTTTTTTTGCCAGGAGATGGAGGACAGGAGGGTTCTGAGCTGCCAGGAGCACCCCAAATGCAGGTGGTGGATGTGGGGAAGACAAAAGCACCAGAGCTGAGAGTTCCATTAGGACTCCTGGAAAATTTACCAGGGTTCTGCTGCTGACAAAGAAGGGTGCCTGGAGCTGGCTGGAGGAGGCTGATAATGAATTTGCACGCAGGAAATTAGCCTGTGGATATTTTTATATCGGGCTGCTCGCCTCGGCTCCACGGAAATGCATCAGGGGCTGACGACTGGGCTCCTCCTCATCTGCCCCGGTGATCTCCTGGGAGATCTGGTGACCCTCTGCACCACCAGGCACTGGTGCCCCTCTCTGCACCACCCCAAAAATCCCCTCCTGTGCCCCAGCACACAGAGAATTCCCTCTTCCAACCCTCAGAGCAGAGCTGCACCGCACCACGAGCTGTCGGCTGGGATGTGCTTATTAAATAAAATTAATGCTAAAAGACAGAAACAGAATTCCCCTCTAGAGCTGCAGGGCAGGTGTTTAATTCAGCATTTTATCCTATTTTCTCCTCTTTTTTCCTTTTTTGCCTGAAATATTTTTCCATCTCCAAGCAGCTCAGTGCTCTACAGACTCTCTCTTCCCTCTCCTGATGCGTTCTCTCTCCATTTAAGCCATCCTTTTGCTTGCTCCCCTTGACAGTAGTTCACTGTGATTTTATCTTTTCTATTAGGCAGTGATTGCAGAACCTCAGAGGGTTCATTAGGAGCTTGATAATCCCTCCAGATTTATGAGTCTAAATTGCTCACTCCCATCTCCAGTCCCCATTTAAATATTACTAATTTCCTTAAACATCTCTTCCATCTGCCCAGGTTTTGGCTGATGTCACCTTTCCACAACAGTCCCTGCCAAAAATCCAGTTAGTTCTGCTGAGGGCTGGGCTTTTGGACAAAGTGGTAAAATAACCTGGGTAAACAGATTAACACCCTGAGAGAGTGAATGGCAACAAAACTCATTTCTTTCTCACCTGCCAGAGCTGCGTTCCACGAGATGAATGGGTTTGAAAGGCAAATTTCACCTCCAGCAAACGCTTAATCACACCCGTGCACAGGGCTGGTGTGGGGGTGGAGGTGGGGAGCTTCATTTGTGGTTATTTTTGTTGTCTGAGCGTCATCCAAGAGCAGAGTGCGCCGTGCTGGTGATGAGCAGGTGGAAATCCCTCAGTGTGTGCACAGCCCTGCTCTGCGGGGCTCGGACTGGGACTGGGGAGGGAGAGGGGAAGAGGAGCAGGGGAAAGCACATCCCGGGAGTGGGAATGGCTGGCTTTGGGGCACTGTGGGCAGATCTGATGGGGGTGGCACTGTCCCTCAGCAGCTCTGCCAGCGCAGAGACGCCGCGATTTGGGGCAAAACCCACCATCCCCAGGCTCCATCCCTGCCTGGCCCCTTCAGGAACATCCCTGCCTCTGCCTGCCCTGCCCATTCCACGGGGATGGCCAGGATCTGTTCTGCTGGAATGACCCATGGATTGAACACCGAGCAGGATCCCAGGTGCTGTCAGTCCAGCCAGGAACCCCGTGACGTTTTCCATTCCTTGCATTTCTCTCTCTCTAACACCTCCTTCCCCTTATCCCTCCTCCATTCTGTGCCCCAGTCGCTCCCTTGGCTCCCAACCCCTCCATTTCCCTCCTTCCCCTGCTCCTCTCCATCCAGCTCCCATCCCACACGTTTGGCTCCAGCCCTTCCCGTCTGTCTCCCACCCAAACACAAAGCGTGATTCAGCTCTCGGCTTCCCTGCCATAAATATTAATAGAAATTAGAGATTATGAGCATCATTTGGGCTGGGAGGCACCTCCAGTGAATGCTCCAGGTTTCCATCAGCCCCACAGCAGCACTAATAGCCGGCTTCCTGCTCTCCTGGTGGCACTTCCCTCCCACCACGTGGCAGCCCTGGAGCTGCTGCAGCGGCTGAAGTTGCTCTGGTGTTTATTTTGGGTTTCCCCCTGCTGCTGCCTAAGCCCGGCCCTGTGGGGTTCACCCACATGATCCCCCCCGTTGACGTTAATAGTGGCCGTAAAGCCAAACCACCCCGCCGGGGATACACCCCGCTCTGCCTCTCGGCATTTATGGGATCACCCTGCCCTTGTCTCAGCGAGCAGCAGGAGAGCACAGGGCTGGGGTGGCTCCCAGGTGCTCATCCCAGAGCAGCCTGGGCTTCTCCCAGCTCAGGGAATGCGCTTGGGGAGGACAACTCCAGCATAACCCCCACAGATCAGGAAAATCAGGGAAATCAGGAGCCACCCGCCTGCTGGAGCTTCCCAAAGCCCTGCACACCTCCTTGCACCAGCTCCTGTCACAATGTCCACAATTCCTGCCTCTGGATGCTGCGTCATCATTTTCCACCTCCCAAAGATCAGGCCAAGCCTTCCCAGCTTTGCAGAAATGATCTCTAAAAATTGTTTAGGTTTTCACATATTTTTCATATGTTTGTGTAGTTTCTAGTACCTCTCCTGCCCTTCCTCACCTTTTAGAACAACAAACCAACCCTTTCTAACTCATTCTTGAAATTCTGGTTGGTCTGATTTTCAGGAAGGGGATTTCTAACGAGGACATCTTGTTTCACACCACAATTTAAGAGACATAACAAGATACAGGGCAAGAAACTCCGAGGGGCAGACCCGGGGATGGGTTGCTGGGGCGACCGCTCTCTTATTGGATGTACCTGCTGGACAAACTAATTAATTAACCTTAAAAAAACCTGTAGAAATCCAGTACCACGCGTGCACGGAGAGCTTTCAGTAAAGAACTGCTTTTGGAATTACTATCCTTGATATTGTTTGGGGAGCTTTTGCCGTTTGATCCCAGGCAGCGAATGACAGCTGCCTCCCTCCCTTCCTCCCTCCCCACTGCAGGCGCGTGGCTCTTCCCGAGGATCCCACGGGGCAGGGGGATCGGCTCCCATTAAAATGACTCCACACCCAAGCGGGGGAAAAGCTGGAAAAACTCCTTACCAGGTTGGTGAAGATATAGGTGTAATAGGCAGACGCCATCCCCAGTTCAGCTGCCTGTGAAGGGAGAGGAAAAAAGCGATTAAACCAGAGCCTGACATCTCCAATCTCCACTCCGGCAAGGCAGAGCCAGGGCCACGTTTTGCTTTTTCCAGGCTTCTCTCTCCCTGTGAGCATCGCTATCCCCCTGCAGGAGGGGAGGCCGGGACACAGCAGCACGGCTGGGCCTGGGAAATTAAAGTCTGGGAAAGCAATTTCCCAGCAGGACTGAGCCTACCTGAGCTCTCCTGCCCACGACAGCCCTGACAAAGCACCTGCACCGGGGCTGCCTGGCAGAGAGAAATGACCCAGCGCTGCCCCAGCCGCAGCTCCAGACCCCTGGGAGCATCCCTGCTCCCTGCACGGCATCCTGAGCGGGAACTCAGGGATTTCTGCTTCCTGCAGGGGTACCCAGCCAGGGACAAACTCTAAGGGAGATGCCTGTGGAAAGCAGAAGCTTTGGAACACCCAACAGAACAGCTTTAGAGGCCCTGGCAGGCCCCAATGGTCCATAAAGACACGGGAAATGTGAGGTGAGTCCTGCAGCCCCGACCTTGAGAGATCCAGGACCCCTCGGGATGAGGAGCTCCACGATGTGTTTGGAGGCTTTGGAATCACGGGAAAAGCCCAGTCAAACCATGGGTGGTTTTCCAGTTTTATCAGTCAAATTTGGGCTCCAAGTCTGCAAATTAATTAACATGAATGAAACCCAGTAACTCATCCTGTTCTCCAGAACAGAGACAGGGTTGGGATGGCCACAGAAACAGAAGGAAAGAGGTAAAAGTGTCCAGGGATGCTGAGAGAAGGACACAGAATTTTCCATGGGGATGATCTGTTCCAGAGATCACAGAGCAGATAACTGAAGCCCTTTCCCAAAATTCTCACTACACAAGGGGCTGGTTGTGGGAACAGATGCTCAGGAAAGTGAGGCATTAATCTGCAGATGCTCCTGGAAGCCTCTGTTCCACTGCCAAGCACAGCTGGTCTCAAATCAAGCTTCCAGACCTTGGCAAAGAGGTTTTCCCATCGGTCCAGACCACACAGAGGAACGGGAGGCGAGGAGGGAAGGACCAAAGGCAGCACCTCCTGCTGTGCGTCCCTTTTCATCCCTCCCAGAAGCTGTGACAGCAGAAAGTGAGCAAAGGAAGGACATAAAGAGGCAGCTTGGGGTGCACCTCTCCCTTTTCCTGCCTTTTTTCTCGCTGTTCCTGTGCAAAGCTGAGGCCAGCACCGCTGCTGGTGGCTCAGTTCTGGCTGTGCCCAGCCCTTTGGCTGCCTTTGTCACCCGTCCCTCGCCCAGGTGGCAAAACAGGCACAGCAAAGCTGTTTGCTCACAGGAGCCCCCCGCTCCCGAGGAGGCTGCCCCATTTTCAACCCCCTACCGGCAAAACTTGGCACCAGTTCCCCTCCTCGGCCCTTCCTGGGGACAGGGACAGTGCCAGCTCTCCCTGTGACCCACTTTGAAGTCCGAGTGCTTGGTTTCAAGGGCAGAAGATCAAGGCGAGCAGCAAAGCGTCTCTGCCATCCATTCCCCTGCCCCTGGCAGCTGGGAGCGGGACAGGCTGGGAATCTGGGAAGCAGCCATGTGTCTCCAGCCCATATGTGGAGGGGAAGGGATGAGAAACTGTGAATTCCTCTCGTTGCCTCTCCTGGGACAGCCCCAGCAAACCCACAGAGCATTTTTCCTGCTGCTGGGGACCCGTGGGATGGGAGGAGGATGCACCTGGTGCTCACCACCTCCATCCCTGGCTCCACCTCTAGAAATAAAGCATTTTCCAGCCTCCCAAAGCACGAGTTGCCCGATTAGGAGTTCTGTATTTATTACCTTTGAAAAGAATGAGAAGGGAGCGTCCTTACAAACAAACTGGGAGTCTGCTGGGGAGATAAGAGCGATACTGAGAGAAACAACGGGAAGATTTCCATAGGAATTGCCCTGATTGACTTGGCCCAGACCGGGTTACAAGAACAGGGACATGAGGAAAAGAAGAAAGGGGGATGTGTATTCCAGGGGTCTGCATTAGGGGGGATGGATATTCCAGGGGTCTGCGTTCGGTGTTCCAGGAATTCTGTACCTCCCGAGTACCTCAGCCAATGGGGAAAGAGAGAGGGAAGTGCAGCCGGGAAATTGGGATAAAAAGAGGCTGCGTCCTCTATCACTTTGAGAGACCCCATGGGAAATGCCCATGACCTCTCCCTTACTCATGAATAAAGTTCCAGGACTCCTCTGTCTCCTTTTTGGACATAAACCTCTGGCGTTTGTGGGTTCATTTCCTGACACCTTCCATTCCTACGATCCTCTAGCTGGGAAAACTGAACTGGGTTTTACTGGGAAATCCTGGCAATCGCTGCCATCTTTATCCGTTGTGGGAGAAGGAGGCTGGAGCTGGGCAGGGAGATGTGGGTGCCTGGAGAGAGCTGCTGTGTGCCTGTGGGAAGTCACTACAGCAACAGGGGAGGGGGACAGCCCTCAGCAGCCAGGCAGAAACAGGGGAAAAAGGGGGAAAAATCCACACAAGAAAACCCCCTGTAGTAGATGGATCAAAAAATCCCCCAAAGGGTCTATTTGGAAATGAAAATTGCACGCAGTGGAATAAAAAAATCTTTTGGGGGAGTGAAAAAATGATAAAAACATCCCTGCTGGCTGTCAGCAGGATAAATCTGACACAGGCAAGGCCCTTGGATGGCACATTCTGTGATAAACCAGCCAGGAGCGAGTGCGGAATGCCTGCCCCAACAAGGGGGATTCCCAGGGCTTGGATCCTGCCTCCCTTCAGGAATGTGCCTCTTGTTCCCTCCAGGATGTGGGAAACTCTGCTCCATCTGGAGCCACTGCTCAGTTTTGAAGCAGGCTATCAAAACAAGCGCTAAAAACTGCAGCCAGAGACCACTTAAAAATAAACACGATTAAAATAAAATCTCTGTTAATAAGACAATAACAGAGAAAAGAAGGAAGGAAAAAGTTAGAGATAAAATGGGAGGGGGGAAAAGGAGGCCCAAGAGCACTGATGGACTCATTTCAGAGAGCTGAGCAGCCCTTCTCGGCTCTTTGATGGCAACACCAGCACAAAGCACTTGCGGAGAGCAAACACATCAACTCAGAGCAATTAAACCACCACTTCCACACAGCCAGCCCCGGAAACTCCATCAGTGGCGATTCCCCTCTGGGCAGAGCCCATTTGCAGCGCTGCTGCAGGAATTTCCACGCTTCAGCATCACACAACACACACAGGGCCTGGCTGGGGGGAGCAGCAGCATCCTGAGGAACACGGGATGGACACTCACCTTCTGCAGGATGGTGTGGGACATGGAGGCGTTGGCATGGACAATGATGGTGGCTGTCTTGTCATCCCGGATCTCCTTCAGGAGAGGGGTGGGATCCCGGCTGTCATCCAGCATCCGCACCGACAGCGTGTCCTTGGAGATGAGGAACTGCCGGAGCAGCTTCTCCAGGTTTAAAAGGCCTTCAAAGGAAAGAGAGGGGAAAAAAAACGGATCCATTTTAATTTGAGGCTTGGTTCTTCCACGGAACACGTGGAATAGGATGCATTTCTGGAGTTCTGGGTCTATGGACTGCAAGGGAAAGGATTTGGGGCTCAGTGCTTGGTCCAGCAGGGAATGAGAAGTGATGGAGCTGCTCCAGCTGTTCCCCAGAAAAAGAGTGGAAAGAACAGGATTTGGGGCTCAGTGCTTGGCCCAGCAGGGAATGAGAATTGATGGAGCTGCTCCAGCTGTTCCCCAGAAAAAGAAAGTCACCCCGAAGTCCTCTTGGGAAGAGATAAGGACAAGGACAAGGTCCAGACAAGGTCTCCGTTATCTCCCTGCATGTGGGATTGTTCTGGCTGTTGGAGGATGATTCCTCCCCCTCAATCTTTGCATTTCCAGCTCCCAAATGAAGTGCCCAGGAAGGCACAGCTCTTTGGGAGATCTTGGAGCCCTTTGATGGGAAGCTGCTCCCTTCCAAGGGGATGGGAAGCTCTGCTGAGAGTCAGAGGTCACTGCAAAAATACAATATTAAAAAATGGTGACAAAAATCAATGTGGGCACTTCAAGGGCTCCTTCCAACTGAAGGCTGCCTTGCAGCCTAATAAGATGTCAAAACCCCTGCTGCAGATTCTGCCAGTCAAGAAAGCAGCTTTGATAGAGCCTCTCTTCCATCCAGCTGCTGAGTTTCATCAAGAAATAACCTCCTGTCAAGTTTGATTGGCCAGAGGGAGCAGCAGATGTAATCATCAGCGAGACACAGCCTGCACGGCCACACATCCCATCCCTCCAGGAAGACGATCCCAAAAGAAAGGGGAAAGCTGGGCTGGAAAAACAGAACTATCAGCAGAATCACACCCCAGCTGGCAGAGAGGCAAATCAACCCTCAAGTCTGAGCTCTACTCTTAGTCTGATTTATTTTTGACTGCACGAATCCACTCATTCCCCAGCAGGTCAGGAGGCAGGGAAGTGGCACAGCAGGGTGGGATCCGCGCTGGAGCTCTGCTCTCAAGGACTCCCAGCACTTCACAAGGAAACAAAGGAGAGCAGGAGGAGGGACACATCCGAGATGAGGAGCCTCTCGTTCACAGGGAGAGCTTGAAAGTGCTCTCAGTTTGCTCTGAGCTCCTGACAATGCACTTGCCTCTCACCTTTTCTCTGCCTACAGGCAGGAACCCAGCACGGGGCTACGAAAACAGCTGTGCCAGGACTTCTCTGGATCACATCTTCTTTTTGTTCCTCACCAGCCGGAGAATTGACTCTGCTTGCAGCACACAAGGACCTCGCCTGAATATTTCTTTTGTCTTCTAGCCCCAGTGAACAGTAAATTTTACCTAAGCCCTCCAATTGACCCTGGAGGATGTGGAAAGGTTTATTTTCACCTCATTCCGCACCTGCAGGGGACCAGACAGGTTGCTGCAAGTCACAGCCCTGACACTACCAAGTTACAGCTCATCCCAGCAAACTCCACTGCTGTGAAACTCAGGAAAATTTTTCTAAAGTGCATCAGGCACAGAGAGGAAGAAGTGGAACCGCGGAAAGGAAAAAAAAAAAAAAAGGGAATCATTTGATCTCCTCCTCCAGCTCGAGGAAATTATCATTTGCAGCACGTTAGATCCTACCTGTAGCCTCATCAAACCCCCTGCTCGCAGCTGCTCTGCCGTGTGCAGGGAAGTCTCTATTGTGTGCAGAGATTCCCCTTTGTTTGATGCCGAGAGGATGTGAGACGCTGCTGCTGCTGCTGCTGCCAGACTGGCACTTCAGAGGGATGTGAACACCAGGAAAGCTTTGCAGACTCCTCCCGGCACCTTTGAAGTACTAAAGTAAGGACAGAGAGGCCGCACCAGGCACCTGCTGCTCGAACACTCCCGTGGGGAGCTCTGAGAGAGGTTCAGGCTGGCCTGGGGCAAGTCCTGACCTTGATGATTTCATTTTTTTCCTTCTACAAACATTCCGAGCTGGCAGGATCAGCCCATTCCTGAGCTCTCAGCACAAGAGCTGCTTCCTGGGAAGCAGGAAAGGCAGGACATGCAGCTCTCCTGGAGTGCCACATCCCTGTTTATTGCTCCTGACCGATGGAGGACCTGCAGTGCTGCTGATGCTTGCAGTCCTGATTGATGGGAACAGAACATTCCCATCCTCCAGCCTCCCTTTTAATCCCAGCACCATTGCTTCAAACCTCTCCTTGGGTGTTTGAATTCAAAAAAAAAAGGGGATCAGGGATGTGCCCAAGACCTTGGACCTTTGGTGCCCTGGTCTCCCTTCCCAAGCAGTGCATGCTATTCCCTCCCCTCTGGCAATCAGAGAAGATCCTAAGAGAAATCCGTGCAGTCTCTCTTTGCCTTTTTGGGTTAAGGTTTCTGTGGAATCACACAAAACCTTCCAGAGCAGTTCCCAAACCAGCTAATTATCGAACATCACAGAGAAACTGAGTCAGATAATCTCATCCTGTTCATCAGAGTCACAAATCTCATTCTATTCATGGCATTACATTTGACATTCCCCGTGGTGCTACGCTTAGGCTGCCCCAAGTTCTTTGGCTTTAAGGGTCATTTTCTGCTTCTGCCAGGGGAAATCACAGCCAGTCCCCAGAGGAAGGATGTGACAGCGTGAGTGTGGCAGGGTAGGACCCAGGAGTCCCATCACACAGCCTTGCACTTAAACCAAAGCAGCTCCAACTTGCCCCTCCTGGGATCTAAATAATAACATCCCTCAAAACAGCATTTCCTCACTGATGAGCAGGCAGCTCATATGCTCCCCTCAGCTGCCTCAAGGGAACCTTCCAAAAGCCTGGAACGCCTCGAGTTAGTTGTTTAAGGACTGTGCTTAGGAGCAGTGCATGTCCTGAGGGAAAATCAGGGTTTGTGCTCCTACATGGAGCTCAATTAATGCCTTGTCTGGGCTCTGTTACACTCAGGGTGTGTTGGGCTTCGAGCCTGGCTCAGATCAGGTCCTTGCTGAGCACAAACAGCATCCATCCAGGATGGATGAAAGGCTCCTGCCCCACTTCCCTGGGTCTGGGTCTCAACAAATCCTAAATATTGAGTTATCCAGCAGCACCAGGGTGAAATAAATTGGATTGCTTCAGGTAAAAGGGTTTGATCCAGCTAAATGGAAATCATATTAATCCCAGTGGGAGGCTCCTGCCCGTTTTGGCCCAGGAGTGGGGAGCAGGGCAGGGGTGAAGAGCCCTGTGAGCTCCTGGCATCAGAGCCCTGAGCCTCGGGCATGGCAGCAGAGAAAACCTAATTATCTTTCCTTCCCTTCTTGCTTAAGGTTAAGGCTATACAATGAAAAATTCCGGCTCTAGAAGCGATGTGGGAGACCATTTGCATGATTTTAATTGCATCATTTTGAGCGAGGGCCTTTCCTGGGCTAGATGTGAACATGCTCACTGAAGGTAATTTACTGACTTCACTGAGTGCCTGCTGCCCTCAGGGCACAGAAAGCACAAAGGAGAGGCGAAGACATTCCTGTTCCTTGTGTCCCTGTGCAGGAATATCCTACAACACTGCATTACTCGCCCAGCTGCTGGTGGGGAGTTTGCCCAGGGCTAACTGGGAATGATCTGCCTTTCCTTCTCCAGAGAGCAGCATTCCCAAAGCTCTGCCTGCATCCATGTTCCTCTCCAAAGCCCCTCTTCCAGGCTGGTTTGTCTGGCAAACCCCAGAGCTGATGGATGTGGTAGAGGGAAATAAAAGCAGAATTGGTGTGGCCACCCTACATTTACTGCACAGCGACCTCAGGAAGCACAGGATGCGCTTTCCTCCAACCATAGGGGTGCAGGGCCTGCTCCTGCCACACCAGGAGCTCTGCTGGGGTGGTTTATGGCCCTGCTGGGGTGGATGTGGCCCTGATGACGTGGATGTGGCCCTGCTGGAGTGGACAGGGCCTTGCTGGGGTGGATATGGCCCTGCTGGGGTAGACAGGGCCCTGTTGAGGTGGATAGGGCCCTGATCAGGTCAATATGGCCCTGCTGGGGTGGATGTGGCCCTGATGACGTGGATGTGGCCCTGCTGGAGTGGACAGGGCCCTGCTGGAGTGGATGTGGCCCTGATCAGGTCAATATGGCCCTGCTGGGGTGGACAGGGCCCTGATCAGGTCAATATGGCCCTGCTGGAGTGGACAGGGCCCTGCTGGGGTGGATATGGCCCTGATCAGGTCAATATGGCCCTGCTGAGGTGGATGTGGCCTTGCTGGGGTGGACAGGGCCCTGTTGAGGTGGATAGGGCCCTGATCAGGTCAATAAGGCCCTGCTGGGGTGGATGTGGCCCTGATCAGGTCAATAAGGCCCTACTGAGGTGGATGTGGCCCTGCTGGGGTGGATGTGGCCCTGCTGGGGTGGATGTGGCCCTCCTGAGGTGGAAACTCCAGCACCCAGGTGCACCATGACCAGCAGCTGTACGGCTGCAGAGCCCAGGAGGGTGTGCACTGTGGTGACCATTAATCAAATCCTGCTTTTAGGCCACAAACTGCACGTGGCTCTGGGACAGGCATATTTCAAAATGCTTTGCTTGAATAAAAATAATCTCCAGAAACAGGCCCAAGCCTTTTTAAATTTTTTTTTTTTCTAATTCCAAACCCCATCTGTGGAAGCAAAACACTCTTCAGATGGTCAAACAGGAGGCAGGGGTATCTCTTCCCATTCCCTTTCCTCCTCTGAAAAACACCTCCATGGGGCAACAGGGTGGAGAAACTGCTCTGGAGTGGAAAAGGCTGCTCTGAACAGAGACACGAGGACCTGGGAGCTTCCCCAGTGAGCCCCGAACAGAAAGGAGATAAAACAGAGGGGCAGGCAAAGCCAGCCTGGCAAAGACTCACATTCAGCTTTGGCACAGATGAGGCAGGCGGTGGTGCAGTTAAAGAAATTCAGGATCCCCGCCACGGCCACGCTGATGTCGGTGTTGCTGGGGTGGAGGTTGAGGGTGGTGAACCTCTGCAGCTGCAGCTTCAGGAACTCCTCCGGAGCCACTTTGAAGTGAGGAACCTGAGCGTGGGGAGGAGGAAAGAAAATATAATTAAAGAGGAAATAGAAATGAAAACAAGTAAATCTGCGATAAAGGGCCTGTGGAGTGAAGCGCACAGCAGGCAGAAAGTGGAATATATCCCAATAAAACTGCCGAAGCACCACTGGAGTCAAGAGGGGAGGGTGGGATTTGTGCAGCAACAGAGGAAAATAATTATCACAGCAACGAAAAGCCACGGGAAGGAGTGGATCAGGAAAAGTCTTGCTGAGCCACTCAGCGAAAGGCAACGGGGGCTGTGATTACAGCACAGGAAACCTTCCGTGTGAGTTCAACCTAATTAGCTGGGGCACTAATTGCAGCCGGGCCCTGGGCTGGCAGGCGGGGAGGAGGCTTTGCAGGCAGGCAGGGACACAGGGGATGATCCAGGACTGCACAGCCCCTGCTGGACCCCCACCCTGGGCTGTGAATCCATCACGGATGTGTCACCAGGTAATTAATTAGGAGAGATGAAGGCAAGAACAAGATGACCCCGTGCTGGTGAGGCTGGGCAGAGGCAGGAACAGCTGCAGCAGCCAGAAGCTTTGGGCATTTCTGATCAACAGGCAGCCAGACGGGGCTGGAACCACCAGTGCTGGCTGTGCTGGGCTTGTCACGGATCCAGCAGGGCAGCAGGTGGGACAGGGATGCTGCTTCCCGGAATTTGGGGAGCTGGGAAGACGCAGGGCTCCCAGTGTGCGTGGAATGGGTGGGCGGACACACAGACCCAGCCCAGACACGGAGGGCTCAGCCGGATTAAGAGAGGAAATCTTGTTTTCCTTCTGCCAGGTGAATTATTTTGGAAGAAACAGAAGTCGGAGAAAGCGAAACATCTGCCACGGCTTCGTTAGCAGCGTGTCAAGTCCTCTTTCCCTCCATTATTAGTCCTCCCAAAGCCATCAGCCCCTGCCTCGCACCTCTCTCCTCCCGGGAAAGCCTATTAGCAGCTCTGATGGCTGCTTTATTGACAGCGGGAGCTGCTGGTTAGCAGAAGGGAAGTTAAGCAGTAATAAGCTGCTATCTGCCTCGATTCCAGCCCGCAGCCCTCACGCCGGGCTCTGCCAACCGGGAGAGGAGCTGGGAGTGAGAGGTGATTCCTCTGACAGAGCAGACAGGGCAGCTCCCGGCAGCATCCTGATCCCTCCTGGGAGCGATCCAGAGTCAGCCTGGGAGCTGTAGCTGCCAGGGAATAGAGATGCAGGCAGAGGGGAAGGAATCCAGCACCACAGCAGCTCCCAGAGCTGAGCACAGCCCTGCTTCAGCTCCTGCCTTCACCCCAGAGTCTTCGTCACCTTTCTGAGAGCTCTGCCCTGGTACAACAGCCCTGGTTTGGACAGGGGAAAGGGATTCTTTGGGCCAGAGGCACTACAGGGGTGCCACAGGATGGGTTCATCCACCAGAGAACATCAGCCACCCCACCCCTGCTCCTTTCCCTGAGGGGTGGCTGTGGGCCCAGGGGCTCTGGCTGGGCTCTGTGTCACGTCTGACACAGCGGCACCGGCTGTTGACCCGGGATATAAATCCCAGGGAGTTCCTGCAGGTTTGCATCGCTTGGAGGGCAGCTGAGAGAACCAAACACCTCAGGGGTGCACCAGCACTCACCTCTCCTTTCTGAAGGAAAAAAAAAAAAAAGAGATGTAGATCAGACTGAATCCGAGTTTCAGAGCAAAAACACCTGCAGAGTTTCCTGGGCTGGGGCACATGTCCAGGACATTTAGCAGGAGAAAGCACCACAAAACACCCCCAGGAGACCCATCCTGCGCATCAGGTCTGAAAGATCCCTTCCATCCCCTCAACACTCCAGGAGCAGCCAACAGCTCTCATTTGTGAACGCAAATTATTTACAGTGCCCAGTCCCAGCCTCCTCTCCTCGGAGGCTGGGCTCCAGAGAGAGCCAGTAAATGGCTGAGAGATGTTATCTGGCTTTAGAGGGATGAACTAGGAGAAGAGAACTCAATTTCTTCTCCCGTGTGTGGAGCCAGATCAGTGTAGGATGGTTCGCGGCTCATAAAATATTAAATCCAGCACATGGTCTGGGCACAGATAAAAGAAGGGCTGGAATTGGAGGGAACAGCAGTAAACATAAAGCTGCCCAAGTAAGTGCATGAAGCCGTGTCACAGCAGGGGCTTTGGATTTGCATCCATCAGGGCAAGCTCTGGGGTTTGCAGCCCTCAGTCAGCGGAGACATGGCTGGGTTGCTGAATGTGAGGGGAGTTGGGGCAAAAGGTGATGCAGAGAGGAAAAGGGAGGCGAAAAGAGGGAGGGAAGTGGAAAAAAAGACGTTTCAAAATGATGCACGTTAGGAGGAGGGTGACAAACCAAGCTGTCAAGCCCAGCCATCACCAGGGAGCTCCCTCGCTTACCTCTTTCTCCCCGCAGATGTTGCTGATGATGGAGCTGGAGGCTGGGCTGGAGGAAGGTCCCAGGACTCCCACCACGCCTTTGGGGAGGATCTGGCACACTGTGAGCACCAGAGAGAGGGAACAGGCGTCAGACTGCATCCCCAGTTCCCAGCAGACCGTGCTGGACCTCAGCAAGGACACAGCAGCATCTCCTCCCTTCTGCTCTGCCATTTAAATCCCTCCATTCCCCCTGAATCACCCTGCCTGTGGCACTCTCCCCCTTTCCCCAGCCTTTTAAAACCGCACCTAAACTCTCCCCAAACCCCAGGATCCTCATCTCTGACTCCCTCATGCACCCCCTCTTTCTGACCCCAGGATAAAAAACAAAAACTAAACTTTTTGGAAGATGCTAAACACAGCAGTGACCTGGCTTCAAAGCATCCAACAAACCTGTAGGAACTTCTCCCCTCATCTCTGCAGAGTTCAGTGTTAAAAATAAAGGATTGCATTACTGGTTTTCATTTGTTTTGTTTTTTTTCTGGCAGCAGTTAAATCTTCTGGCTCCGTGCCACCAAGGTTAGGGGAACCATAAAAAACACCTGACAATCTGAAGAAGTTAAATCTCTTCCCGGGTTAAACTGCAATCCCTTTTCGTCCTTTTAATTCACAGCACAAATCCAGCTGGTGTCACCTCCCTGCTGCCATCCCCATCCTCTGCATCGCTCAGAACCCTTCCTGCAGAGCAGCTTGAGCAGGAAAAGCTGGGAAAATTCAAATCTGAACATATCTTTTTTGGTAGTGAAGTGAATACATCATCAAAACTGCTGAACTGCACATCAGAGCAGGGTTTTTAGCAACTCCGAGTCTTTAAATCAGGGCTGGATGATGTGAAATGAAAGCTTACACTGTGCTTGGGGTGGAGCAAGTTACGGGGTCGAGTGTGGGGTTTGAGAAGTGAACATCTCCAGTTCCACGTTTTCCCAGAGAAGCTGTGGCTGCCCCATCCCTGGAAGTGTCCAAGAACAGGTTGGACAGGGCTCGGAGCAGCCTGGAAGTTGTCCCTGCCCATGGCAGGGGGTGGAACGAGATGATCTTTGAGGTTCCCAGCAATCCAAACCACTCTGTGATCTCTGGCCTGAGCCTCCTTAAGGCTTCACAGCTTCACAACTGGAATATGGGGCCCAAATCTCATTTCGTTTGTCACTTTGGGGAATTGCTTTTACTTCTCTTTTGAAGGAAAACCTCCTTATCCTCGCTGGTCCCCACTGATTGCTCCAACTTTCTACAGAAAGCGCTCATGAAATGCAAACATCTCCTCCTGGGTTTTCCTTCCTTCTGAGCTCCCTCGCCCTCCAACAACTCCATCTCCTACGGAACGAGGGAGATTTTTCTGCAGCATCTTCAAAGGAAATCCAGGGCTTGCTTTTCCTCTGCGCTTAAAAAATTTAGGGGCACTTACACCTCTTCAGAAGATCCCTTCAAATAAAGAGCACCCGCGATTTGAAAGCCTCGCCTGCTGTCTCTGCAGCGTTCAGCAGCCCCTGTCAGCTGCTCCCTTCCGAGCTCTGCCGTTCAGCATCCACGGGGAAAGAGCTGCTCAAGCCCTTCCTTATCCAGAGGTCACCAGGACAAAGTTCCCGGGGAAAAATTCCTTATGCTGTGCAGGGAAAAGTTTGGTGAGCACTTTTCTTCCCGTGCCTGGTAGCAGGAACAAGAAGTGGGTTAAGTAGCCATAGCAACGGAGTTGCAACAACTGTCTGGAAGAAAAAGACCTGGCTTTATCACTACCAGGGGGAAACATCCACGAAAATTAAGGAAAATGAATGGAAACAAAGTGGAGGTGCCTGAGGCAAAGGTTTTGACCACATTTGGAAGGCTGCGCTTGTAATCCGAGCACATTTCCTATTTCAGAGCATTACCTGATGCTGTCAGGTCTCCGCTGGGAGGAAAGGCTCCACCTTGCTGCTGCCGTGGGTGCTCAGACAAGCGCTTGCAGGGATGAGGAGATGCTGGTCCTGTATCCCAGATTCATCCATGATAATCACAGGGACTGTAACCACGGATAACGACAGAGCCCCTGCCACTCAAATCTCTTCATACTCCAGCACCTGGGCACCACAAAAGCCATGGGCTGTGCAGGAGACTTGGTGAGTGCTGCAGGCTCCAGCAGCTCCGAGTTTGAGTCCAAAAAACTCCGTCGTTTAGAATTCAGGGTCTCAGGCGACGCTGGACAACGAAGTGGCATCACTGGGAGAGCCTCTTTACCATGGGTTCCACTGGATCAGGTGTGTGCTCAGCGGACAGCGCCCTCCTCTCATACAGGAGTGCTGTGTTCAATCGTTTCCATGAGTATATTTGGGAATGAAGTCCAGGTTTGGACACTTGGACGCAGCAAGGTATTTTTTAAAGGAAGGCAGAACTACAAACTTGTTTTTGAACATGGAAAAGCCCAACAAATGAGCAGCTCTTGATGATAAATGTATGTACATCCCCTGAGGCATGGGGAGAGCGGCTTTCACTTCCTAGGATCCCGGAGCACCTGGAAAACATTTCCATGAATCCTGCCCTGTTCAAAGCAGGGCTGAAAGCTCTCCAGGGCAGAGCACACAGATAACCTGAGCCGAGGCTTTCAAACAGAACGCAGAGAAGATTCCTGGCTCTAATTCAAAATAAATGAGCAGGGAAGGTGTGCAATTACCTCAGCGGCTCCCTGATTGCAAAACACAGCCGAGATCTCGAGTGACAGGGGCTGGTCACGGGATTGGCAGAGAGAAAGCACTGAGGGCATAAACAGGAGGGGTTCTAGAGATGCTCCTGGAGCATCGCTGGTGCTTCCTAACGGGAGCCTGCGAACAGAGAGGCCTGGAGAGGTTGTGGATGCCCTGGAAGTGTCCAAGGGCAGCTTGGACAGGGCTCGGAGCAACCCGGGATAGTGGAAGGTGTCCCTGCCCATGGCAGGGGTGGAACAAACTCATCCTTAAGGTCCCTTCCAACCCCAGGCATTCTGTGATTCCGTGATAACCAGAGCAGGCTGACACAAGAAATCCCCAAAAACAGCGGGGCAGGTGATAACAACACCTTGGAGCCAACGTCACTGAAAGGACGCCCTTTGAAAGGGCACTGAGATATTGGCGTGGATAAATCAAAATCTACAATTCTCCCGGTGCTCGCTGGCTCTCGCTCCTGACCTGCCCCGGGACGTTTGGATTCACAACAAGGAGGTGCTTAAAAGGCTGATGAGGCCATCGGGGACAGGGTGACAAGTAGGGAAATCTGTCCTGCCCCGACATCGAAAGGAACAAGGTGGTTTAGATAAAGACATGATTAAACGCGGCAGCTTGGAGCCGCACAAAAGGAGCTGGAACACCAAACACAAAGAGAGAACAGGCTTTCCTTGTAACGGCAAAAAAAAAAAAAAAAAAAACACAACAAAAAAACTCTGCCCGTAACCTCTCCTTGCAACCTCCTTAAAAACCACACAGGAACAGCCAAAGTTTGTGTTGGTTGATATCTAAAGCTGGAGTAGCAAAGCATGAATGGGATGGACTGACTCAGATTTTACCTCCTGGAGCAACTGAGATTTTGGGGCTCTCTGACATTAAGATGCCTGAGCCAGCCTGAAGGAAAAATGGAAGAAAAAACAGCTCAAGAAAAAAAAAAAAAAAACAGAAATAAAATTAAAAACCAACCAAACTTACTCCCCAGACAAAACAACGAACTCCTCAAAATTCTTCCCCCTCTTGTATATGGAGTGTATGGTGTGATCCCAGCATTCCTACATCAGTCAGCTGAGCATGGAGCTGAGATATTTAAGAGTGACTCAAAGGGTGTGAAATGTGAGAACAGTATTAAACAGCTGTAAACAGCTTTGCAGTCACAGGTTAAAACATCTCAACAGTTTTTATTAATATTGTGTGTCATAACAAATACCAGCAATGCGTTGAAGCATTTGAAAGCCATGAAAGCCTTGAAATTTAAGTTAGAGAATCTGATTTTCTTCTGCCACCAGGATAAATCAAGAATAACATCAGTGACATTAATAGCGGAGCCATACAGAATCTAGATTATTCCTTTCCTAAGAAAAGCTTCCAGACGTTTTTTGCCTCTGAAGAAAAGGCAAATAACACGCTGCAAAATTCACCAAAAAAAAGTCAATTTGCTCCAATTTCTACTTTTTACAGTCTTTAGGTCCAAGTAAAGAAAACAAAGAAAATCACCCCAAGCTGAAAACTGGAAATGGGAGATGCCTCTTCCTCACTTGCCCTGTTTCCAATTTCTCCCCAAACACAACATTTGCTGAAATCGACAATTTCTTGCATAATATTAAATTCTCATCAAATTAACATTCTTCTGCTTGAAAAACCTGCCAAGGGAAGAATTCCTGAGCAGTGTTACAGGCTGAAAATAAGTCAGAAATCCCTCTCATGATCCTTACAGTGGCTCAGGGGTCACCGCAATCCCAAAAAAAAAGGCCAGGAATGGTGCTACAAGCAGGATATTTATGAGACAGGAACAAGAACGGAGCTAAAAATGCTGCTGGGTCCTTCAAAGACACAGGAGGCTCAGGCAAATGAGGAATTTTGTCATTTCCAAGGAGCCTCACAGGGAGATTTGGGATACTTTAAGGGGCAAACTGGGGATGTGCTTGGAGCGAGTCCAGAGGAGGCTCCAGGATGATCAGAGGGATGGAGGAGCTCTGCTGTGAGGAAAGGCTGGGAGAGTTGGGATTGTTCACCTGGAAAAGAGGAGGTTTTGGGATGATCTAATTGTGCCTTCCAGCTGAAGGGAGGGAAGGGGAAAGATGGAGAGAGACTTTTCGCAGGGATGGAGGGACAGGACACAGGGAATGGCTTCCCACTGCCAGAGGGCAGGGATAGATGGAATATTGGGAAAAAATTCTTCCCTGTGAGGGTGCTGAGGCCCTGGCACAGGTTTCCCAGAAAAGCTGTGGCTGCCCCTGGATCCCTGGAAGTGCCCAAGGCCAGGCTGGGGTGGAACTGGGTGAGTTTTAATGTCCCTCCCAACCCACACCAGTCTGGGATCCTGGGATTCTGTGCCATCCAGGCAGCTCCCATTGGAGACTGGATGTGCCCTAAGGCTGTGCCAAGTGAGCGTAAAACAGGATGTGCACAACGGAGATGGGGAAAACCGGGAAAATATCCCAAAAATGAGGGCTCCAAGGCAGTGGAGAAGTGCGGGGTGGAGCAGTCGCTGCGCTGGGTTTAGCCCAGGCTGCCTCACGGGTGCCAGGGTTCTCGCGGGGCCGCACTTTATGAACCGCACGCTCCCACAAATAATGCAGGCGCTCATTCAGGAAATGAAGGAGCCATGTGCTGATCCCACAGCCCCCGCGGAGCCGGCCCTGCCAGCTCACCTGGAGAACCCTCGGCACGGAAAACCCACCAAAGCTCCGGGGAAAACCAGCCAGCCCCCAAGCACAGCGCTCGGCCATGCTTTCTGGGGATATCCTGCGGATCACTCAGTGGTGGGATGCAGAACCGCTGGGAAACGAGGCTAAAATCCCTATTATTTAAAATGATTCCTCCAGCCTTCTTGAGCTAACTGGTAATAAAAAATTATAGCCCTGCCTCTAAAGGTCAGCTTAAAAATGAGTCCATAAGGAAGCTTTGCTATTCCAAGGGGATTTCCCTTTCAAAGGGAAAAACTACTGCAGACCTTTTGGGGTTTTTTTCAAACTGTGCGACGGTGATCATCAATTTCTTTTTTATCCATCAGCATAGGATTGGCACGCTGGGCAGCCAGAGGAACAACCCTAATAAAGAACTGTTTCATTAAGGGACTAAAGTGACGTGGGAAATCTGCTGCTCTTTCGAAATTAGCTCTTCTTCATCCACATGATTTCGAACATCACTTGAAAAATTTCACTTGGTGTAAATAAACCCACTGCCAATCTCAAGCTCCGGGAAGAGCTGTCATGTTTGCTGACACGCACGATTCCACAGGGTTTTAAAAACAACTTAATTGCACCCAACTTGCCCGAGAGTCTCTTATTTGCTCACCATTAAGTCCTTGACAAAGGATCAGCATTACCCCTGTTTACTGACAGGCAGATTAAAGGAAATTATTCGTCCCAAGCCACTGAGCAGTGGCAAAGCTTATTGGGGGCACGGATCCTCTCAGCCCACGCCTGGGCTCGCGCCACCGCGTTTCATTTCCCCTCGAATGAAAACTGGGCTTTCAAAGTACCAGAGATGCCTTTTTTCCCTGCTTAATCCCGAGCTCCGTGTGCCAGACACCCCGTGGGGGCTGTGGCTGGTACTCACTGGTCTCGGCCGTCTCGTACTCGCTGTCCCGCAGCAGCTCGAAGATGTCCACCTCCACCCTGGCCTTGCCCGCCCGCTCGGGCGCGCGGTTGATGCGGTTCTTGGCCAGGGTGATGGAGAGCCTCTCCCCTCTGCTGCACTCCATGGGGTCATCCAGGATGGCAGCTGTGGGGGAAAAGGGGTTGGCAGTGGTTAGGCTCGGATTCCCCACAGCCTTGGCCAATCCCTGCAGGATCTCCGTGTGCGCTCCCGTCACCGCCGGAGCTGGCGCATCCTCCTTCCCACACGTGGCCTTTTCCCGATGCTGCTCCCACTCCCCAGGTCTTGCCAGACAGGTGGGTGGTGAGATCTCGGCAGCAGCCTCTGTTTTACCTGCTGGAATGCCACGGCACAGCCACCCACACCCTGCCCGGCTCCCCGCACCCACTGCCGCTCGGGCTGGGTGCTCCAGAGAGGCCGTCCAGCCCTAAAAATCCAGATCCAGGCACTGCCTCGCATCCCAACAAAGGCAGAACGTCCCCAGAAAAACCCCGGATGGTTCCTTTGTGGCAGCTGAGAGCTGGAATATTTCAGGAAGCACGTGGGCAGCCGTGGGTGGGGAGGGACAAATATTTTTCAAACAGAAAGCACTTGACTCTTGAACCCGGCTCCCGCGGCTGCCCACTCAGATCTGCGTTAGGCAGAGGGAGGTGGGGAGGGCCATATTTTTATTTTCTTGAGGGAAGGCAGAAAGGAATTGGGAGTGGAGCACTCATCCCAGAATTCCAGGAGGAGCTGGCACTCCACTGGGTTTATCCTTGCTGGTCTCCTGCCAGAACTCAGCGTTTCCATTGCACCTGGGGAAGAGCAGCGCTGCTGTTTGCTGGGTGCATTAAAAAAATCACCAACACTCATCTTCCCTTCCCAAAAAACGCCTCCAAAGGGAGCGGTGCCATTGAGGCTGCTGGATCAGGCCCTGGCAGGGGGGCAGAGCAGGGATCAGAGGGGATCAGCAGGGATCAGCAGGGAACCCTGCTGGTTCCTGGCAGGGAAGGAGGGAGCTCCCTGCAGCAGCCAGGGCACCTGGCTGGAGCTTTGGAAGGTGCCCTTGCGCTGCAACACGGCCGAGTTGGGGTTTTTTTCTGGTGGGGAAAAGCATAAATGAGCTGATAACTGAAATAAAACCCTCCAGGGAGATCCCCTGGCTCCTGGGAGCAAAACACCAGGGACACACGGACTTGGGAGGCAGAGCTGGCTGGGAGCAGGGTTAGGGAAGCACGGGGGAGTTGTGCTGGGACTGAGGGATCCACAGAGGGCTCTGGCTTGTGCCTGGAAGGTCCTCACCGCTCCCATCACCCTCCATTGCCCCCATGGAATCCCCGTCAGCTCCAGGCTCCTTTTCCTTTGGCTTTCCTGCCCCTGGGACTCGATTTGACCCAAAACCCTGCAAGCACAGCCCGAGCCCAACACCCAGCTCGCACCTCAGGGCTCCTTCCCCAGCCTTCCCTGCTCATCCCAGCGGGATCTTTTCTCTCCTGCCCAAACTGCAGAGCATCTCTGTGCCCCAGCCGTGGAAGCCCAAAGGTGCTCCACACTAGCCTGGTTTATTTCACATCCTGAGAATACTCAAGATTTCCTTCTTTTCCTGGTTTTATGGGGGCAAAATTGAGTTCATCTCCACCTCATTATGCAAGAAAAAGGGTTGGGCTTCCCTCTAAGGCCAGGAGCGGGTTTTTAAAGACATTAATAGGCTGGTGACTGCTTTTAATTACAATAAAGCCGAGAGAACGATTTGCCACAAACTCCACTTTTCCAGGAGAGAAGCAGAGGAGAAAAGTTCTCACAGACAAAACTCATCCCTCCAGCCCTGCTCCCCGGGAAAGGTAAATCCACATGCTGAGCCTGATGAACATCACCAAATGCAGCTCCTGCTCAGGTGCTGATGCTGTGAAATTAAAGATCAGCGGCGGGGGAGTGGATGTCAGCATTCTCACATTCATTAGTTTCTAATTTAAAGCTTCAAAATCGGGGGATGTTTTCAAGTATGCTCCTAATTGGCAGCTTTCAAACAAAATCCACTTCCCCTAATGCACAGCTAAATGCATTTTAAAGGTAAAAATAGTCAAAACCAAAGCATTTTGAATAGTTTCCTCCAGCCACCTAAGCAAAAAAAAAGTTTGCACAAAGCTTTTTTTAACTCTATTCAGGACGGGATTTTCTATTCTCCATTCTGAGAGTCTTGAAAACTTCCCTAAAGGTGAAGGAAAGAAACAAACCAACCCAAAATAACAAAACCAAACTCTTTTCCCTACTCAGCTCTGATTGGATTTGAACTTTGGGAGCAAATACAGGGGGAAGGGGAAAGTGCAGGTTTTGGAAAAGAAAGGAATTCAGATGGAGAAGCCGGATCCAGGAGGGAGGTGGCAGCAGCATTCCTAGAACCCAGCTCCAGCCCCATCCCTGTCTCCCTGTGGGATTTGGGATAGGAAAGCAGCAAAATGTGCTCATTTTGGGAGACTGGTTACTTTACCTAAATATTAAACCAGCCCCCAGGACTGAGTTGGTAATGAGGCTGAACTAATCTTTATTTATTAAAGCTGGAGGATGAAAAAAAGGTCATTTAATGTTTAAAAAAGGTTGGTTTTAAAGCTCCATGGCTCGGGACATGGTGCCAAAGCTCATCTAACAGTGGCATCATTAAGTATGAACGAAAATCTTTATAGAAATTCCCTTTCATCTCTTCCTGTCTATTAAACAGGGGAAGATGCATCAAGTAAATCTTTAATCCTGAAGACTTACAGCAAAGTCTTTGAACTTTGTTGCCCTCAAAAATCACTTCCATCTTCCCCATCATGATAAATGTCTCCGGTCTAGACTGCTTATCCATGAATTATGAGAAAAATATTGCAGAGAGAGCCAGGAGCACCTGGATCTGCAGTGCCTGGCTCAGGTCTGCTCAGGATTTCCCAGGCACGGAGTCGAGTGAAGCCAGCACGGACTGGCAGAGGCTGAGCTTTTCTCAGGAAGAACATCTCTTCCCATGGGATGTTCCAATCCTGACAGAAAAACATCTTTTATATCATCATAATTAGCTTTTTAGTCAATTTACCCGGATTTTCCATACAATTAACACAAAACCCACACACTCCAGAGGCACCAAAGCAGGGGAGTTTGTCCCTTTGGAGCAGCTGGGTAATAACCAATCAAGGTTCAAGCAACAAGTGACTTCCACTGCAAATCTCCATCAGACACAGATTTCAAAGGCAACGCTCAAAGCGAACGATTGAACAGCAAGAAGCAGGAAAAAATAAAGGTGTAATTGGTAGCCAGAGAAATGCAAGGGGGTGGGATGATGCTTTCTGGGAAAAGCAGATTTCAGTGACAGGGATTTTCCAGCCCTCAGGGATGGGCAGACAGGAGCAGGGTGGGGAGACAGGAGCAGGAATTGGTGCTCTGTGCTGAGCCAGGAGCTTGGAAAGGAGCAGGAATTGGTGCTCTCTGCTGAGCCAGGAGCTTGGAAAGGAGCAGGAATTGGTGCTCTCTGCTGAGCCAGGAGCTGCACAAGGAGCAGGAATTGGTGCTCTCTGCTGAGCAGGAGCTGCACAAGGAGCAGGAATTGGTGCTCTCTGCTGAGCCAGGAGCTGGGAAAGGAGCAGGAATTGGTGCTCTGTGCTGAGCCAGGAGCTGCACAAGGAGCAGGAATTGGTGCTCTCTGCTGAGCAGGAGCTGCACAAGGAGCAGGAATTGGTGCTCTGTGCTGAGCAGGAGCTGCACAAGGAGCAGGAATTGATGCTCTCTGCTGAGCCAGGAGCTGCACAAGGAGCAGGAATTGGTGCTCTGTGCTGAGCAGGAGCTGGGAAAGGAGCAGGAATTGGTGCTCTGTGCTGAGCCAGGAGCTGGGAAAGGAGCAGGAATTGGTGCTCTGTGCTGAGCCAGGAGCTGGGAAAGGAGCAGGAATTGGTGCTCTCTGCTGAGCCAGGAGCTTGGAAAGGAGCAGGAATTGGTGCTCTGTGCTGAGCAGGAGCTGCACAAGGAGCTCCCCGTGGCTCCCCTGAGCCCACCCAGGACGGGCCCATGTGGCCGCAGCGCTGCCAGCCCGGGGCACAGCACGCCGGGACACGCAGATGCTCGACCCCGTCTGCCTCCTCCCCTGGAGAAACTCCTCCAGGGGCAGGAAGGACGCTCACTTCTCACCCCAAACGACTCAGCTGTGCCTCTCTGTGCCACAGCAGCAGCCGGGGGCCAGGCAGGGCTGTCACTCGTGCGCTCTCGGAGCTGCAGACAGCCGTCTGCCAGAGCTGGGCTGAGGCACAGCCAGCATCTGATCCAGCGCTGAAATCCCATCCTCTGCACCCTCAGCTGCGTTTGGAGCAGGCTGAGGGAGCAGAAAGGCTCTGCGCTGCCGCTCCCCAGGGCCACGCGGCTCCCGCAGCGCTGCCTGCCCCAGCCAGACTGGCAGCATATGCACCCTGCCAGGCCGATCCCGCTGCAGCCTCGCTCCTTCGTTCATGACTCAGCCACGACCTAATGAAGTCACATTTTTATAACAATAACAGGGAACAGATGTCACTGCGAGGATTACACGCAGCTACATCAAACTGTGTTCAGCTGACCTTTCCCCGCTCATGGCGGTTTTTTTTTTTTAGTATTTACATTTTCTCAGATGCTTTTTGTACCTTTGAAATGTAAAGTTGTACTCAGAAATGCTATTTCCATCTCAAGGCATCTCTTGAAAATGTAGATTTAACACGGCACTGGCACGGGTAAACAGGATATTTCACTGCTCATAGCCTGTCCCTCCAAGTGAAAAACACATAAAGGTGTCTGCAATATTTCCTGAATGTCCCGAATGACAGGTTAAGATCACACCTCCAACCTCTGCTGATTTATACTGTAAACACAGCCCCAGCATCGCTGAGGCTGGAAAAGCCCTCAGAGATCATCGAATCCAAGCTGTGCCCCACCCCCACCTTGTCCCCAGCCCAGAGCCCTGAGTGCCACCAGTCCAGGCCTTCCCTGGGCACCTGCAGGGATGGGCACTCCAAACCTCCCTGGGCAGCCCCTGCCAAGGCCTGGCCGCCCTTTCCATGGGGAAATTCCTGCTGGTGTCCACCCTGAGCCTGCCCTGGCCCAGCCTGAGGCCGTTCCCTCTCCTCCTGTCCCTGTTCCCTGGCAGCACAGCCCGATCCCCCCGGCTGCCCCCTCCTGTCAGGAGCTGTGCAGAGCCACAAGGTTCCCCCTGATCCCCCTTCGCTCCAGCCTGAGCCCTTTCCCAGCTCCCTCAGCCGCTCCTGGGGCTCCACCCCTTCCCCAGCTCCGTTCCCTTCCCTGGACACGCTCCAGCCCCTCCATGTCCCTCTTTCTACAAGGATCCCAGAACTGGACACAGAATTCCAGGTGGTTCCTCACTTCCCTACTCATTTTGGCCACGCTGTTCCCTCATCCTCACATCTTCTCTGCCCCCTTTATCGATTCCAGATCTGTAATCCCAGCTCAACCCAGTTCAGCCAGCCAGAAGATCCAGTACCTGCCACGGGAGCCGACCAGTCCTTCCTCTCCAAACCAGGAGAGCCCAAAGCATTCCAGGAAAACATTTCATTCTTCCAACACCCACGTCCTGCTCGGGAACAGCAGGAGCTGCCCCGGGATAGGGAGGAATCACCCCAGACCTCCACATCTCCCATCCTCCTGCTCCCCAAACCATCCCCTGCAGCCGCTCCCCACCTCGTGATCTCCAGACCACCCCCAAACCCACGAGGCTGCCGGGTCAGGTGATTAAAAATTGTTGCCAAAATTGCCTTATTTTGTGCTTTTCCGCTCTGCTGAATAAGGCATCAACCCTCCAGGCTGTCAATACAGTAAAGGAGAAGAAATTTGCACAGTTCCTCATTACAGGGCTGTCAAGTGGAGCTCCAGTGGAGAAACAGGTGGGATTGTGTTTCCATTATAATCTCTGAAGTGCTGCTTAAAAATAAAATAAAAAGGCGTCAACATGCTATTACTCTGCGAGGAAAGAGCATCTCATCAAGGAAAAAGGAAGATCTGAAAACATAAAATCTCCTTCACAAAGAGACTTGATAATGTTTGTCTGGTCGGGGTAGCAGAGGGCTATTTATTGCTCTTGGCCAGCACTGGAAATCTGCATTTAAATGGAGCTTCCCTCTCATTCCTGCTACCCAGAGAGAGCAAATTCAGGGGAGAGAGAGAGAGGAGGGGAGACGTGATAAAAACAGCTGAGGGCTTGAGTTCCTGCTGCTTGAAACACAATCTCTCTTTTATCTTCTTTAATAACTGCTTTGTGTACATAAAATCAGAATTACATTCCCCGAGATGCGGAGTTCCCGGGAAAACTGAGAAGGACGGCGGTGACCGGGTCACGATGCTGGGATGCAGAGCCTCATTGGGATCACCCCTGCATCCCAGGAACAGCATCCCTCTGGGGCAGGCAGGGAAAAGCCCTGCCAGACTCCTCATCTCACCTGATTGTGGGAATACAAATCCCACTGCAAGGCAGCATGAGGAGAGGAGCAAAAGGGCACAAAAAGACAAAAACGGGGTCTGGAACGGGAATGCCCCAGTCAGAGCTGGCTCATGGGGTCTGAACCCCTCCTCTGGTAGCAGAGCAGGCCAGGAAACTGATTTTAAAGGGAAACTTCCGTGGGTTTCCACAGCCGGACGTGAGGCACTGCAGCTGCGGAAAAAGTCCTGAGCTGGTGGTTTAAATCCTGGGATTGCGACCAGACAAATCCCACTCCACGCCCTGAAAAGGCTGCCAAGAGATATCCCAAAAACGGAGAGAGAAAGGCAGGGAGGAGGAAGGAGGGACTGAGCCTTCCCGAGGTGTAAGGGAACGGGATGGCGGCTCTGCAAGAAAGGGACAGGCTGGAGGAATGAACACCAGGGCCTCTCCTGCACGTCCGCAAAACCCCAAAGCCAGGGAATTCCAGGAGCTTGTTTCTGCCCGTGTGAATGTGGTGTGGTGGGGTGGCTTTTTTTCTGCTCCCCCTAAATTTCGCTCCGAGCAGGAGCTCCCCACGGCACTGCCCCCTAATCCAGGTTTTCAGCATCTCTGCAAAGCCCCGTCTGTCAAACCAGACCAGAGTTCAACAAAAATCCAAGCTCCTGCACGGCCACCCACATCCCCTAAATGCCTCAATCTTATTTTCTTAGGAAAGCAGCCTAAAAACACGGACCAGAGTTGGGAAGATCGTTTTTCTGCCTGTCTTTTGCTTCCATAATGTCGAGCTGAGTTTCCAAAGGAAGTTTTTCTGCCCATTTTCACGGTCTCAGGTGCCTGGCAGCAGCTGTGGTTTTGTAGGAAGAGAGCACTGGGAAGCCCTGGTGGGGCCAATAAACTTGGCAAGACCAAGAAACGAGCAAGAACTTAATTAAGTCAGTGGAGAGTATAAATGTAAGAAAAATAACCACAGAAACCCTGAGTGCCACTGCCAGGCAGGCAAAAAGAATGAGGAAGGAGGAAACAATGGGTAAAATTCTGAGTTAAAAAACAAAACAACAAAAAAGCCAACAAATGGGGAAGTCCAGTAGGATTTATGGCTCTAATCATGAGTTTGAGAGCTGAATAATGGCGTTGTGGGATTTGGGGCTGGAGAACAGGCAGAGAGCGGGAAAGAGCCTGCCATGGGATGGGGAGGCAGCAAAGGACCCAGACCCCACAAAATACCCTCAATAAATGTGTTTTGTACCTAAAACACCCCAAAATCCCAGAGCTCCAGCCCCAGGGGTGGCTGAGTTTGAGCGGCTGTTCCAGCACACGCAGCAGGGCCTGCAACACTTCAGGATTTTCTGAGGGAGAGGGATTTAGTGAGAGAAATATTCCCAATCCTGGCACTTGGCTTTGCAGGGGGAACCATTTCTGGAAGCTCCTTCTGATCACAGAATTTTTAAGGCTGGAAAAGACCTCTCAGATCATCAATCCAACCACCAGGGTCACCTCTAAACCGTGTCCTCAGGTGCCACACCCACACATTTTTGGAACATTCCGAGGATGGCGACTCCACCGCCACTGCCCTGTCCCAGTGCTTGACAGCCCTTCCCATGGAGAAATGTTTCCCCAAATCTAATCCAGACCTCCCCTGGAGCAACGTGAGGCCTTTGCCTCTCATCCTCGTGAGGATGAGCCAGAATGTCACAGGATTTAAGGAATTTCGGGTCCTTCTAAAGCCACTGAATTTCCATTAAGGAGGGTTTTAATGACCATTTTCCTCTGAACTCTTCTGCATGTTTCAGCATTTAAAGGGCTTTTTCTCTCCTCCCTGCTTCAGCGAGGTCCCAGCTCTGGCTGATCCCTCCCGGGCTGGAAAACCTGGGACTGCAGAGGATGCACAGCTCAGCCGCAAGGATGGAAGAGGGAAATTCCAGCTCCAGATTTCCCCCATCTCCCATTCCCCCAGAATAATCCACGCACAGAGACACCCATGGCCTTGGATGTACCCCCAATGCCCAGGTGAGGAGGGGGGGAATGTTGCGGAGGCATTTGGGGATTTGCTTTCGTTAATGTGGAGAGTTTAGAGACGTTTTGCACCACCTTTATTCACGTTACAAATCACTGGCTGCTGCTGCTGCTGCTGCTGTGACAAATCTCTAAAAGACGGGCCCAAGGACAAGGCCCCACCACTCTGGGTGTAGATATGGCAATTCCTATAAAGATATGAGCCAGGCAAATGATAGGTGAAATGATTTCCGTTCTCTCGTGATGGATGAAGAGTGAGGAGATAAAGCGGCTCCTCAAGGTTTTCCGGGCCCACATGGCAAATAAACAGATTTAATGCGCCAAGAGGCTTCAGAAAGCCTTGTTGAGACACTCAGGCTTTCTGCCACCAAAATGTGACACTTGTGCCTCAATCCTCAGCATCTGAGGGCATCACCAAGACAAAGTCAGCACTGTTAATGGATCTTCTGGGAGATGGGAATCCCTGTGAGCAGGAATGTTTATGAAGAGAAACGGGTCAATGCCACACGGCTGAGGACAGGGTGGAAAAGCCAAACTGTGTTTGGGAGCCTTTAGGTTGGAAAGGGCCTCAGAGGTCATCAAATTCCACTCCCCTGCCATGGGCAGGGACACCTTCCAGGGGCAGGGACACCTTCCAGGGGCAGGGACACCTTCCACGGGCAGGGACACCTTCCACTAAACCAGGCTGCTCCAACAGAAAAACTGAACAAAGGTGGGAGAAGGTGACATTGGAAACCTCGCCCCTCTCCCGAAGGATCCAGATGTCCTAAACCACATCAAAGAGTTTGATCCAGGTATAAAACGACACTTGAGCCTTTCCCCGTGGTTATTTTCCTTTCACTGCTCAGGATTGTTTCCATCCCTTGGCTTTCCTGACAGAACAAACACCTCTTGCTGCTGAGTCACCCTGGAATGAGATGCTAAGGAGCTGCCACAGCAGATGTGGAAGCCCTTCAGATCCAATATCGATCAATCTGCACAGCCTCTATTTATTTCTTTTTTGCCACTCAGCCTTCAGCTGATTTAATAGCTTGCTTTAATGTCTTCCTGCCTTCCCTCGTTAGTATGCTCTGCCCACTGCAATCCTTCTCCCCTGATGGCTTCTTCCCTGACTCCTGGATGGGAAAGAGAAGCAGCAATTTTCTTTTCCCTGGACTCTGACGTGGTTTTCCCTGCCTTTCTATCCATCTTAGCAGCACATTGCTAATTCATCTAATCCCAGGGCGTTTTTCTGGTCGTTTGGACAAAAAAAAAAAAAGAAAAAAAAAAAAAAAGAAAAAAGCAGCCCCGCTTTGTTTTTTAGACAAATTTTTGAGGGAAGGGCTCTGCAGAGCCCTAAGTGAGTGAAGTGATGCACAGCAACATCCTCGCTCGGAGCAATTTGTCTCAGCATCCTCTGGAGACCACTCCTGAGTGGGGGGTGGCAAACATTGCCTGGAGAACCCCTGGCAAGAGAGAAGGAACAACCACAACAGCCTTAAAAAGTTGCTCCAAGTTTTCCCAGAGAATCTCTGAGGTTTCTAGTGCAAGGCTCTCCAGGGTGGGTGAAGAACAACTTGTGGGCAAATAGCTTTTGCTTTCGGCTTGGGAGCTCGTTACGGATTCTCCCACATCCGGAAAAGTTTGAAAGGCACCACACAGAAACAGGAAAGGGCAAGGGAAGAGCAAGAAAGGAAGAGGGGAGAAGCAAGGATGCAGAAAAAGCTCAGCTGCAGAGAGTAAATTAAAGCAGACACAAAAACTCGCAGTGAACAAGGCTGAACGAACCCGAAGGAGAAGCTGTTCCAGGCTCCGAGGATGTCAGGAATGATGGAAGAGCTGCTGGGATCGGGGAGGAATCAGCACCAGCACTGGGTGAGGATTGAGACGTTCCAGAGCCAGCCAGGCTTGTAGAGCAGAGCAAGTGGAGTGAATTACATCCCCTGCAGTCTGCGCTGAAGCTTCTTAGAGGGGATACTGAATTAGTGACATTAATGCAGCGAGGAACTGGATCAGGTTCCCAGTGATAAGCTTAATTAAACAACAGAGTTTTCCATAGGCTGGGGTTTATGTTATAAATAAGCAACATTTATACTGATTAATTGAAGTCATGGTTCAGATCATTAAATCCTCCTCCTTCCAACCACCTTAATGAGGATACCTGCACGAGCTGAAGCCAGCACTGGTGTTTGGACTCTTGCACACTCAGGGGAGGGCAGGGGCACGGGGACCTTGCCAAGGCTCCTTCCCACTGTCCTGCGTTCCAGTGGGTGGCCCTGGAATTTCTGCTGGGGGTTTCTGTGGGGGTTCACTCTCGCTGCTGTCACCTGGGGAGCCAGGGCTGGCAGCCCCAGGCAGCACCACGCTCCCAGCACTTCTCCAAGTCCGTAAAAGACTTCTTAACACAGCAATGAAAACATCTTGGAGACAGCCAGCTGTGTCAGCTGCCCTCACAAATCCAATTCTTTTTCATTATCCCAGCCAGAGGAACCTGCCTGGAGAAACAGGGCTGCTTTATCATCCTCCCCTGTCTCTCCCTGTGGGAGAGACATCCTGGGCCACATCTGGGACAGCAAATCGTGACCCCAGCCCTCCCCTCCCTGTCACCCACCCCTCTGAGCTCATCCCATGCTCAACACCCTGCAGAGGTCAAGGTGAAAACCCTCCCGAAAGGCTTCACTCCCTGAGATTGGAGGTTTAAAGATAAAATTCCCACTCCAGCAGCGCTCTGAGCCAGGATCAATTAAGGATCATGTCTAACACTTATTCTAATTGGAATTATGAAAACAGAGCAGACCCTTTGTCCTTTCCTTTTCAGCTTTCTGCTCCTTCCTCCCACAGCCTGAGAGGTTTTATAGAGCTCTCATATTTCAGAGAGTGGCCTTGGTGCTCTGAAGTGAAAAGCCAGCTTGGGAGACCATGGCTTGCTCCAGCTCATCCATCACATCTGCTCCCAAACCCAGTGGTTATTAAAAATTAGAGCCGGTCAAATTATTGTTATATTTTGACACATGGAGAATATTATTATCATCCTTCCCTGCTACCCCCAATCCCTGCCCATGAATCATTCATGAGTCTCTCCTGATTCCTGCCGAAGAGCTGAGCTCCTGCTTTGTGCAAGACACATTTCCTGCCCGTGGAGCAGAGCCACGGCGGAGGGAGGCTCTGGAGGGAGCCAGGACGAGGCCCCAGGTCTTTAACGAGCCCCTCAAACGGCCCCAACAAATTCTTCATCTCCTTCATCTCCTCCAGCCTTTTGCCCTTTTTCTTAACACAATCCTATCAAATTGGGAGCTGACTAACGGCAACAACAATAAAATAAACTTCATTTTGGATCAGCGGCAGGACTGGGGCTATTTCCTCCATCTCTTCACCATCACAGAAATTGTCTTTTAAATGGATAACAACGATTGCGAGGGTCCAGTTGCTACCTTGAAACCTCGCATTTTGATAGATCCAAAGCTGTTGCTTTATCTAAATAACAGTTATTACTGTAAAGTGATTTTCCCTCTCCTGTACTTCCAAAGAGTTCCTGCAGGAGATGGTGGAGAAAACGGATCCCATTAACACCACACTTAGGCCCTGTTGCTTTCGTAGCTTAACTCCCATCATTAATCTTCTAATGAGGCTTTGAACAAATGCCATTCATCCCACGGCTCGCTGGCAGCGATTCTTCCCCTTCCTTTCCCCCCAGATCCCCTTTCCCACTTAAACAGGAGCTCTTCCTCCCCTGACTCATCTGTGGGTGTTGTGCTCCCGCCAGCCAGGGAAAAGCGTTTTGTTCCTGGGTAATTACAAGGGAAAACAGGAGAGCCCACAACCGGGGGAGAGACAACGCATCAGAGGGAGCTGGAAGTCCTCGAGGAGGATCCCTTTGCTGAGGGGGGAATTGCAAACTGACCCTGGAGAGAGAGTGCCCTCGGCTTGGGCAGGTTCTCAGCACAGGGAAAACATCGCCTGTGGCACTCGGCAGCCTCTGAGCATCCTACAGATCCTCAGCATCCTACAAGTGCCGCTGCCAGGTGCCACTTTTGCCTGATTTGATGGAAAACAGGGCTGTTCTTTCCCGTGACAGGCACGGGACAAGTGCAACTCTCAACTGTTTGCACAGGACTTGCTGAAACAGCTCCATCTCCCAGCGGCCAGAGAAATGCTGTCACCTCCTTTNGAAGAGAAGAGAAGAGAAGAGAAGAGAAGAGAAGAGAAGAGAAGAGAAGAGAAGAGAAGAGAAGAGAAGAGAAGAGAAGAGAAGAGAAGAGAAGAGAAGAGAAGAGAAGAGAAGAGAAGAGAAGAGAAGAGAAGAGAAGAGAAGAGAAGAGAAGAGAAGAGAAGAGAAGAGAAGAGAAGAGAAGAGAAGAGAAGAGAAGAGAAGAGAAGAGAAGAGAAGAGAAGAGAAGAGAAGAGAAGAGAAGAGAAGAGAAGAGAAGAGAAGAGAAGAGAAGAGAAGAGAAGAGAAGAGAAGAGAAGAGAAGAGAAGAGAAGAGAAGAGAAGAGAAGAGAAGAGAAGAGAAGAGAAGAGAAGAGAGGCAGAAAACACAACCCAATCCTGCGGTGGGGTTTAGACACCAATCCTGCCCCTGAGGGGGTAAAATCCCAGCTTTTCCAAGGAGTTCATCCCTCTCCTCCATGGAGCAGCTCACACACAGCAGCAGCACTGCTCAGGTCCTGCTCGCCCTGCCAAGGCCACAGTGTCCACCCAGCCAGGGGAGGACACACTGACCTTCCAGGGAAGGCAAAAAACTCCCCATTTTCCAGGCCAATTAGGCTAATTAAGGCTAATTATGCATTAGCCATGAGGCACGTGGGCACAGGAGCACAGGAGTTCCAGGGAACGGTGCTGCATTCTGGGGACACGGCCCCACGATGTCACCCCCGCTCCACATCCTCAGAAGAGGAAGGTCCCTGCCCAAAAAAACTCATTTTCATAAACGCTTTAACAGCGAGATACGGTGGCACGAGCCACTGCCTCCCTCCTGTTTTAAACAAGAGCAAGCACAGGGAAAAAATCCAGAATATTCCTCTGAAGAGTGGCAAAAGCTCAAGCGGAAGAGGCAAAGAGCTTTTCCTAGGAAATGCCAAGCCCCTCTACACATCCTTCACTTGGCTGTGGACTGGAGGTAAATTACCTTCACCTCAGAGCTCCTGATTTTCCCCGGCCACCTCTGGAAGCAGAAATAGCGAAGGTTCATGTTTGGAGTGACCTCACGGAGCTCTGGACATATGGACTCTCCTGCTCTGCCCTCTCCCGCAGGAGCGCTGCCATCGCCTCTGCCCTTGCTCAGCCACAGCCTCTCCCTCATTAGCATCTGTCAAGTCCAATTAACAAGTGCAGGGACGTCAGGGGAGACAATTCCCGACGTCTCCTGCCAGAGCCACTTGACAGGAGCCTCCACCCTTGGGAAGATGGGGTAAAATCCCCCCAAAAATTGTCATTAATTGACCTTAAAAAATTGTCATTGCTCCTGCTGATCCTCCCCTGGAGCTCAGAGCGCTCACTTGGACTCTCCTCCCTTTTGGGAATACCCATCCCTGCTCCTAAAACCCAGATTCCCTCCCCTTTCCCACCCATCCTGCTGGATGGAAGGATTTCGGGCCAGCAGTTTGGTGGCTGCAGGTGCCTCCTCGGAGCTGTTTTCCTCCCCCTCCAAAGCCGCCGTGCCTTTCACAAGAAGTGCTTGGCTGCGCTTCCCGTGTTCCTGATTAACCACTTAATGAGGAGCCTGCACAGGGCAAAACCAACAGGAAATGAGGCCAGCACGAGCCACTGCATCCCTGCTGTTTTAAACAAGAGCAAGAGCAGGGAAAAAATCCAAAATATTCCCCTGAAGAGTGGCAAAAGCTCAAGTGGAAGAGGCAAAGTGCTTTCCCTAGGAAATGCCAACCCCTTCTACGTATCCTTAATATCACAAAGCTCGTTAATGATCAGGAACATTCATCAATAAAAGCCTGAAGTTATGTGGGAATAGCTCCTAAACCAACCGGTTCTGATCCTGTCCCTGCTGCCAGCGGTCACTTTTTGCCGCTTTTTAAGTAGATAACTTTGCTGCAAGGTTGTGGGTTTTCTTTTTTGTTGTTGTTGTTGGGTTTGTTTGTCATCTAAAGGGGAAAAAAACCAGACAGGCTGGGATAATTTTTTGGCAGAGAAACCCTGACAATATCTTCTAGGTCAAAAGTGGTGTTGCTCGAAAAATTTAAATTTCTTGAGCTCAGCAAACGTTTTTTTTTTCAAGGAGCAGAGAGGGTTTTCATTATGTTGGAAGTCTCTGAACGCAGGATTTTTTCTGCAGAACACCATGAGCCAAGTTGTGAGATGCTGCTAAAGTCCAGAAATAAAGGATATTAATCACTTGGCCACGACTTCATATCTCATATAAGCAAATCTGATACGTGTTTGTGTGTATATGTATAAATAACGCATGAAAAGACAACCTTTGTTTAAGATAAACTGATAAGTTAAGGATTCCAGCACTACCAAGAGCAGCAAAATTCCGTCCCTTTGCTGAGGGGAGCTCGGCAGAAGCTTCCCCATTTCCTTTCTGGAGCAGGAATTTGCGATTCCCAGACTCCAGGACTTGCCTCAGCCCTTCCTTCCCCAAAACCTCAAAAGCAGAGCCCGCAACCCCCAATCCCCTCCCCTCCAGCGCTCATCAAACCCCGCCACGTACCCAAACTGCGAATATTGGCCGTGCCCACGGCTCAGCATCGAGAGCTTCAATTAAATCAATTAGCATCCCCATCCACGGCTAATATTGGAGACGTAGGAGAGGTTTTATTATCCAAATAGAAAATCAGTTTGTGCGTCCAGATGGTCACTGGAGGCGCTGGAATTGCCACACTATCGCTGTGTTTGGGCCTGTTTCAATGGCAGCAGCCCTGTTGATCGGCTTGGAGGCGAGCCTGAGCCATCTGGGCGAGAGGAGGTTCATTGTCTGCCTGGCAGGCACGGGGTAAACACAGCTCCCCCACCCACTCCGCTGCCATTTATTAAATGTTGAGTCTGGGAGAGGGAGGAGAGTGCTGGGAACAGAGCTGGGCCTGAGGAAGCCCTTGGAGGAGGAGGATGCTCGGGGAGGATGCTCTGGGGGCTGCTCCCGGTGCCCTCGTGGCCGCACAGGGATGCTCTGGGATGCTCAGGGGTATGGAACGAAGGGATCCCAGCCGAAATTTCAGCCCCAAACCCTCCCGCGGTGCCAGCTCCTCCAGCTGCGAGCAGCGAGGAGCTGGGAGCGATTCATCCCCAGCGCCTCTGATCTGCTCTTCACGAGAGCCCCTGCTTTGAAACCGCGGTCGTTCCCAAAGGCAGGAGCCAGCCTGCCGAGCTCCTGTCCCCACCTGTAGCTGGGCTGCAAAGGTGCTTCAAAGCCAGCCCCAGCCATCAAGCGGCTCGGGACAGGCT
>VZRN01005001.1:923448-934624 GCA_013397935.1 Dasyornis broadbenti | reverse complement strand
AGCGTCGACTTCTGAGCATCCCCAGCTCCTTCGCGGCGTCCTAATGACAGGAAGGCAGCGCTCACAGCCCGTGAAGTCTCTAACTACTGCTAAAAACCTCCCATTAGTCCCGCGATGTCACCTCCCTGCCGGGAAAAGCGAGGGCACCATCCCTCTCTTCTCCCGCTCTTTATCTGGGCCGGCGGCAGAGCTTTTCCCCTCATGAGGCATCAGCACACGAGGTTTCACACAGGACAGGCACAGCAACGCGACCAAAAGTGACAGCTCGGCAATGTTTGCCTGAGTGAAAAGTATCATGAAAGGAGATTTATTAATTATTATTATTATTATTATTATTGGAAAGATGGCAGTAGGGAAAATAAAAATAAAACCAAACCCCCCAAATAAAAAACAACCTTGCGAGACGCGGAGCCCGGTGCAGTTCTGCTAAAAGTGAAACAGGTCACAAAAGCCATTCTGTAAAAATGAAGGTNAGAGCCCGCAACCCCCAATCCCCTCCCCTCCAGCGCTCATCAAACCCCGCCACGTACCCAAACTGCGAATATTGGCCGTGCCCACGGCTCAGCATCGAGAGCTTCAATTAAATCAATTAGCATCCCCATCCACGGCTAATATTGGAGACGTAGGAGAGGTTTTATTATCCAAATAGAAAATCAGTTTGTGCGTCCAGATGGTCACTGGAGGCGCTGGAATTGCCACACTATCGCTGTGTTTGGGCCTGTTTCAATGGCAGCAGCCCTGTTGATCGGCTTGGAGGCGAGCCTGAGCCATCTGGGCGAGAGGAGGTTCATTGTCTGCCTGGCAGGCACGGGGTAAACACAGCTCCCCCACCCACTCCGCTGCCATTTATTAAATGTTGAGTCTGGGAGAGGGAGGAGAGTGCTGGGAACAGAGCTGGGCCTGAGGAAGCCCTTGGAGGAGGAGGATGCTCGGGGAGGATGCTCTGGGGGCTGCTCCCGGTGCCCTCGTGGCCGCACAGGGATGCTCTGGGATGCTCAGGGGTATGGAACGAAGGGATCCCAGCCGAAATTTCAGCCCCAAACCCTCCCGCGGTGCCAGCTCCTCCAGCTGCGAGCAGCGAGGAGCTGGGAGCGATTCATCCCCAGCGCCTCTGATCTGCTCTTCACGAGAGCCCCTGCTTTGAAACCGCGGTCGTTCCCAAAGGCAGGAGCCAGCCTGCCGAGCTCCTGTCCCCACCTGTAGCTGGGCTGCAAAGGTGCTTCAAAGCCAGCCCCAGCCATCAAGCGGCTCGGGACAGGCTCAGCGTCGACTTCTGAGCATCCCCAGCTCCTTCGCGGCGTCCTAATGACAGGAAGGCAGCGCTCACAGCCCGTGAAGTCTCTAACTACTGCTAAAAACCTCCCATTAGTCCCGCGATGTCACCTCCCTGCCGGGAAAAGCGAGGGCACCATCCCTCTCTTCTCCCGCTCTTTATCTGGGCCGGCGGCAGAGCTTTTCCCCTCATGAGGCATCAGCACACGAGGTTTCACACAGGACAGGCACAGCAACGCGACCAAAAGTGACAGCTCGGCAATGTTTGCCTGAGTGAAAAGTATCATGAAAGGAGATTTATTAATTATTATTATTATTATTATTATTGGAAAGATGGCAGTAGGGAAAATAAAAATAAAACCAAACCCCCCAAATAAAAAACAACCTTGCGAGACGCGGAGCCCGGTGCAGTTCTGCTAAAAGTGAAACAGGTCACAAAAGCCATTCTGTAAAAATGAAGGTATCATTCTCTCCTGACATGACATTGCCTCAGTTAAGTTTTCTTGTTGGAGGTAACCTGGAGGAAACAGATGGAAAAGTCTGCCTGGGAGGGGAAGTGCAGGGTTTTCCTGACTGGAGCAACATCAAGCAATTTATTGTTCTTTTTTGCCTCTCGCATTCAGCGTTTCTGACGAGGTCAACAGGCAGGGAGCAGAGGAAGCCGGGATTGGGATTCAGATTTCACACATCAGAGGGGAAACAGTCAAATGGAAAAAGCTCTGGGAGCAGCAACTGAGAAATTATATATTTGTGCTTTTCCTCACCTCCAGCCCCGTTCCTTTATTTTATTGAAAACTGTCACATTAACGTCGTTTTCAAGGAGATGCATAAAGCTCTCCTGCATTTCCCAGCGCCGTGCTCTGGTGGTTTGCACGGATAAAACGAATTTTCCAGCCACTGGTCGGGATGCCTGAGGGCACTCAGGGCTGTCCTCCGGGAACAGGGATTTTCCCAGTGCCTGGAGTGCCCTGGGTGGGTCGGGTGCTGACCCCAGGGAGCAGAATTTTCAGATGAGCAAAGGCAGGGTGAGAAGCGTCAACCCAAAACCGGCTGGATGAGAGCAAACGGCCTCGGGCTGCACCAGGGAGGCTCAGGTTGGACATCAGGAGGAATTTCTCCATGGAAAAAGTTGTTGAACGTTGGCAGGGGCTGCCCTGGGAGGTGGTTCGGGGTCCCCAAGGAAGGACTGGACGTGGCGCTCAGTGCTTTGGGTGCCAAAGTGAGGATGGACTTTGTCACCCACAGGTTGGACTCGACGGTCTGGGAGGTCTTTTCCAACCTAAATAATTCTGGGATTCTGGGATCCACCCAAGGTCCTTCCTTGCTTTTCCCTTCTCATGCAGCAGCGGCTGCCTGAGGTGTTTTCCCGGGAGCTGAGAGCTGCCAGCTTTCCCCTCTCACAGAGACCCCACAGAGCTCCCTCCTCTCCCTGTCACCTTCCAGCTCCTTCAGAGCCACCCCTGCGATCCCCTCAGAGCTCCCTCCCATCCCCACTCCTTGTATTTCACATTAAATTCATCAACAGCAACTCCAATCCCAGCCTTTAAAGTTCCCGAGCTCGTTCACTGTTAGGATTTCCCTTTCCCCAAAAAAGCTGATTTAACCTGACGTTCCTGATTCCTCCCGCCCTGGGAGACACAGCCAGGGATTTGCACAGCTCTGGCACGGATCTGCCGGGTCTCCAGAGCTCTGTCTGGAGGGAAAACCAGCAAAACCCTCTGCTCTGCCGTGGAGAGGCTGAAGGACGTGGGATTGCACCTCCTCCCTCCGTGCCCTGACCCCTCTCCAGCAGGGAAGTTCCCAAATCAAGGGGAAGGCAGGGATCTCCCTCTATTAAGAGCCTGTCAGCTTAACCCAGGCCCGGAGAAGCCTCTGGAAGGCTCTGGAGGAGGCTCATCCCTCGCTGCAGTTAATCCAGTGGCCACACACAGCCCTTGGGGAGGTGCTGGGAGCTCCCTTGGTGCTTTCCCTGATCAAAATCCAACACCCAGGGCTGGCCGTGTGCCCGGAAACCCCAGGGGATGGAGCAAAACCTGGGCACAACGAACCTGCAAGCACCTCCAGAGGCTTCCCCTGGCTTGGTTTGGTTTTCCTTTCTCCTCCCTTATTTTTACGCCTTCTGCTGCGTCTGTGACCCCAGAGCTGAGAGCAGGACCCCTCCTCCATTTCCAGGGACGGAAATGGTTTCCCCTCCAAGCAGCAGCAATGCCAGCAATTTCATTTCCTGAGTGTCTTTTAGTCTTGAATATATATTGCTTACTTAAAGAGACAAAAAAAAAAAAAAAAAAAAAAAAAAAAAAAAAAAAAAAAAAAAAAAAAAAAAAAAAAAAATCGCATGTCCTACAAAGCTTCAGCTGTCCAGCAGGGACAAGTGAAAATTTGTGAGGGACAAAACCAGGACAAAGCACTGGCACAGCCCAGGGGTTTGGTTATAAAAGGGCAAAAATCTTCACATTTTTATCATGAAAATGCCCCAAGACGCCTGGGCTGGTGGAAGATGTCCCTGCCCATGGCAGGGGTGGAATGGGGTGAGCTTTAAGGTCCCTTCCAACCCAAACCATCCTGGGGTTCTGGGATTTTGGGACTGGTGCAAAACAACTCAGCCTCCCCCAGGACCTGCAGCCAGGAGCCGGCAGAGCCCTGCCTGCAACAGGTGGGTCAATAAGGTTAATTTAAAAATGGGAAAACACACAGGCAGGAGGGGAAAAAAGAGAGAACGCTGCTTTTCTTCTGCCTGTGTTATCTCAACAAAGAGATCCAGATAACAGCAAACACGAAAAGCACAAATATGGATTTGTTATTACTATGATTTGCTGCAGGGCCAAGGGAAGGCGGTAGAAATGCACCTCCTCATACACAGCCGAGCAAAGCTTCCTCCTTTATTGATCTCTGGAGCAGGACTCCCATTGACAAACGTAATTAACCTAATGGTGATGAAAGGAAAATCCTTTCCCTTACGGGTGCAATTATGGGCACTGCTCTGCCACCCGGGCCAGGTGTCTCCGAATCGCAACCAGCCACGCACGGGGCTGATCCTGGGACTCCTGAGCGCCGCTTCCGTCAGGAACGCTCCAAGAAGGAAATAATTTCCTATTTAAAACAACTCCATTGCAGTGGCTCTGCTCGCGGTTGCTCAGTGGGAGTTCAACCTGCACCTCAGAGCTGGGTTAAAATCAGAAAATATTCATGAATGAAAGGTGCTGGGGGGATGCAATCCCCTGGAGGTGCTGCAAACAGCTCGGGAAGGTGTGGACAGGCTGCCTGGCTCCCTGACTGATGGGAATTTTGGGCAGCTCAGCACGGAGCAGCAGGAGAGGCTGGATGTCCCCGTGGCTCCAGGTGCCAGCTCACCTCACCCTCAGCCTGGGAAAACTCCCAGCACAAACCAGAGCGACCCTGGGTGCTGCCAGCACGGCGCGGTGCCAGCACCGTGTCCCCGGAGTGTCCCCAGGGTGTCCCCAGTGTCCCCGGAGTGTCCCCAGTGTCCCCGGAGTGTCCCCAGTGTCCCCTCCCTGTGCCCCACATGGGCACTGCCAGGCCAGGGCAGCAGGGCTGGCACAGCCCTGGCACGGGAGATCAGCCCAGCCATGGCTCCCTGGCTGCATTCCACATTTTTCATTTCCTCTGCTGCTGGCGAGCGCTCGGCTGCTCCTCCGTGAGCTCCGGAGCCAGCACAAACCCCCCCCTTTGCCCTCGCTGCTCCCGGGCACAGTGGGGGCCGTGGAAGGGATCCCACCTCTCCCAAGCCCTCCTGAAATTCCTGCCCTTCCATCTCGCCCAGAGCCACAGAAGGCTCAGCCCGGCAGGGCGAGGGATGCTCAGCAGCACCGGGCATCACCCCCTGAGCGATGCCACATGCAGCTGCCACCACTCATCCCTGCCTTTCCTCCTTCCCTGCTCCTCTGCTGCCCCTGGGAACGGCTCCAGCAGCACCCAGAGGCTGCCAGGGTGAGGAGGAGGAGAAGGAAGGGGAGCAACGGGGGTGCTCATGGGGTGGGGGTTCATGGGATGCTCACGTGGAAGGCGTGGATGGAGCAGAACTAAAGACAGGGCACAAGAACCCGCAGGATGCCACGGGAAACATGGATTGAACCCATCTGTCTGCACTAAGGGCATCAGAATGCACAGGATCCTGTGGAAAACGTGGATTAAACCCATCAGTCTGCACTAAGGGCATCAGAACGCACAGGAAAGCATGGTTTAAAACCCATCAGTCATCGCCAAGTACGTAGGAACTCACAGGATGCCATGGAAAACATGGATTAAGCCCTTTGGTCAGCACTAAGGGCACAAGAACTCACGGGATCCTGTGGAAAACGTGGATTGAACCCATCAGTCTGCACTGAGGATGGCACAGGAGCAGCTGCTCCCACACACACCTGGCCTCCCCCGCAGCCCGTGCACCCCGCAGGAACCAGAGGAGTCTGGAAAAGCTGGGGATTTGCTTTGGGCACACACCCGTGGGGCACAGGCTATTCCAGCAGCACGGAAAAGGAGCAGTGGGAGAAGCAAAATCTGCAGACCCGACAGCCACATCCCTCCCTCATGCCCCACTTCTCAGCCAGACCTCATTTAATTACTTTTCTGTAAAAGCCTTTTCTGTTTAGTTTCCAGCTCTTTTCACACAAACTTTATGATCCCTTCAGCAAAGCTCTGCACCAGGTTCTGGTTTGCAATAACCAAGACAAATGGCATTACAATAATTCAGGCTCCAGGCATGGCTACCGTTAATGCTCCTGGTTTTACTGGGAGCGTGCAACATCCACACAATGGATTTTTAAAACCCTTCCTGACTTTTATCCCTGACAGGGAAAGGCAGGAAAACCAGAGGGTTTTCTATCTCAGTTTTCTCCTTGCTCCTCAGTTTTATGTGGATTGATCACAGCACCCCTGGAGAGTTTCTGGTCTCTTGATTTGAATTTTGTCAATTTCCTCCATTTGCAAATTTTTACTCCTGGGCCACAAAAGGAAAAAGGAAAAAAAAAAAATTCTAAATCCTGTGCAATACCTGTGTTCAAATTTATTGCTCAGTGGCATCACCATCAGCCCTGAAGAAGAAGAAATTTTCCCTGGAGGTGTTCAAGGCCAGGTTGGATGAGGCTTGGAGTGACCTGGCCTAGTGGAAGATGTCCCTGCACTAAACCACGTCCCCAAGTGCCACATCCATACATTCTTTGAACTCTTCCAGGGCTGGTGACTCCAGCACCGCCCTGGGCAGCCTGTGCCAATGCTTTCCAGCCAGAAATTTCTCCTGCAATCTGATCAAATGTGGGGGTATCCACAGCTGAGCTCCGAAGAGAAAAAGCTGGGGAGATTAAGCTCCTGGAAAAATAAACCAAAGCACAAATCCCTTTATCCAGCTACCACTGAAAACACAGAACGGTGACACCAGAGCTCTCAGAGGAGCCTGGGAATGTCACTGGCTCTGGGCACAGAGGGTTCTGTCCTCACCGCTCCAAGTCAGAGCGAGCAGCTCAAGCCGTGAGCTTTCGCCCCAGCAGACTCCGGCAGGGCCCGGTTTATTTTGATGCCTCCCAATTTGACATTTAGAGCCTCTCTTTGTCTCCCTGCCCGCCTCAGTGCAGCACCCCCAGCTAACGGGGCCGTTCCCGTGCCATAAACAGCAGCAATCTGCCAGCAGAGCCCGGACGGGGCGAGCTGGGTTTATAAAAACCGCTCGTTAAAGCAGCACAGCAGCTGTTCCCTGCGCAGGATCCTGGCGGGAACGCGCTTCCAGGAGATTCACAGCCCTCTCCCTCCGACTCCACGCTGCTCAGCTCCCAGCAGGGTGCTCACAACAGCTCCATCCATCTCCCAGCCACGCCACCCAAAGCCATCCTGGAAGAAATTATGGCAGCGAGTCCTGGTGCATTGAAAGCGAGCATTAGCCAAACACTTGGCCCCATAATTTTCCTCCCCTTTTAAGCTGTCTCGTTCCAGAGAAGGCTGGGAGGTTTACGTGTGCAGGAGGAGGTGCTCTCTGTGCATGCTCTGCACTGGTGACCTCCAGGTGTTTCTGCCAGCAGGGAAGGAGAAAAAAACCACATCAGGCATTACCTGTGGTGCCTGATGGGTTTTTTTGTCTTTTATTTTTATATCCTTTTAAACCCTTTGACACATTTTACTCTTTCCCTTTCCGTCACACACACTCCTTGTACCTCAGCCCCACACTCCAGCAATTCTTGCAGTCTGAGATTTGGCTCGGTTTTGGGGTTTTGTGAAGCGGGAAAACCAAACACTCACAGCAGGAGGCCGAGAGCTCTGCACCATCCCAGAACTGGAGGCTCCAGCCGTGGATGGAGTCTCTCTCTCTCTCTGGAACAGATTTTGTAAACGCGGCTGGAGTCTCATTTAGGGGGGTAATTAGAACAGGGGGCAGTTACTTCATCTATGAAGTTTCTTATTGGGGGATTTTAGGTAAGTATGCTCATTTGGGAGGTCCACAAAAATTGTATCCGTGTTATACTCGCGGTTCCTGGGTGCTCTTCGCCGCGTTTCCACCCGTGACGAGCCGTGCACCCAGGATCCCATTAAAACCGAGGTAAAATCCCCTTTTTCCCCTTCACTGCTGTGTGTACTTCATGTCTTTACCAGCCGAAAAGGCAACACCTGCAGCCCATTGCACCCTTCCTCCCCCCCCTCACCACCCAAAAATATCCTTCAGAATCCCTCCAAGGAACTGCTGCAGCAATCTCAATAATTACCTCGCGAGTTCTGCTGCCATAAATCACGTTAAGACAAACTCCATTCGAGTGTTGTAACCAGAGGAGACGATGGGGGCCTTGTACAATGGCCAATGACCACGGAGGAGCGAATTAGGAACATAAACATAAGTGATGAGGGCCATTTCCTCACTGTGCCATCCAGTTCTGGAAAACTCTTGTCTTTTCTCATCGGTGCTCAATTGGAGCTCCACCAGCAGAAGGAGCGGGCGTGGCAATGGGCAGGAAGCTGCCAGGGGCAGGAGCAGAGCGCCGGGCTGTGCGGGGAAGGATTCATTAGATCTTGAACCAAAAAGCTCCCAGATCGTGTCTCCACCGTCTGCTAACGCTTGAAAAGATCTGAGCAAACACCACCTCGACGTGCCCAGGCTGGCCATGCTCACATCCAGGGACTGAGGTGTGCTTGTCCCGATGACATTAAAAAAAGAAACTTAACATAATTCACTGACGATGAGAGCAAATTTGAAATCGAGATTTATTTGCCTGATTTTTTTTTTTTTCCTGCTAATATTTAACCTTCATATTCCCAGTCGGATTTTCCTTGCTGCTACTAAGAGGAGATTTTAAACCCCTCTGGCCAAGCCTTTGGAAGGCAGAGCAGTGCTGGTTTTAGTGCCCTTTTCCCTCTGCAGCCACTGACTGGGGTTTGGTTCCTTTTACATTAATTATTCCCAGTTTTCCTGGTCACTTTTTCCAGACTGGCAGGGGGGCCCAAAACCTCCTTTTCCCCCCTGTATTTTCCATGTCCCGGTGCTCCTCCCTAAACAACGAGGTGCAGCGCAGCCCAAAGAGCACCCAAAGCCACAGAAAACACCAAAATGCAGCCGTTTCCCCCCCGTTCCCACCCCTTGGGAAGGAGAATCCAATATAAATTACAGTACAAAAGCTGACTTGACGTGTTCTAAACGCTCTCACTTTGAATTCAGTCAATAATACTTTGCATTACTAAAATATGAGTTTACAATCATTTCTCATCTGAAAGCTCTTTAAGCAGTAAACACCGGGCTCGTTACTGATTCCCAGTTTGCACTGGGAGTATTTCATATTTTTCCTCGTCTGATTTTCCCCGGAATGCCTGCCCACACAGCTCCTATGGCCCTAAAAACCTCAGGTATTTGCACCAGGAAGCGGCAATTTCCAGACGGGTGTGATGTACAAATTATCACCACGTGCCGTGAGGGTTTTCAAATAAATAAATAAAGTGATTTATGTCGCAGAGAGATCTGAACACCCTCAGCTCCAAGCACACACTGTGGTCGCACTTTGAATTGACTGAATTCGAAGTGAGAGCGTTTAGAACATGTCAAGTTAACTTTGGACTGTAATTTATGTTGGATTCTCCTTCCCAAGGGACGGGAACAGGAGGGAAAACGGCTGCATTTTGGTGTTTTCTGTGGCTTTGGGTGCTCTTTGGGCTGCGCTGCACCTCGTTGTTTAGGGAAGAGCACCGGGACATGGAAAATACAGGGAAAAAAAATCCTCCCGTCCTACCAGAGCATCCCTGATCCCCGTGAGCACCGGGACATGGAAAATACAGGGAAAAAAAATCCACCCGTCCTACCAGAGCATCCCTGATCCACACTGGGTGGTTCACAACCACCTGGCTCAAACACCCGACTGCTTTTTGAAGGTGAGTTCTCAGCTCCGCAGGAGCTTGTAGAGCAAAGCCCTGAGCAGAGCGGAGGCGCTGGGGCGGAATAAGAAAACACAAGGCACAGATGGCAGCGGCTGGGGAAGCTCTGCCCGTGTGAGAGGCACCAGGTCACCGTCCCCTTCCAGCACGGGCCTGGCGGTGGCTGGGGAGGCTTTTCCCTGCAGGAACTCCGAGTTCCAGGTGGAAATGCAGATATTTAAATGCAGCCCCAGCCTCTGGCCCGTGCTCCTGAGCTGGCAGTGACAGGAGTTTGCCAGCGCAAACAGCAGCGCCCTCAAAATGAAGTTTATAACTCGCTCTTGTTTATCTGTGTCTCTATTGCTGCCGTTAATATTTAATGTCTCTGGAGGAAAGGTTCCTCTCCGGCAGAGCGGGCCCTGCTGCAGCATTAATCACAGCACCAGCAGCCCCGAGCTCAGCTCCGCGCCTGGGGCTTCCCACGGCACATTCCTCACCTGGGGAGAGGGGAATGGGCTCGGGAATGCTGCCCGCCCTTCCCCCGTGTCCTGCCAGCTCCGAGCTCTCGGTGTCAGCCCCACGAGGGCTTTGAGCACCTCTGGGAGGAGAGAGAACCATTCCCAGTGTGGTCCCGGCACAAATTCCAGGCGCGGCTGTGACCTGAACCTCAGGGTGCATGGCCAGTCCTGTGTCCTCATCACCACCTTGCCCTCTGGATCCTGAGCAGAGGAATCCAGGGAGAAACGAGGGAGAAAAAAGCGACTCTGGAAGCCACAAGAGCCTTTCTAGAAGCTCTGCATGGCAGCTCATTAGGACCTGGCTGGGCTCTGCTGTGCTCCCGTTAACGATCCCCTTCTCCTGCCCCCATCCACACCTTAATGGGCAAAGCCCTACAGAACCGGGGTCAGGAGCCGGCGTTTGATGGGTCCCCATTTCCCCCGGCTCTGAGCATCCTGAGAATCACCGAGTGCCTCCCGTCACCGGAGCTCCGCGCTTTGATTTAACCCGATGGAAAGGGGATTGCTGGAGAAAGGAGCAGGGAGATCGCGAGGTGGATAAAGGCAGCGAGGAAATGGGATCATTAGTTTACACAAACATGCTCTCCTAGACAGCCTCAAATCCCAGACTAGACACTACAAAAAACCAGCCCATCACAAAGGGGTTTTTCTACCTTGCCCTGGCTGCCCAGCATCCGTGAAGGAAATGAAATAATCCCAGGGTAAAACCCGCTGTTTGGAAAAGCTGCTGTCGCTGCCACCACACACAGACAAAGAACCCCAAGGAAAGCTCGCAAAAGCAGCCTCACACCAAGCAGCAAATGAGCCCGTGTTCTTGCAGCACAAAAAGTGGCACTGAATTTATAATCCCATGGGGTTGCATCCACGGGGATGCAGAAGTTTCCCTTCAGCTCACAGGTGCCGTGTGCAGCCTCAGTGAGGTGATGTTTGCTCTGTGGGGTAAAGATTTTTCAGTCCAGCCTTTCTTGTTGACGCTCAATTAAGTGAAATGCAGTTTTGAAAAATTATTTTCTTTCCTTACAGCACCTGAAACAACACTCCACACCCTCCCC
>VZRN01005001.1:898267-923374 GCA_013397935.1 Dasyornis broadbenti | reverse complement strand
CCCCCCCCCCCCCCCCCCCTTTTTCAATCCTAGCCACATCTCAGCCCTGCACTTCTGGGCCAATTCCTCCTTTATTCACTGAAAGCTCCCTCTAAATCTTTTAATTCCAGAAATGCCAGTCCTCCAAACAACTGGCAACACTGGTCAGTTCCTGCATTTTCCATCAGTGTCACTCATTTGATGGCACATCGTCTTTGCTGTAGGAAGATCTGGGCCATGCCTTTCCTCTCCTCTCCTCCCTTCCTGGTGCTTTTCTACCTCACGAGGTTCCAGATTTCACCTCCTGGCCAAGGGGTATCAGACACCGCATTTCCCTCTCTTTCTGACCACCAGGAAAAATCAACCCATGCGTGGCTCCAGCCAGGAGATTCCAGGGGATTAACAGCATAAACACCAATCCTCGTTGTGGTTCCTTGCAGAATACCAACACTGCAGAGGGATGTATATATATATATATGTATTTATTTGGTTTTTAGGATGGAAATCGTTTAATTAACGTCCCAGGGGCAGTGGGAAGTCCCTGTGAAACATTTAACAACCAACACTGAGATCAGAGCCAGGAGGCAAAGAAACCAGATGGGAGCTGAGTGTCAGCTCCGAGCCTTCTCCTTGGAAGAGACGAGGAGCGAGTTCTGGATCGCTTCTCCAGGGATGATGGCAAGGAGAGGAAGCTCAGATCCTGGTTCCAGGGTGCTCAAGGACTGGGATCACCCCAAGACAGAACCCAGAGCCTGAAGCCTCAGAGACAGGAACATCGGATCAGCTTTGTCCTGCACACGCCACCAACTCAGGGGCTCCCACCAGAACTCCAATTTACCATGAATAAAATGGGATTTGGGATGCCCTGAAGGCACGAGCCTGTGGCCAGAAGCCACCTTCCCTGCTGGGCTCACCTTGAGCCCCTCACAGTTTATCCTTCCCCAGCTGGAATTCTCGGCTCTGCCTGGGGTCATGGAGCTGCCTTTCCACAGTCAAGCGCTTTTCTCCGAGTTGTTCCTCTCCCTCATGAAATATTTTGATAGAACACTTCAGACTAGAAGTGGAGCTGCACCAGAACACAAACCAGGGCTCTCTTTATGCATACATATGTTTGATGTCGAAAAGACGGAGCAGGTCATTCTTAGAAAAAGCCACTCGGAATACCAATCCTGGCTGTCATCTCGGTTTTCCATCACAAAATGACAGCCTCCCGTCTCAAAACAAGCTCTGATGGAACCACATTTATCCCCATCTCGCTGTAATCACATTAGACAGTCCTACCGATTTAACTTTATTGGTTTCTTAACTGTCTGGAAAAAAAAAAAAAAAATCACCAACCCCGTCCAGAGCGGCCTGACATGTTTTACTACACAGGAGCAGCCACCTGCAGTCCCCTTCCGACAGCAGCATCCCATGGTCAGTAAAGAGCCTTCTGTTTGCTGTTAGGCTTCCTGCTAAGATCTCATTTTCTTTAAGAGACTTGTGCAGCTTCTCAGCACATCAGATCCCGTTTAGGCCAGAATTTGCAGCGTGTGCTCGGCCATTAGAGGCACGAGTGATGATGTTCTCGGCCTCGTCGGCGCGCGGATGCTCACCCGCAGCAGAGCCGGGGGATGAATGTGGATGAGGCTGTTGCTATCTGCTGCCCAGACACCTCACCCCGACACAGGGGTGGGAGCCAGGCCAGGGCAGATTGCAACACCAGGGATTCGCTGTTGCGGCCGTTTTTTCATCCCAAAATTCCCGGCTTGGGTAGCGCATCAGCCGGATGCAATTAACCTCGGCGACATCCCGCTGCTTGCTAAAGCCACAAGCCAATCTCGTTCCCCCAGCTCCCCTCCGAGATTTCCCTGGAGAAGCAATGGGTGTCTCCCGGAGAAGGGAAAAGAGCTGGCCCCATTCCAGGCACCGCCAATTTACAGAAGAGAATAGCAGCAGCAGCAGCCAATTTATTTTCTGCCTGGGTGGAAACCTCAGCCAGACCCTGTTGAATTTCTGTGCCGTTTGTGCTGGGAGGGTTGTGCAGACAGGACAGGCGCTGCTGGCATCCCTAAGCGGACACAAAACAATCTGGTGGAGGGCAGGAAAGTTTCCTCGGGGCTCTGAGGTCCCTCTAGCACTGAACCACGGACAGGATTTGCCATCCTGGAGGGAAAACTGCAGCTTTGTCCACTCCTAGGCTAAACTGGCCCACCTTTCTCTGCAATAAAGCCAATTTTTACGGAAAGGCACCAAAATGCCAGGCCTGGGCATGGGAGTGTTGCTGAGAAGCCCAGACCTGCGAGCTGCAGCTGGTCCATGGCCAGCTCTTGCTCAGCCCAGGCTGACACATGCACACACAAATAATTCAGTCCGTTCCATCTCTGTGCATGGAACTTCCAGTCCATTCCAGCAGCTGCAGTTCAAGGGTTGGAGGCAGTGGCTGCACAGTCTTGGACGCCCTTCCAGGGCCAGAGGATGGGCTGCCACCATCCCCGTGTCTCCTGATGGGAAGCGGCAGTGACCCGGAGCCGCTGAGCGCTCGCTGCCCTGGAGCGCTGCCGCTCAGCCCCTCGGAGAACATCACCCTCGCTCCCCCCAGGCCCCTCCGGAGCTCCAGCTCACCAAAATAAACAAAGCCACGAGCCAAGAGGGACCAGCAGGCTGCCATGTGAGCCCCCAGCTGCTGCTTCCCAGCTGGAGCTGCTGCAGCTCTTGCCTTGGCTTGGCAGTGAGCAACACCAACAACTTCAACTCCCTCCTTGCGGGGTTTGCGAGGGTCGCCACGGAAGCAGAGAGCTGCAGTGATCTCGTAGCTTTCATGTGAAACCTTGGGAGACACAAACGAGTCGGGTCTAGCAGGGACGGAGAGGAAGAGTAGGGTGGGGACGGTGTTTACTTTATGCACAGTAGTTAACACGGGATCGAGCGGGGAGATTGTAATCTGTAGCCTTTGGAAATGTAAAACGTGGGACCCTAGAAGGTGAAATTTGTAACTGCTGAGCTGTTGGTTTGTCACGGTGTATGAGATGCGCTTTGTACAACAAATGTGGCTTTTGCCTACACCCGGCGAAAGTCCACGTTTCAATCAGCGACACCTTCTCCCAAACCCATCATCCCAAATCAACCAACGCCACAATCACCACACAGGCACCTCCTGCTCGTGCTGGGGTGTTTGAACACACGCACCACGGCACAGCGGGCAGGAGCCAGCAGGGGAAGTGTGTCTAATTAGCCAGAACACGGATGGGAAACCTCCGAGTGGTTGTGTTTTCATACCACCAAATTAAGGCTCATCAGGTTACCCGCTCTGGGCAGGATGATTTTTTGTAAGTGTTCCTTTGAGGCGGATAAAAGGTAACAGAAATTATTTCAGCAAAGAGCTCCAGGCTGTGTGGCTGAAGGGAGCTTTTGTCTGTTTTGGAGCTGAGGCAGGAGAAAAAGCAACCTCTGAGGGCCCTGTCCTGCTCCCCGCAGCCCAGGGGTCAGGGCAGGGGGTCAGGAGGTCCCCACCCTGCTGGGCTCCCATGGGTGACGCTGTGGGACAGACCCTGCAGCCACAGTCCCCTTCTCTCTACTCTGCAGAAAGCCAAGCACAAGACAAACAACGTCAACCACCTGCTTCAAGTGCAGGAGCTGAGCTCCGTCTCTGAACTCGCCTCCTGCTTGGACTGAAATCCCTGGATTGCAGAAAAGTCAGATTTCAGAGCAGCAAAACCGCAGGAATTAGAAATGATAAAATAAAAGCTGAAATCAAATACAATAAAATCAACCGGGGGAAGAAGAACCAAAGACCGTCATCACAACAGCACATAAAGCCACCCTCGTGTAATTAAGATGCAACAGACCAAAGTATGAGACTTGGTCCATATTATGCTGAGATTCCCAAGTCCCAATTCCTCATGGAATCCACACAATCTCCCTTTCTGCCTCCACACTCCTAGCAGAAAGACTGGGAAAACAGGTAGCAACGCGGAATATCTGTTTTCCCTCCTCAAGAAGGCACTGGCATCAATTAGAGGACAAAGCCATCAGACACAATTTGTTTATTCAAATTAGCAACAAGCCTGTGTCAAAACCCCGGGTTCCCCACGGCCCCGATCTCAGACAGAGTTTGAGGCAGAATGATTGATTGAGCCTCCCACAGCCCCTGGTGGCTCACACAGGCTTTGAGCTGCCTTGCTCAGGAATCCAGGAATCCCGGCATTCCAAGGGCAGTCTCCTGCCTGCCCCTGCTCCCTGGCCTAGGGGCTGGCACCCGGTTTCGCCAGCGCTCGTCTCCATCACAGCCTGGCAGCAGGTCTGGGATGCAGGAATGCGCCTTCCCAACGGATCCACCTCACCTGATTCGGCTTTTAATCCCTCAGAGCTGAGCAGATTTTAAAAAATCAGCCTCCTGAGAAGTTCCAGCTCACCAGGGCCGCTCTGATCCCCACGGGGTGTCTGTAGGGGCGTGCCTGCCCCGCTCAGCCACCACATCCACCTTCACTACAAAGGCAGGTGAACACTGAAATCGCCCAGCCGTTTCCAGAGGATTTGGGTAAGGACCTGCAGTGCCCCTTTGCTCTCTCTGCTCATGAAAGGCTCTCACACATCACTGCACAGCAGCAGTGTCAGGCTCCCAGGGTTAATTGGCCCTCGGCATCTCCGGGGCCGCTTCCTCCTTTAATAGCCAATTAGACTTTATTAGCTGCGTTGTCATTTACATCCAGGCCTCCCAGCAGCAGTCCAGGAGCTACAAATTGGCCTCAGTAGCCCTTCAGGAGTGCGGGCTTTTCCATCAAGAGCTGACCTTCCCGCTCTACTCGTGGCCTGGCTGCTCCAGGACACCTTGTTCCAGCAGCTCACCTGAGCGTGGATGTGGGAACGCCCCGCAGGGAGCACAGATGGAAGAGCAGAGGAAGGTCTGGCCCATCAGGAGGAGTGTTCAGAGTGATTTCTGATGGGCTCCAGACGTATTTAGCAAAGCTCTGTCTGCTCCAGCCCCCGGCCAGGCCGTGCTGCCATCCTGCAGCCCAGATCGATAGGCACAGCTTTAAATGGCCATTGATTTTACAAGTGTAATGAAGTTGTCGAGTCTCTGATGCAGCCGTTACTGAGTGTTCATTTTATTGACCCGCAGGGCCGGGGGGCCGAGGGGTTTTGGTTTTTCCCTTTGACAGAGCAAGCAGCGCTCGCTAACGAGGGGTGAGCGGTTCCCTCCTCATCCTCTCCCTGCTCCGCCTTTCCCTCCTCGGCTTTACCCACCCCACAACTCCAGTCATGCACTCCCAGATCCATGGACATTTCCTAACACCCCTGCAGCCTCCGGACCGGCTGGAATTCCATTTTATTCCATTCCAACCTATTCCATGCCATCCTATTCCATTCCAATTCCATTTATAATTACACAAGTTCCAATAGAGTGAAGACGCATTTTTGTCTTTGCAAGTTAACATTTGTTTCCAGTTGCGAGAACTTAATTAACATTGTAATTTGATCCCCAATAAGGGTGAAATATTTGTGCCTACAAGGATCCTTGCCCAAAGAAAATAAACCAAATTATTCTGCATGTGGCAAAAAAAATATGAGAAAAAGGGATGAAGGCAGGAGGACAGCACAGCAAAAGTGGAGGGGTTCCCTGCATAACAGGATCCAATTTTATCCCAACTTTGCCAATGTTTGGATGGATAGATTAAATCAGAATTATTTATTGTGCTATCTAGATAAATATAACATATCTGAGTAGAAAAATGACTGATAAGATTCTTGGAGCCATCACAGAAGAACAGGCTGATCAGAAGGGATTTAAAAGAGGTAAGGGGGCAGCTCCAGCTGGTCCAAATTCCAGCTCAAATTCCCTGATTTTCATGGGAATTTTCAGCTCCTTGTCCCCTCACACCCACACCCCACTCCGGCTTTCCTCACTCATGTTAGACAAAAGCACAGCCTGAGGTCACGCAGCTTTTGGCAAACACCATCAGAAGGCTCCAAGTTTGGAAAAAAAAAAAAAAAAAGAAAAGAAAAAAAGAAGAAAACTGAAGAAAAAATGTCTGAGAGACTGAATTAGAGAGGACTCAGGAAAGGGAGATTCAAAGGCACATCCTGGATAAAATTAACCCAGGACAGGAGTCCTCCTGATGGAGTCTCAGTGAGGTTGTGCCCATGGCTCTGTGCCTACAGACAGACATAAAGCAAGGCACCCACAACTACAAAAATGTTTAAATCAGAAGGGATCCAGTGAAGATGAGTAAAATGCTGGAAAGAATTGTGCATCAACATCGCCAGAGAGGCTGGATGAACACAACCTGCTCTTCCTAGAAAACTGGCAGAGAAATCTGAGGTGGGAAGGACTGGGAAAGCAAGATAATCCCACCAGAAAGTGCGGGGTAGAATCACTTGGAGATGAAGCAGGTATTGAAGGACGGCGTCAGAAAGCAGAGCTGAATGCACGGAAACGGGAGGAGGGTGCTTTGTGTGGCAGAACCCAAACAGGTTCACATTCATTCTGCTCCCACTAAACCAGGGACAATTCCAAGCTGAATTTTCCAGCTCCCAGGTGCTGCTCCCAGCCCTTCCCCACCCCGATGCTGCTGGTTCACCCTCCGCACCTGCGTCACGGCTGCCACAATTCTGCTGTGTTTGTTGCTAACAGCCCAGGCAGATTTCCACACTTGCCAGGCCGTGATGGACAGTACAGCAGGCTGGGGCTGGGGAGATAGAGGTGCTAATTTGAGAGCTTGCTACAGGCAACTCCTTTCATTTTCTCTGTGCCTCGGCCTCATATCTGGATCGTCAGAACAAATGTTACTGTCAGAGCAGAAGTCCATCCAATAATTCCTGCTAATAGCATCCCAGCCCTGGGCTGCTCTCAGGTTAGGAAACTTCTGAAACGGATGTTGTTTATATATTTAATAACTCCTGAGTGCTTTTCTCTCCCCGGTGCTCGGCCATTTCCCCTTAAATCCGTGAAAACTTCCTGTACCCACCACATCCTCTGAGCTCAACCTATCGATCCCCTGCCGCACAAAACCACCCGATCCTCCTCACCTCCATCCTACCTTCCTGAAAGCTCTCCAGCACAGGCATTGCCTCTCAAAAGAAATAATTCCATGCAGCCAGGGGCATCCCGAGCATCACCACGAGCCAAACCAGGTTGGGTGTGCTCGTACAGGTGTCCCAGGCAGACGCACATTCCCTGGAATGCCGTGGGATACAGGGAGCTGCACCCTGGGGCTGAATCCAGCCCTGCCTGGGATCTGCAGGGCCCGGTAGAAGCTGATGAATTGTTTTCTGCTCTCCTGCCTGACTCTGGATTGGGTTATCTGCGCGGAAAACGTAATTTGTTTGCTGATATCAAAATGCCGCTGCTCACCTGAGGGATTAACACCGTGACAAAATCATTAGGAGCCTGAGGGAGTGCTGGAGGCCTTCTGAGTTCATGGAAAATTCATTCTTCAGCCTAATGAATGTCTTTTTCCAAGGAACTGTTTGGAAATACCCGTTTCTCCATTCCCACCAGACTGAGCAGACACAAGCACAGAGCTCTCAGCGTGATCCTAGAGCAGCTCAAGGGGCAAACATCTCCTTTCAACCCCAAAAATGGCACTGGGAACTGTGGTGGTCGATGGCATGGACTCCACAAGATGGGGATCAGCAAAGACATTTCATTGCAAAAATCCAGGGTTCCTAAACGGTTCCTTTGTTCTGAGTTCCCAACCTTGTGAGGCACAACAAATGTGTTGAACCAACCCCCATGAACCACGACAGGAACACGCATCAGGTGGAACCAAGCAGCAGCCCCACGCTGGGAGCACCCATTGGCTCTAACAATTGTTTTCCAGCTCTGTCACTTGTTTTTCACCTCTGCTTCAGCTGAGCCATTCCCAGAATGCTCTCTGCTCAGCCCGAGGAGCAGAAGTGAGCGAGGATTTTACAAGGGCAGCGAGGCCCTCCCTTTGCGAGGCCTTGCTGCTCTGCAACAGGGAACAAATCCCAGCACCGTGCCTCAGCCCCAGCTCGCAGGGAACGTGTCCCAGTGCCATGGGAAGGCCGTGGGGAGGCAGAGCTGGGAGCTGAGCCTCCCTCCACCGCTCTGCTCCCATGCCTTGGCTCCTGCACCCCGATTCCCCTGGGCGCTGTGCACAGGACACAAAACTCTCCTGGTGCAGCTCCTGCCCCTGCTGCCCGTGAGCCCAAGGAGCTGGCAGTGCGTCAGTGCCACTCCTGGGCAAGGGGAGAGCAGCGACCTTCGCCAATTCCCTGCCAAACCCCCCCGTAACCCCGGCATCTGCTCCATGAGGCTGCGCTCTGCTCCCCCTCCTGCCCTGCCACCAAGGTGACACCATCAAACATCGCCTCCCCTTGCTCCGAGCACGGCTGGCATTTGCATTTCAATTCGAGCTCGTTCTGGTGGTTCCAATGAGCTCCTGGAGCAGCTCCTCGCGTGTGCTGATGGAGGAAGCTCCCCCTCTCTCCGCTGACACACGCGGGGATGTATTTTTAGCCTTGATCCCTGCATTAGGGAAAAGTCACCCTCTTAAAAGAGCAGTTTTATTGCCAAACGATATTAGCACAATGAGGGAAAATCGCTGCTAATTTTTATAAATTATCTCATCATCTGCAACTAATTAGCAGCTGCGGAAAGACGGAAAAAAAAAAAAATCTCTCCTCGCCCCGGAGGGATGAGCTCGGAGGTGTTCAGAGCTCAGGCATCCCCGCCGGTCAAGGATTCCATGGGAATCCTCTCCCACTGGTTATCCCACCAGGTGAGGAGCTGTGCAGGCCCTTCTCCAGCACCACAGGATAATGAGGGTTGAAAGGAACCTCTGGAGATCATCCTCACGGTGAGGAATAGTTGTGCTGCAGCTTAGCTGGAAACTTTATTAAAATCCAATCTAATCAAGCTGCTGCGAGTCTCCATTCTCCTTACCCTTGCTCCTGGGCGCTTGTGCCTCTGTAAATGTGTCTATAAAAGTAAAATGAGCAAGCAGCCAACGGCTAAGCAGCACTTAATCAGAAGAAAATGTATACCCTGGTGGATGGCAAACTGCTATTAAGTTGGGGAGGGGGGAGACAGGAGAAAATAATAAGCTATAAATGGACAACCAAATAAATCTCCTGCCGCACCAAGTGAGAGCACATCTGGTTAGATGCCACCTCCAATGAGTTGTGAGCAAAATATTTATTTGCCGCCGAGCACCTGGCGGAGGGAGAGGGAAGGGAGCTGCTTTCCCTGCCTGGCCTCGGAGGTGCCTGCAGGAAAATCCTACCTGGAATCATCTGGTTCTCAGAGCCGGAGAGGCCAGGGCATCACTGGCCAGGCTGGGACGCTGCCCACAGCTCGTTCAGCTCAAGAACAAGGGGTAAAATATAAAAAAATATAAAAATCCATCTCTTGTCCGACTGGGGAGCCCCTCTCCTCCATCCCCACCACGAGCCCCGAGAGGGTCCAGTCAGGCAAGAGACCCCAAAGCTTTAAATACCCCAGGGCTTTTACACCTCTGATCCTTGAGAGTGCCTTAATTTAATATAGAGTACTTCAGCATTAGGAGAAAATGGGATTTGGGACTTGGAAGGCCCCGAGGGAAAAGCTCCTTGGAGAGGGGCATCACTGCAAAGGGGATTATCACCATAATCACGAGATTAGTTGAATAATCCCGGCCTAGGAGAGAGGTTTCGTTGTCTGCACGATGCTCAGCACCCTCCTGCTTTCACAGAACCGCAGTGCAGAGCGGGGTCAGATGGAATTGGAGGAAAACTGGGGGAAAATCAGCCCCGGCTGTGCCTTCCAGTCCCATCCAAATCCATCAGGGCGACACTGCTGTGCTCCACAGCCTCAGGCCAGCCCCATCTCCCAAGCCCTGACACCACTCCACATCCAGATTGACTTTTCACCCCTCCACAACCCCTCTCTGCTTCATCCTTCGCTCCTTCACAGATTGAACGCAGCCACGGAGTTCAAGCCTCCTGAGAAAAGGCAAAAAAAAACCCCAAGAAATTCAGCCCTTCCAAATGAAAAGACAACGTGCCAGGGAAAAGAGAGTAAACCAAAATAAAATAAACCTCCCCTCCTAATCACCCAGCCTGGCTCCTCTAAGGAAGCTCTTGCACAGTTGAATTGCGCAAAGTAAACAAATAATTACCAGTTATTTTCTTCTGTAGGTCAGAAAGCAGATTAGCAAGCTGAGACTGAAATCTAAAGCATGAGTGTGGCGTGCCCGGGCTTACAAAAAGCAAGGGGAAAAAAAAGAAAAAAGCCAGAACCCTGCACAACAACCAGAGCTCTCAGCCCCTGCTGCTCTCGGTGCACCAAGAAATCCACCTTTCTCCCAACTCAGGTGTGGATAACCTGGCTGGAAAAACACCTAAATCCAGTGCTAATAGTTCACATTTCCAGATTCTCAGCTTTTTAACTGAATCCACTCTGATTTAGTCCCCGGGGAATGGTTTTCTGAGAAGGGAAAACCAGAGCTGGGTGTTTCTCCTGGAAAAGCTTAATCCAGGTGCCTCAAAACCCAGGGCTGAGCTCCGCTGCCAGAATCAGAAGGGGAAAAGGTGAGAGATGGAAGCAGCAACGCCTGCATTAAACCCCATTGTATTTTTCACTTTTTTGCAGCTGAAAGCAAAATCCAAAACCCATTGTGGAGCTGGGAAGGGGTGAGAACTTTAGGTCAAGGAGGTTGCAACACTTTTTCTCCCAACAGCGCCGGAGAAGCTGCTTTAACTCATCCCTGGCAGAGAAATCCATAAAAGCAGAGGGGAAGGGATGATATTCCAAGCGTCAGGAGTGAGCTCCCGCGTCTCACAGCAGCTCCCAGGAGAGCAGGAGCTCCAGCCCTGCCAGGCTGTCCTGACCCTACAAGCAGAGCAGGTGAGGATGCCCTTCCCTGCTGTCATGCACGGATCACGCTGCTTTCTTCCCCAAAAAAAAAAAAACTCCAAAACCACCGAGCAGACAGACAGGAACCTGCTGCAGCTCCCTGCAGGTGCTGGCTCGGGCAGAGCACACAGCCAGGGCTGCCTTTTCCAGCATGGATAATGCTGGATTCTTTCCAGATGGGGAGGGTGGGCAAGAGCAGAGAACAGAGCCAGGACATTAAAAACAAAAAGTGCACAGCTATATTCAGCAAATGACTGCTTTTCTGAAGGGTTTTAGTCACACAGATTTTTTATTTTTTTCCCCCCATTTCTTCTGGCATTATGCTGTTATTTTATTTTATTTTTTTTTTTGTTCTCACTTCACCTTTCCGTGCTAGAAACCCTCCACGCTTCGTGCTCAGTGCGGCTGATTTTAGCAGCAGGAGGGGAAATTCTCGGAGCCAGCGCTCTCCAAACCAAGCCACCAAATCTTTTCGAGGTTAATTGGTTCTCTGAGCATGAGGACACATCTTCCAAAAGCGTGTTCGGTGGCATCTCAAACTCTCTGTGCTGCCAGCTAATGCCTGAAAATGCTTCCCGTTTGCTCACAATGAAATCTGACAGCCCCAGGACAGCAAACAGCCACGGATCCGTCACACTTTGTCATTCAAAAGGGCAGGAACCGGAGAATCGTAAAATCATAGCCTGGTTTGGGTTGGAAAGGAATTTGAAATCGTCTCATCCCACCCTGGCATGGGCAGGGACACCTTCGCCTGTCCCAGGGTGCTCCAACCTGGCCTTGGACGCTGCCAGAGATCCAGGGGCAGCCACAGCTGCTCTGGGAAAACTGCGGGGAGAAGGAGCAGCAAAGGCAGCAGAGATTCCAGATTTAGCAGCTTAATCTGGAAATCTCCCACCCTGAGCGGCAGCAGAGCCTCCAATAACCTCAGGGTGACCTGAGGTGTGAACACCTTCACTCACACCCCATCTTTTGCTCTGTTTTCCAGAGCTCTTCAATCCATCCCCCTCTGGCTCATCAGTCCGTGGGCTCTCCACACCTTTTTTCCTGGGAAATCTGTGCCTGTGCTCCGCTCGGGATGAGCTGCAGGCGCCTCGGATCCCTTCTCCTGTTCCTGACTGATCACACCCAGCCTCTCCCACTCGTTTTGTTCCCAGTGTCAACAGCTCTGCCAGCAGTGTTTGCAGGGACTGACAGCAGAAAGGGAAAACAGGAACCTGGAGACAGCGACTGTGGGGAGTTCAGAGCCTTTTCCTGCCCAACAACAACCCCAGCTGCCTGCAAATAAAACTCCGGAGCTCATCAAGCAGCTCTGACCACTGAGGGTGCTTAATAAAGATTACTTTTTCTACAGCTCCACTTGCCTGAGGCATCATTTGCTCCTAATGAGATGCTCCTTGGGATTCAGACGCAGGAGGGAAGAGCAGGATTTCAACCCCAGCAGATAAAAGTGAGATTTCTGCTCCAAAACCTGAGCTGGTCAGCTCAGACCCCTCTCCTACCCTGGTGATGCTCCTTAAATCACAAAGATCACGGGATTTCTGAGCATTGCTGGAAGGATAAAGTTCTTCTTCCCAGTGAAACAAAAATGCCAAAAAATTCCACTGGAAGGATAGAAAGGCAATGGATAACAAATACTAAAGGTCTGCAACTGCTGAGCTCTCTCGGGGTGTGGAACAGCACATCCTGAAGGGCCGAAGTTGAGGAGCAGAATGGACTTGCTGCTGGAAAAATGGGAATATGGACAAGCAGGGGCAGCTGAGCATGACCAGAAAAGCACTCTCAGGGGGAAGGAGGAGCTGAGATTGGGGCCAGCCTGCCCTGCTGGAATTGCTGTGGATCAGATCTGGTACGAGGTGGAGGATGTCAAACGCTGAACACCACAGTGAGCACAAAAATGCACCCAAAGCACAGATCCTGCCAGACCCTGGGCGCTACAAAGCTGCAGATCAGGGTCGGGGAGAGGTGGAATCTGTGAGGAGCGAGGAGATCCTCAGCCAAAGCCGGGCTGACACCGCATCACAACCTCCCAGCCTTCGTTGCCCCCTGGGCTCGGCAAGGAGATCACAGAAGTTTTAAGCTCGCGCGTGGGATGAGCCTGGGGCTAGAGCTGAGGCGTTCAGCACCTCTGATAGGAAAGCAGGAATCATTGCAGAGGACAGCCCAGCTCGGGGAGTCTGCACTGTGGGACAGCGCAGGGGAGTGAGCAGCAAGGGTGGGGACACAGAGCCCCTGCCTTGCCTTCTTCCAGCTCCAACTTCCCCCCGAATGCAATTTCAGCTGCATGAGGCACCAGAACTTTGGGCATTTCTTAAAACCAGGTTGCTGGACAAGCCCAGGAAAAAAGATAAAAATCCAGGACAGGCTCAGCTCTGCCTGCAGCCGGCTTTATCAGCCCTTCTGCGACAGCAAGGCTACCGAAAATGTAATATTTACAGGAGACAGTCTCCTTTGAAGAGCATAATCCAGACGGGTTATCCAGAGCCTGGGCTGGAATTTGATCCCGGATTCCTGCATCCCACCTGAGCCTCCCGACCCACCAAGGACTTGGAGCTGATTTCTCTCTCAAAACTGTCTGAAAGAAAGAATGAAAATTCGCAAATCCTCCAAGTAGAGAAGACAAGATGTTCTGAAACCTCAGGGTTGCACAACCAAGAGGAAAATCAAACCCCATCCCTCCTCGTGCTTTTGTCCCTTGGACCAGATGCTCCCCCCGAGCCAGGGGCTGTCACCTCTAGGCTCAGGGCTCCAGCAGCCGAGAGCAGAGTCCCAAAAGTGCCGAGAGGAGATCAGGTCCTTCCCTCCACGGGCAAGTTTGGAAGCACCTGGAGCAGTTCTGCTTTCAGGGCTGCCGCTGCAGAGACGGGTGAGGAACACATGAGAGCTGACAGGTGACATCTGCACGGTCAGGTGGGCAGGTAAAGCTGCCTCAGAGAACCTGGCTGCTCTTCTGCAACTGCAGGAGCAGGAAATCAGTGGCCATTAATAATTTCTAGACTCTCTTTGGGTAAAAGTGCAGCACTCAAGGTTTCCAGCACTATCTTGGCCTCCTAAATGCAGCGAGAGGTTTTTCCCTTTGCGTTGCTCCAGAGGAGCTCTGAGTGCATCTGTTTACCCCAAAAAGGATGGAGGCCCTGCTCCAGGGCTGCTCCCCAGGGACAGGACGGGGCCCAGAGGTGTCAGCTCGGCAGAAGGTGATGGCCACTCTTGGATGATCCCACCCCAATTCTGGCAGCAATAAAACCTGAACAAAGATCACTTCTACAGCAATGAACAAGAGTTGCGGAGCAGCAAGGCCTTGCAAAGGGAGGGCCTCGATGCCCTCGTAAAATCCTCGCTCACTTCTGCTCCTCGGGCTGAGCAGAGAGCATTCTGGGAATGGCTCAGCTGAACCAGAGGTGAAAAACAAGGGACAGAGCTGGAAAACAATTGTTAGAGCCAATGGGTGCTCCCAGCGTGGGGCTGGTGCTTGGTTCCACCTGATGCGTGTTCCTGCCGTGGTTCATGGGGGTTGGTTCAACACATTTGTTGTGCCTCACAAGGTTGGGAACTCAGAACAAAGGAACCGTTTAGGAACCCTGGATTTTTGCAATGAAATGTCTTTGCTGATCCCCATCTCGTGGAGCCCATGCCATCAACCACCGCAAACAAGATCCTTGGGAAAGTACAGAGCACTCCTGGGCAAAAGATTGCTGCTGTGGCTCCATCCCAGAGGGTGATGGCACAGCTGCTCCTTCTCCTTCAGCACATCCAGGCACCTCCACAGGCTGAGCCTCCCCTTCAGGAATGCTTGCAGCAGATTAAAACCCAGTTTATTAAATAAGGCAGTGCTCTAACAAGGGTAATCCACTGAAAATTTCACTCATTTAAACCCTATTTTATCTCAACCAAGTAGATGTATTTCCATTTAACAATCTTAATTCTTTTAGCACTTTCCAGCTTCCAAATTGGCTTCGACAGCAGCATTGACATTCAGCCATCACTTTCCCATGAAGTTCCACTCGGTCTCTCCAAGCCCCTACGGTGTCTGGAGGTGCAAGAGGAATTCACGAGGGATGTCTGTGGGAACACGAGCCATCCCTCCCTGCAGCCTCCTGACATCCCCAGCCCTCATCTGGCAGGGCTGGAGTCAGGGCTGAGCTGCTCCTGTGCTCACAGCCCTCCCAGCTCCACCTCTCTGCTGCCATTCCCTGGGCTCTGAGCTCTCCTCCAGCCAGGATCTTCTGCTTCCCAGACTGCCCACACTCCTCTCCTCTCCAAACACCACCCAAAGAAAGGCTCTGGGATACGATACCACCCTAACGTGACCCAATCTGCTGTGGAGCAGCAAGGCCTTGCAAAGGGAGGGCCTCGCTGCCCTCGTAAAATCCTCGCTCACTTCTGCTCCTCGGGCTGAGCAGAGAGCATTCTGGGAATGGCTCAGCTGAAGCAGAGGTGAAAAACAAGTGACAGAGCTGGAAAACAATTGTTAGAGCCAATGGGTGCTCCCAGCGTGGGGCTGCTGCTTGGTTCCACCTGATGCGTGTTCCTGCCGTGGTTCATGGGGGTTGGTTCAACACATTTGTTGTGCCTCACAGGGTTGGGAACTCAGAACAAAGGAACCGTTTAGGAACCCTGGATTTTTGCAATAAAATGTCTTTGCTGATCCCCATCTCGTGGAGTCCATGCCATTGACCACCGCACCAATCCTCCTGGATGGGTGTCCCAGTAACAAAAGGCACCCATTTTCGCTGCCTGCTCCCAGCCCTGTCTGCTATGGATTGTGCCTTGCATGTTGTCCTTCTCTCCCACGTGCTCCCCTGCTTCTCACAGCTAACATCCCACAGAAAAGCAAATTCCATTCTTTCAGGCCCTTCCATCCTTCCCTTTTCCCTCAGCATTTGTTTTTCAGCAACCTCGGCCAGAAACTTTGATCTCAGAGAGGAAGAAGAGGAGGAAGAGGAGCACAAAGCTGAGAGCGAGGGAAGGGCAGGACCCACCACTTGCCCTGCTTCGTCAGCAGCTTGTTCTCCACTTCTGGGCTCGGCGCTTTTCCGCGTGCTGTGCATCCCTAACACCTGGATTTGGAGAGTGGGAGCTGCTGAATGGCAGCCAGGGCGATTTGGGATTTCAGCTTTGCAGGGGCTCTGTTCCTCTGACACCGAGCCAGCAGCAATTAGCTGCAGAGGGGCACTCGAGAGAAGTGCCCTGCTGGGTCAAAAGCTCCTCTTCTGGGAAGGTTGCCCGGCAGCCCCGCAGTGCCTAAAGCTCGGCGAGAGGGCTTTACCACCTCGCTGAGCTCAGCTCTGGGCACGTGGCAGCCTGGAGAGCTCCTGAGCTTGCAAGCCACCCATGCACGGAGCAAGGACGAGGGAATGTGCCAAGAGTCACAGAGCAGGAGGGAGAAACCCCGAGCACCACAAAGAAACCCTTCCTCGCACTCACGGGGTCGGATCTCAGCTCTGCTCCAGCAGCTTTTTGTCTCCTTCTCCCATCTGCCATCCTCTCCCTGCCCTTCCCAGAAAGGCTCTAACAGCTCCCAGGTAACGAATTCGGCTTTGTCTCAACTCACCTTGAGGAAACTGGGCATCTACTCAAAATCTGCAAGGCTCTCCTCCCCCTCGCTGCCTGAAAAGGACCTTCAGGTGCCACCACGGTCAGCACAGAGCTCCCTAAAAACAAGGCGTGCTTCAGCCCGACTCCATCCTCAGGAGTCACTCCCAGAACTGCTCCTGCCTGCATGGAGGATTTACCCAGATTTTCGCACTCCACCCAGCTCCTCACATCCCCAGAATTCTCCTGCTCACTTCGGATGGCTCTTTACACACAAGTTAATTGGTCTGCGGGGAGGAACAGGTTCGGAGCTCCAAGTATCACCAAGGCTGGCATGAAGCTGCCAGGTGCCCTGGGCTGCCAAGGCAGCTGCTCAGCAGGGCAGTGACGCTCACCCCAGCACGGCTCTGAGGAGGAGATTGAATCCAGCCCTGAGGGAAATGAAATCCATCCCTCCTGCCTGCCCACACGGACAGCCAGGGGCGAGGGGCTGGGCAGCAGGATCTGTAATGCAGCCTCATGCACAATCCCATCTCACGCCACACTGGAGCTCTCTGCAGAGACTCCAGCTTTGCTGATTTGGCTCCGAGTTGGAATTCATTTTGGCAGCTGTTTAGGCAGGCAACCAAGGATCTTTCATTCATGTAATTGACTTTTTTATTCATATATATATATGAAAAAATAATGAAAGAAATTGCAGAGTAGCTCATGCTATCAGTAGCTTTCTCTGTGTGAAGCAGAAAGATCTGTATTAAAAGTGGCTCAGCAGCTAAATACACAAAGTGCTGCCCAGGGGCAGGAACAGTATTTAGATATAAAACAAGTTACATGACTCTCAGATCCTGATCCTTGGCTCCGGGAGAATGTTTAATATTCAGGAACAAATGTAAAAAAACCAGACCTTTGATACAAAATTCTGCACATGCACCTATCCGTGCCTGTCCTCTGTCACCCTGCCACAGCACAGGGCCGTGCCTGGAAGAGATAAACGTGACCTTTCCACTGACCAACCCCTCTCTGCCCGGCTCCTCTCCTTAAAATTCCCCCTTCCTGCAGAATTAGCACCTGCTTCCAACCCAGTCACCTTCCAAAGCCGCAGGGCCACACGGGACAGGGCAGCAGCTGCTGCTGTGCCCAGGGGCAGCACAGCTTCCCCCGTGCTGGTGGCTAAATGGCTTTCAATAAACAAGAGAGTGAAGAAATAGAACGTTGATTTGCTGCTTAAGTAACGTGGCTCTTTTCCATAACCACCAGCCGGTTTCCCCATCCAGCTGCTCTGCACAGAGAGATCTATATCTATATAATATGTATGTGGATATATAATGAATCAAAACAAAGCTTAAAGGCCTCTTGGGGTGGATAATATAACCTGCCTCTCGGACATTAATGAATAGGAACAGATCAGGAGAAGTAACTCTGCCACAGAGGTGCAAAAGATGGAAAGAGATGATCTGTCTGCCTGAATCCACTTCCCTCCTCACTCCATGCCCCGTGGCACTGATCTAAAATATAAATCTGCTTATTATTTATTATTCATATTATTATAGCGCTGGATTCCTCCGCTGGAGACGAGGAGCTCATTATGTTTTATGTGGCAAAACTGCAGCCTGGAGAGAGGCACGGAGTCCTCCCACACCAGGCAAGGGGCACTGCTCTGCCTGATGCCATGGGCACCTTCCCCTTGCAGGGCAGCTCACCCTGCTCTGCACCAAGCCCCTCTTTTTTCCATGGAGTTTCCCATGAGGAATGAGGCTCAGTTGATTTTTAAGCCAAACGCATCCAACCTTGATCAAATAAAATTCATGCAAAAACCTCTGCGTTGGAGGAAGCCACCAATCCCTCCCTCTTTGGTACCCAGTGCTGTCAGTGTGCCAGAGAGGCCCCTCTCGCTGCTTAAAACCAAAGCCAAATGAATCAGGGGTGCAGGATTCCTGCATCCCTCAGGATTCCTGCACTCCTCAGGATTTCTGCATCCCTCAGGATTCCTGCACTCCTCAGGATTCCTGCACTCCTCAGGGTTCCTGCATCCCTAAGGGTTCCTGCACTCGTCAGGATTCCCGCACTCCTCAGGGTTCCTGCACTCCTCAGGATTCCCGCACTCCTCAGGGTTCCTGCACTCCTCAGGATTCCTGCACCCCTCAGGGTTCCCGCATCCCTCAGGATTCCCGCATCCCTCAAGATTCCTGCATCCCTCAAGAACCCGCTCGCAGCTCGTCCCAGTTCCCGCTCGGAAGCGCTCGCGCTCCTCCCGCAGTTTGCGCTCACACTTCCATGGTGCTAATGAGCCTCCTGCCTCTGCAGCCTGGGAGGATGCTGAGCACAGCCCCGGGAAAACCGGCATCCACAGGTTTGGTGGGAATGGCGCGTGAACCTCCTGCCTGCAGGTAGAGACCGCCCAGCGCCCACCACCGACCTCAGCCAAGCCTCAACACCCTGCCCTGGTGTCCTGCACCAAAAGCTTTCAGGAAAACACCTCCCAGCAGATCATTCCAGAGAAAACAGGGTAGATAAACGGCCAAGGCAGTCACCAGCCCCTCTCTGAACAGTTTCGGTTGCCTTTTCCTGGATAAAAACCATCCCATTTTATCTCGGAGCAGCCTCCGTGGATGAGCTGCCTTAACAAGATCACTCAGGACAGGAAGGGTACAGGAGGCGGGGCAGGGGCAGCCACTGCTCCCAGTGCTGGAACACAGGAATACCTGGGGAGAACTGCAAAGAATCCAAGGATAAAACCTGCCCAGAGAAGCTGTGGCTGCCCCTGGATCCCTGGAAGTGCCCAAGGCTAGGCCAGAAGGGGCTTGGAGCAACCTGGGGCAGTGGGAAAGGTCCCTGCCCATGGCAGGGGGTTGGAACTGGGTGATCTTTGAGGCCCTTCCAACCCCAACCATTTGTGATTCACTGTAAGTCCAAACGAGGCTTAGCTGAAGGGCCTGGCATCGCTACAGATGAATTTTTTTTAAAAAAAACATATTTATGCACATAACTCAACACCTATAAATAAGACATCACTCTCCTAGAAGAACAATCAGAACAAAATTAAAAGGGCAGATAGCAAATGAATATTGTATTTTTCTCTACCTCTCACCGCTCCCCAGCAGCGAATGACAAATAACTGTGAATCCACTTTAATGAATTTATCTGGGTCTTTTTAATATTGGGGAAAATATTAATATTTTATCCCAATAACTGCACCCTCCTCCCACCCCACTCCCCAAGCCAGGCTGGGATGAAACACTAATCCTAAGGACACGTGGGGAGGTTTTCCAGCAACAGCACCACCATGTGAGCCCTGCAGATGGTTCTGTGCCGTGCGCTGCTCACAGCAGCCTGGCCGGGTTCAAAGCCAGGCTAAGGCCATTCCTCTGCTGGGGAACAGCAAATCCATGGCCACTTTATCCCAGATCCATCAGTCTCATCCGCCAAGGGCTTGGATAAGGCAGCGCTGCGCGAGGAAAGGCGTTTGTGCTTTGTGTGTGTTAAATGTTTCCAGCAGGAGGGAGAAGAGGAGTTTCAAGCTGTGCAAGGCAGCTGCAAACAGGAGCTGGGGATGGCTCAGAAGCTGCCACAAACCCTCAGCCTCCCTCCCTGCAGTGCCAGGCACGCCTGGGATCATCATCATCATCATCATCATCATCATCATCATCATTCTCTCCATCGCCTCAGCCCCACACCCGGGAGGAGGAATTTGGTACCTGCTGCCATCAGCATCCTCCTTCCCCATCCTCATCACCAGAGCCACCAGCACGCTGTAAAATGATAATTCTGCCTTGTGGGACCTTCCCTGCAGTGCCTGCAGGAGGATCCTGTGTATCCTGAGGGAGCTGGAATAAATGCTCCTCAATTCCTCCTCCGTTAGCGTTCGGTTTTGCCCTGGAGTTTTTCATGCTCGTTTTTAACTCGTCTCAGTCCTCCAGTTCAGCCACACCTGTGGACAAACTGCATCCACCAGGGCAGCTCTGGGGCCTTTACTCACTGCAAAAGTGGCTGAGTGCATCGTAAACACCTCAGGAGGGTCATTTCACAGGGATTCAGGGCCGTACAAACGCTGCTCTGCTACCCGCGGAGGGGCTGCCAACAAAAGGGCACTACACAACCACGGGGATGCACAGAAAGCTCCAGTCTGCCTCTTCCCACCTCCGCCAGCACACACAGCTGAATGCCAGGGTTTTCCCACAGCTCCGCGCGCTCTGGGGGATCCCAAGAACATTTTCTTGATGTGAAAAGCTGAGAGAATTGGGATTGTTCAGCCTGGAGAAGAGAGGCTTTGGGGTGACTTAATCAGGGCGTGCCAGGACCTGAAGGAGCTGCAGGAGAGATGGAGAGAGACTTTTTACAGGGAGGGAGTGACAGGATGAGGGGGAATGGCTTCAGACTGACAGGGAATAGGTTTAGATTGGACATTGGGAAGAAACTGTTCCCTGTGAGGGTGGGGAGGCCCTGGAATGGATTTCCTAGAGAAGCTGTGGCTGCCCCTGGATCCCTGGAAGTGCCCAAGGCCAGGCTGGATGGAATGTTGAGCACCTGGGACAGTGGAAGGGGTCCCTGCCCATGGCACGGGGTGGCACTGGATGAGCTTCAAGGTCCCTTCCAACCCAATCCATTCCCTGATTCTGTGATTTTACACCCAGAGCAGACACAGGAGATTCACAGCCCTTCAGGCACTCCAGAATTTTGGAATCACGCCCAGAAACAAGGACAAACACCCCAGAGTGACACCCCCAGCATCAGCTGGGATTCATGGAGGCTTGGACCACAAACTGCATCTCTGGGGGAGGAAACCACCGAGCACTGGGACAGCAACGACAGCTGAGCCAGCAGTGGATGCACAGGCCCTGGGTAGAAAAACGCCAAATTTCACCCCAAAAAACACCCTCAATGCCACAGTCCCTGGGTGTGGGGCAGAAAAGCACCAGGTTTCACACCAAAAAACATCCCTTAAATGCTGGAGCTGTTGTGTAAGGTTTTCAAAGCTGTGGGACAGAGGGAGGGAAGGGATTTTCACGGGCAGACAATCATGGGTGAGCACCTGAAAGGCTACAGGAGGCCTTGCAAGGAGTTTGTCAGCAGCTCCTGTGTCAGGTCCTGCTGCTGGTGAGGGCAACGCCATGGATAAACTGCAACTTTGGCCGGGCTGTGAATCTGGAATGAGCTCTTAGCACGCACCCAATGAATCAAGGCAGAGAATGCCAATTTAGGGCCCCGCCGCTCTGCTCTGCGAGACCGAGTAAATAACTCCGTAAATAACTCAGGCAAATTCCCTGACACCTCCTTGTGCGTGAGTGAACAGGAGAAAAACAAACCCAGAATTGCTTCCACACCTCGTTCGTGCTGCAGGAGAGCGGGGCCGGGGGAGATGCCACCCTGGAGGGCAGGAGGGAGCTGGTGGCTTCTGGTTTTTGGGGTGTTGGAAGCAACACAACCTGTGCCAGGGCAAGCACCAGCTCCTGGCTCCCAGGATATTTTGGGAAGTCCTGCATTGGTTTTTCCAAGGGCTGCAGGGCTGGCTGGAGGCAATTCCTTCCTTCCCAGAGCTCTTCAAACTGCTGAGAATGTTCCCGTCGCTGCCTGCTCCTCCTCTCCCTGACCAGGCCCAGCTTTTGAGGTCCATGGAGACAATAATTCACCCCGACAGGGCAGGGAGCTGACTGACAAAAGACATTTTTGGTAAAACATCACCATTTTGGACAAAGCTTTCAGAGCTGGATTTCCCCACCAGAACAACGTGAGCAAGGAGATTCTCTCCAGGGCTGGATCAAGAAGGGAACAAACAGTTTAAGGCTGAAGAAACAGGTTTGCACTGATGGCTTTTCCCCTCTGTGTGTCGAGGAGAGAAACAGAGCATTCAGCAGGCTCCAGGCTGCTCCTCTGCAGCCAAAGGCACGGGGAAGGTCACCCTGGAGCCCACATTCTGCTCAGTTCCTCGCACAGGCGATGCCTCTCCAGCTCACTGCAACGCAACACTCGCCGTGGGTCCTGCCCAGGCCAGCAGAAACGCGCTGTGTGCTCGGAGACGGAGCAATCTGCTGCCTCCAAACTCCACTGAGCCATGCCAGGGCCAAGATCCACCCCAAACCCCCCCCAAAAAAGCAGCAGCAGGGAAGCTCGGGGCTTGGTTCACAAAGCCAAGTGGCCCTGACTCAGCAGCACCGCGTTTCCTCCTGCCTGCAAGCCAAGAGCTGCAGGCAATGATGTCTTTGTGGTGCTGGAGAGCCCACTCTGACCCTGCCCAGCTCAGCTCCCGTCACTGATCCCATCCCTGTGCACTGCAGCAGCCCCTGATCAGATGGCTTTCAGGATTGGTTTCAATGGCAGCTTGCATTTTCTTCGAATATTTAAATGTTCTTGCTGGTGTGTTTTTCCTTCCCAATGCAGAGCATTGATTTATGTTGCTAGATACCATATCTCCCTGCCTTGCCAAAAGCATGCATTTGGGAATGATTTCAGGGCTGCTGGTAATATTTTTCCCCTCTTTTTATTCTGCACTTTTATTTTTATGAACTTTTTTGTTGGAGGCGCCGTAAAAATGAAACTGTGGCTCGAAGAAACAACACTCATCAAACCCCACAACCAAACCAAGCTGGAAGGCAGCTGCCATTCCCACCTGGAAGCTGCAGCACAGATTTGGAGTTTCCAATCCTTAAAGGCTTCAGAACACAGCCCCAGGTCTCAAACAGGTCTCAAACACCTTCACCTTTCACTCTGGGTTTTCCGGGGAGGTGGGGAGCAAACAGACCCCAAGTTTGCAGCTCTGTGCTGTCAGGGGAGCTCCCCTTTTTCCCCAAATTCCCAAAACCCCTCAGTTCTCCTCCCCAAGAAGGATTTTCACCTTATCAGGATGCTTCCTGGTAATTCACCCTCCATCCCCATCCCTGCCTGGTGGCTCGAGGGGAGGATCTGCCCATCAAGGTGGAATCTGAGCTGTCTGGGGAGGTGGGCAACAAACAGACCCCAAGTTTGCAGCTCTGTGCTGTCAGGGGAGCTTCCCTTTTACCCCACGCTTCCCAAACCCTTCAATTCTCCCCCCAAAGAAGGGTTTTCACCTCCGGCATCCTGATAATTCACCCTCCATCCCCATCCCTGCCCGCTGGCTCGAGTGGAGGCTCTGCCCATCACGGTGAAATGCGGGCAGCAGAGCTGGGACCGTGCAGGGAGCGCTCCACGTGAATCACAGCTGCCGGGGACATAAAACACCCAGCCACCCTCGCCAGGCTGCTGCCAGCTCACGCCCTCCCTCCCCATATTTCCTGAGCTGCTTCCTGCTCCGCTGGCAGAGGGGAGAGGTAATTTCGCTCGGAGTGTGTCACCTGTGGAAGTTGCAAACGGGGACAGGAATGGATTCGCTGCCGATCTGCGACGAAGAGTTAACAAAGGCAGCTGCTGGCTCCAGAGGGAGCAGCCAGGGGAAGGAGTTTCCTTTCTGAACAACGGAGCAAAGCGTCAGTACTCGGAGGCAAGGTTCATTCCGAGGGTTCTGGATACGTTTCTGCTCCCTAATCCGCACAGGCAGCCAGGGAAAGCGATGGTGCCTCTTCAAGAGCGCTTTTTAATGCGGCCCAGAGGAGCCGGGATTCACGGGGCTTCCTTACAAGTGGGGATTTTGGGGTTATCAGAGTTCCTTCACTGGGGCAGGTGGGGCTCAAGCACCCTTTGCTCATCTGTTTGTGACAGAGAAATATTTCATTTTGTGTGGGGTTTAGGAGAGGGGGCTGGAAATTTTTGTTCCTCAGTGCATCTTTGAGGGGTGGCTTTGACTTTACACAGGAAGAGCAACATTAACGCCATGAAAATCGTTACAAATATGTGAATTCACCATAAACTGCATTTCATTTACAAGAGGAAGGAGAACATTCCCCAGATTCAGGGAGGAGCTCAACAAGTGTGCAAACTCATCGTAAACTACGCTTCGTTTACAAGAGGAAAGAGAGAACATTCCCAGAATGCAGAGAGTGTGTCAGCTCACCATAAACTCTATTTCACTTACAAAAGGAAAGAGAACATTCCCAAAATTCAGGGAGGAGCTCAGTGTGTCAACTCATCATAGACTGCATTTCGTTTGGAAAAGCAAGGAGAGAACATTCCCAAAATTCAGGGAGGAGCTCAGAGTGTGAACTCGTCATAAACCACACTTCGTTTACAAAAGGAAGGAGAACATTTCCAAAATGCAAGGAGGAGTTCAACAAGTGTGTCAGCTCATCATAGACCGCATTTCGTCTACAGGAGGAAGCAGAGAACATTCCCAAAATTCAGGGAGGAGATCAGCAAGTGTCAACTCACCGTAGACTACATTTCATTTCCAAAAGGAAGGAGAACATTTCGCTCAGAGCGCCCACCCCACCGGAACGGGGACACCCCACCGAGGCGGGGAGGACTCCCCCCTCCCGGAATTGCCGCGGATCCGAGCCGGGGGTGTGCACTCACCGATCCTCAGGGAGTGGGGGCTGGCCCAGATCCTCATCAGCCACAGCAGAAGGAGCACCAGAGGCGCCAAGACACGGAGCATCTTCCATAAATCCTCATGGAGCCCTGTGGTGGTCTGGGCATGACATAACTCTGCAGGAAAACACAAAGCACGGCCCGTGAGCCCCTCTGCTCTCCCAGCGCTGCCCCGGCAGCATCACACAGCTCCCTGCTCGCCCAGCACTCGGGACAAAGGCTCTATTTACCCGAGGAGGAGGAAGCTATTTACGGACTATGAATTATTCAGGGCTTGGAATCAAACCGGGCAGAGAGATTCTTGCAAAAAAAAAAAAAAAAAAAAA
>VZRN01005001.1:875118-893653 GCA_013397935.1 Dasyornis broadbenti | reverse complement strand
TTTTTTTTTGTTTTTTTTTTCACCCAAGCAGGAGTTTGGAGGGGGCTCTGGTGTTGATGGATCTCTCTCTGCCTCACCAGAAGCTCGATGAATGGTGAGAAAATGCAGCTCGGGCAAAGCTGGAGTAATCCTCGCAGCTGAGACAACAAATTTGACAGCTGCAGAGCAGCGAGGAATTGGGCAAAAACTGTCGGGAAATATCAACAAACAACCTAACGGGGCCTTTTTCATTCTTTTGACAGGCAAAGAGAGCTCTTTGCTTTTGTAAGGCTTCATCTGCTGAGAAGCTCGGGTTTAAATCGAACAGCCAAGGAGGAAAGGACCTGAAAAACCTGAAAAACATCTCAACAAGTGGCTGCTGCTGGGCTCCAGAAGTGTCTCAGGGGGAGGGGGGAGCTCCGTTGCCAGCCTGCCCCGGGGCCACAAAGATGTAAGTTCAATTAAAGTGAAAAATCGCTCCATTTAAAGCCACCACCAATATGTTTTGCCTCGCAAAAAAAAAAAATGCATAATTAGCACGGGTAAATCATTACCATGAGGTATTGTCGCAGTCAGAAAATCTCTGTGAGGCTGAGGGAAGGATCGACATCTATAAAGAGATGGAATGGCTGGAATTACAGTGGTGAATTTGGGGGGAAAAAATACAAATTAAGGTTTGGATGGGGAGTAAACCCTTCACGCTACGAGGAACTGGCGAATTCCCCATTTTTGAGGGCTGGAAGAATCAGCCCTTGGGGCAAGGCTCCTCACACAGCCTCTGGAAGCAGCCAGTGCTTAAAAAGGATACTTAACAACACGAAACAGCTCGGTTCCAGTCTGGCAATTTCTGTGTTCCTATAAAAACCACGTCTGGTTTTTAGATTTCATCAGCATTAAAGAGCCTGCTCTGCTCACAGCCTCCCCTCTCTTTGTCCTCACACCACGGCCGGGGATGGATTCACCCAGGGTGAGCAAAGAACCTGGGCTGTCTCCCTTCCCCAGGAGTCAGGGGAATGAGAGGAACCTTGGGCTCCCCATCCCATCCCATCCCATCCCATCCCATCCCATCCCATCCCATCCCTCCATCAGAGTCCTGCAGATAACACCAGAGCAGGTGACAGCCCGGGGAAGGTGATATTAGTGATAAACACCTGCTCAGCTGATACGGAAAATGAATTTTATTTTATTTTCATTCTCCTAGCTGTGTTCTTTTATCGCTCTCGTCTCCATTTTTTCCCCCCCCCACCCTTCGTGACTTCCAGAAAAAGAAGAAAGAAAACTTCAAGGAGAAAAGAATTCTGGAGGCAATGAAGCAGAAGGACAAATGCATTCCTGACATTTCTCGTTCCTGTGGATTATTTCCTTTAACTTTCTCTCTCCCCAGCCTTGAGTCCTCTCATCTCACCCTTCTCCATCCTCCCCAGAATTAGCAAAGCCTGATCAACTTTTCCTATCACTGCTGAGAGATAAAAGCGTCCCCATCCTAATTCCTCAGCCAGGCTGCCCAGAGGCTCAGCTATCTCAGATTTCCCCCAGCGTTATCAACCACGAGGACACTTCAGCCAGGGCTGAGTCACAGGACATCTTTATTCAATTATCCTCTCTCCACGGCTTTATCACACGACCCATCCAGGCCTCCCAGGCCTGGTCAATACTTGAGAGCTCTGCTGCTACAGAGAGTGAATTAGGAGTGTGAAAACCCCACCTGCTCACTGAAGCTCTGTTACAGCACCAAAACTCGTTTGCTGGGGCAGCTCACTCCATCCTGGAGCGGCTTTGAGCTTTGGGGATTTCGGCAGTGCAGCCACGCAGAGACCGGCTCTGAGCTGCTGAGCCCTGAATTTCCACCCTCCCTTAAAGCCTTCAGCAAAGAAAATCCTGAGAAAACACACGACAGACAGGGAATAGCACAGGAGATCCACAAGAGATCCCAGCTCTCCAAGGGCATCTACAAACATCTACCCCAGACAGCAGCCCTGGCACAGGGGGAGACATCTGCTCCGCAAAGGACTGAGGGCAAAAGTGAAGAATGAAAATCTGATGGACATGGCAGGCGAGGAGATTGGGATCCAATGGGAAACTGAATCCTGGCGCTTGCTCAGCTCGGAACCAATGCAGACTGAGCCAGTGCCTTTCCATGGGTTTGGACTGGGTAAAGTTTGGGGGGAAATCTTGTAAATCCATGTTTTTCATGGAATGGTTGTCTCTGCACAGCCGGGCTGTGTGTGGATGAGATGATTTCTGTGGCACATCCTGGCCAGAACAACATCCTGGCCAGAGAATAAAGCAAAGCCTTGACTCTCTGACATTAAAAATGTTGTTGGAGGGTTTTTGTTTTTCCTGCGGTTTCGGTGACAGCCCCATCCCTCTGCCAGCAGCACAGCCCCAGCTTTGCCTGTGCCTCAGCCCCCTGCCAGCCCAGCAGGGAAGCTGCAATGATCTGCACCTTGGGGTCACACACACACACACACACATCTGGGACCAAACATCTCCCAGCACATCCCTCCTGACATCACCTGTCAGAACCTCCCTGGCTGTGACCGCCTGCTGCTTAAAAATCCGAGGAAAAGGGAAAAGCGAGGCCGTGTGGGATTTCCTCCCTCCCCGGTGCCCACCATTTATTTTTATTAACAAACAATAGCAGCTAAAAGCACCGCGGTCTCCCACAGCGAGGACTGTGTGAGACACTCGTAATTGGCTCGGAGCTGTTGTCTGAAAGGAAAAATCGCCACCAGGCTGGGGGCAGAGGAGAGGCTGAGGGTGGGAGGAGAAAAGCAGGGTTTTTCCAGCTGGGATGGACAGGAAGCTGTCGTTAAACCTGGGCCAGAGGTGGCCACACCAGCACTGCGCCCACAGCACCTCGATCCTAAACCATTCTGAGCGCTAAATACGAGGCTGAGGCTTGTTTGCCGTGGGTAAAGTTTCTGGGCAGGTTGAAAATCACCTTAAAAGAAGCAAAGAAAGCTTTGTTTGCCTCCCCACCCCTGGCAGGCACAAAGCCCTCCATGCAAAGCTGATTTTTCCCATCCGAGGAGGCTCTCCTGCCACATTTTATGCCACATTTATTCAGCAGAAGGCTCCTGCCCACTCCTCAGGCCATCACCTCCATTAAAGCAGCTCTGGTGAGGGAGAGAGCAGAGTTTGCACTGCACACCCCAGGACAGGAGGGTATTTTTGGAAAGGGAAATGCAAACTGATCTCTCCAGCTGAGGTGGCCTGGGGACACGGTGAGGTGAGCAGAATGTGAGCTGCTCAACAAGTCTCCCTGCAAAGAAACTCTGAATAAACGAGCACAGCCAGAGCCTGGGATTCATCAAAAGCTTAACCAGGGAAAAGAAAAAGGCTTTAAACCAGCAGATGTCTTACACGGAGAAATGGATACAAATCGAGCTTTGGAGCCTCGGTTTTGTTACAGTAGGGACAGGCCACTGTGGCTTTTTCAGGTGGATGTGCCAGTGTTGCTTCATCCCTGAAAGTGTCCAAGGCCAGGCTGGATGGGGCTTGGAGCGGCCTGGTCTGGTGGAAGCTGCCCCACAATTTTAGCCATTTCAGCAAAACCTCTTTCCCTGGGCAGTGCAAGATCCAAGCACCTGGCTGGCATTAAACCTTTAATTCTTCCAACCTCCTTGCCTGCGTCTTCCAAAACCACGACGTGAGTGCACGCACCGGCCGAAAAACCCACTCAGGACCGCGGATTTGTAACCTGCCCAGGACTGCATTCCGAAGGAACGGCTTCAAAACACCCCTTTGGGAGGTTTCCTTGCATCCCGTGCACAACCTTTGATCCCAGCAGACAGAGCTGCTCAGAAAGCCATCTTCCCCTCCTCAAAAGCCATGACTTTCCCAGGCGTGCCGCTCCCGCGTTTTGACAAGTGGAGACACTTTTGGGAACCTGCTCGCAGCCATTCGGCTCGCGGCGATTCCACCTTCAACACAGCGAGTCTCACGAAACACCAACTTCCCCTTTTAGAGGAGACCTTCGGGTTTGAGGCAGTTCCCTCCAGCTCTCCAAAGGCTGCTCTTTTTCCACAAAAAAAAAAAAAAAAAAAGAAAAAAGAAAAAGAAAAACTCTCCTTTTATCAAAAGAGGCTTTGATGGAAAATTTTCAGCTCTCTCAGAAGAAAAGAAACCCAAGGAGCACGAAGCCCTATTTGCTGTTAGTGAGGAATTGCTGCTACCAACGAGGCTCTTTACACATGAAGGAAGTTCTAAAATATGAATCGGATCTGTGAACGTCTCAGGAGTCTAGAGGGAGAGAAAGCTCTTAAATGCATCAACCTGATCTCTGGGCTACAGAAAGAAGATTAATCTATTTATTTAACTTAGAGGCCCTGGCAGATTCAAGGGGGAGAAGAAAGGAAAACAAAGCAGCCTCTACCAAATCAACCTCCGAGAAGTGGTTTATGGCCAAAAAGCTGGGTTTGCTCCTTTTTATTGCTGCCAAAACGGGAAGTGAAACAAATAGATTAATCTCCCACCTATTGCTGGGAAACAGAGCAGTTTAGAAATGTTTTCTATCACTTCAGCCAGGTTTGCCCAGCTTTGCCCCGGGCCAAGGGAACTGAAGCTCCTTCCCAGGGCATTGTTTCTCCAGGGGAGGCCTGGTGAGCTCAGCATCCCAAGAGCCTGGCAGCAGCACAGGAGATCCACAAGAGATCCCAGCTCTCCAAGGGCATCTACAAACATCTACCCCAGACAGCAGCCCTGGCACAGGGGGAGACATCTGCTCCGCAAAGGACTGAGGGCAAAAGTGAAGAATGAAAATCTGATGGACATGGCAGGCGAGGAGATTGGGATCCAATGGGAAACTGAATCCTGGCGCTTGCTCAGCTCGGAACCAATGCAGACTGAGCCGGTGCCTTTCCATGGGTTTGGACTGGGTAAAGTTTGGGGGGAAATCTTGTAAATCCATGTTTTTCATGGAATGATTGTCTCTGCACAGCCGGGCTGTGTGTGGATGAGATGATTTCTGTGGCACATCCTGGCCAGAACAACACCCTGGCCAGAGAATAAAGCAATGCCCTGACTCTCTGACATTAAAAATGTCGTGAGAGGTTTTTTTGTTTTTCCCGCGGTTTCGGTGACACTATCACCCGAAGAACATTTTGATCCATATGAGCTCCAAAAGCCTAGATTTTGAGGCTGGGAGGAGGCAGTTTGTGAATGCCTGGGGATGATGTTTGTGTGTTTTCATGGAGCAGGGATTGCTGCGGGTGCGTTTGGATGACAGGGAGCATATGCCCGGCAAAGGAGGTGGGAACCAGGACAGATGCCAGGCTGAGAACAGGCACAGGAAAGTACAGGGGTGACAGGCTTGGGGGCAGAGGCTGCACAAAGGAGCAAGGAAAACTGCAAAATTCACGGGAGAGAAGGAAAACTCAGGAGCTGGGAGATGCTTGCGCACCAGCGCAGCTGCACAGAACCACCAGATGCAAAAGAATAATGCAGCAATAAATAGTCTCACGCAGGAAGGCAGAATCAAAGTCCAAACTCGTGTGTGATGTTGCAATTAAAGGCATTATTTTGCATGAGAGAAGCTTTTCATCCCGCCTGTAGCAAAAGTGACAAGAAGGAGAAAGGAATTTGAGGCCGGAAAACTGCGGGTTTGATGAATTGTTTAACAATCAGGGCTGCAGTGCTCCTGTGGTGCTGAGGTGAAACACGCAAGACCCAGTGGGATGGAGGAGAAGGGGCAGCCCTGGCATTTTCCCTCTGCTTGTTGCAGCCACACACCAAATCCCACATCAAGGAGGGGAATTCTGGCTCTGGGGGAAATACCAGCCAGGCAAGTGGAGTATTCTGTGGTTTTTGGGGGTGCTGTGTGCTAACCTCCCTCCCTGGTGGGGACATGAGCCTGAGGGAATTGGGTTTTCTTTTAATCCATCAGAGATTCCCTGGGAAAGGAACCCTCACCCTCCTGGCTCAGCAGGAGGAGCATCCCTGGAGCAGGGATGGGGAAAGGACAGAGGAGAGGCACTGTTGGCTGACAAAAGGAAATTTCCTCTCCTGCCTGTCGCTACATTCCTGGGCGGGAGACCAGACAAACCCTCACACACGCATCCTTGGCAAGAGCCTGCTCAGCTTCTCCCCTCGCCACAACAGCGCAGAAAATTCACTCAGACAGCACTTGTCTCCCCAGTCTTGGCTCTGGCACCTCTCAGTTTCTCACCACGCTCCCCTGCCTGTCTCATGGCCTTTCGTGGATTTATTTAAGGCTTGGAGAACCTTTTGCATAACGGGAAATGCGGGCTCAGAGCAGCTTGCCTGGTGATGCAAGAAGTGCCTTGGAACTGAGCACCACTCCAGTTTCATAAGCCTGGAGATCAGCTCCTCTCTGCCTGCTTTATCCTTTGTTTCTCCAGTGTCTGGCCACTTCACAGACACAATTCCTGGGCAGCTCCACACTTCACATTTGGTTCTGCCTGGATTGTTCATAATTTCTCCGTTTTTGCTGAGGAGAGCTTGCCCAGACAGAGCCACTCCTGCAGGAGATCTGAACTCTTCCACACTAGAGGTGAGCAGAGATCCCCAGAAGTGCTAATGGGGCTTGCACTGCCATGAAAACCACCCCAAGGAAAGCCCTGAGGAAAACCCCACAGCCAGCAAAAAAATTCAGCATTGATTCCAAAACCTGGTGCGGCAGAGGGTGTCCCTGGCCTTGGCAGGGGCTGGAATCAGAGGAGCTTCAAAGTCCCTTCTGACCCAAACCGTTTTGTGACTCCGTGGCACAAACGGCGCCAGCATTTGAAGAGCCAAGCATGGGATAGATCTCACAGACCCTTGAGGAGATTTTCCTCCACTCCCTCTCCTGCCTGCAGTGTGGTACAAGACAAAGAGTGACACCAGAGTCGTGGGCTTTCCCCAGGGGCTCTGAGTGCAGCGAGCAAAGATCACTCGGCTTCGTTAACAAAGCGTGACACAGAGCCCCTCAAAGGCCCAGGACATCGCCTCGGCACGGAAAACAAATCCGTTCACTCAACAAATGCACCGTGCCCACCTTGCCTCGCTGCTGCTCCAGCCTGGCTGCGCTCCTGGCTCAGCAGCCGTCCCAAAACTGCTCCCAGAGCGCTCGTGCTCGTCGGTGATGTCCAATTTCCAACCTGAGCATGGAGCAGCCCTTCCCAGAGCTGGCTTTGCGGTTGTTCTCATCACTGCCTTGACATCAATTCCGGTTAAATGAGGGAAGCGCGAAGCTGTGCCCGAGCTGAGCGCTCTGAAAAGCCTCATCACATCGCTCTCCTCCAGCTCCACCATAAATTGTCCTCATTAACCGGGCTTAGCCCAACTTTAATGTTTGCATCTTGACCTAGAATGCGTCCAAGCCCCAGCACCACGTCCCTAACGCAGCTGCCACCCTCAAGGCTGAATTCACAGCCTGCCTGGCCGGATGAGCTGCCAGGAGTCAGGAATGTGACATCCTGAATTTGCTCTTTCTCATCCAGGCACTTCTGGTTGTGTCTCAACAACAGAGAAAAAGAGGCTTAAACAGTTGAGTTCTCCACAGCCATTTTTGTGCCCGTCTTTAATCAATCTGGGATAGCATGACCAGTTCCCAGCCAAGTTTCATGGGGATGCAGGCTCATAAAACTCCTGGTTTCTCTGAGTTTCATGAGATTACAGCCTGCTAGAGGAGAGAAAGATTTCCTCGAGGAGGGAAGGGCTGCGTGTTTAGCTCGGCTCCCACCAGGCACCAATGAATCCACCAGGGAAGGACGTTATGCATGCCCTAAATGTAGGGAAAATCATCAATTAGAGCTTGCTGAGCTCAGCCACGAGGCACAAACAACTCTCCAGGCTGCCTCAACTCCCCAGCTCACAGGAACCGCTTGGGTTTTATTCCCCCCACCCTCTGGAATTCACTTGCTCCAAGCAGAGGGAGTTTGGAGTGGCTGTGATTCAGCACAGCTCATTTTGAAGCAGCCTGGAGCCCAGCAGGCTCCCAAACTGTTCCAGCTGCCCAGTGGCCATCAGCCCAGCTGATTGCTGCTGACTGCTGTCAAATGGCAGCCTGGCAGGCTCTGAGTCTCCTCCTGCCCCCCAAAGAAAAGCTGTTCATGCTAAAATCCACATTATTCCTTCCCAAAAGTAGTTTCCATACTGCTGGTGGGAGAGGACGGCGCTGAAGGATCGTGATCAGACCCCCAGCCTGAGCTGGAGCAGCTTTTCCTCCCCTCCATGCTCAGCTTGGATTAAATCACAAACATCAGGGGGCCCTTCTCTCTCTGCCGCCCCCAAGAAATGCTGCTGCTGCTCCAACAGCAAACCCTCAAAGAGCTCGGCGAGGTGGTGACCCCTGTTATTCACACGGCAAGGACGGCCTGGTGCGTGCAATAGAGCCTTAAATGAAAAACAAAACCAGCTGCCAGCACCTCGGGGGCTCCTGGTGGAGGAACAGTCCCTGCCCCGAACCCACAGGAAGCTCAGTGCCCCCACTCTCCACCCCAGCAGCTGGGCTGACAGCACATCTGGAAGGCTCTTCCACACCTGGATTTCTGCCCCTGATCTGGGCATCATCCCTGGGGGCTGACAGAGGGCTCCAGTTCCACCCTGTGGGGTGTGGGAGGGATGGGGTTGGATGCTGACATCGTGAAATGAAAGTGGTGAAAAGCCCAGCCCAAAGTCCTGCAGTGACAGCGCAGGAGCCTGGCCAAGCTCACGGCACAGACTCCTTTTCCTCCAGCAGCAGCTTCAGCGAGGGAATGCAGCAAAGAACGATCGGTGCAGGAAGCCTCTGACACACCAAAGGGGAAAAAAAACTCACAAAACCAACACTCTCAACAATAAACTGTGCATCATTTGCTGTTACTGACGCGCTGGATTAACTCTGGCCTCTGACGGGCTCAGATGCTCCATCCTGCAGGACCTCTCCGAGCAGCACTCCCAGGGAGCTGCTCATTAGGGCTGGAATCACACAAAGCCCCTTCAGATCCAGCTTCTCTCTGAAGTTCGCTGCCTGCTCCCTCCCTCCTGCACAACTGCAGTCACCCAAGTTCCTAAAAACAGAGTTCATTTCCCTCAGTGTGGATGTTTATCCCAACAGCTCGGATTCGCTTCACCCTGATCCCTCCCCGAGCCTGGCAGTGCTCGCTCAGGAAAACTCCTGGAAATGGAAGCAGCTCCCCTCCTGTGCTGCCTGGTGCAGCCAAGCTGAGGAGTTCCTGTCCTTTTTTCCCCGACTCCACCTGTAACAGAGCATCTCCCTTTTCTCCCATCCCCATGGCTACCAGCACTCCTTGCCAGCTGCCTGCCAAACCCCGCTCCTCGGGGAGGAGGGATCGGTGCCTGCCTTCCCCAGCTCTGGAGCTCATTCCCTGGGCATGGATCCCGCTCTCCATGGATTCCTCTCTCCTGTTCTCCCCCCATCTCACCTCTTTATCCAAGCTGGTTGTGTTGTTCCCCGTGCCCTGAACTTCCGTGGCAGGGTTTGTCCTGGGAGCATCCCTGCAGAGGAGCGCGGTGCTGTCACCCAGCCCCCAGCCTGATGAGCCTGAGGGGCACAGAGTCACTGCTGGGCCACCAGAGCCCTCACGAAGCCCCGGCGCAGCCAAATCAGGGCCAGCGGAAGGGCCAGGGTGAGAGGCAGAGCAAGGAAAAGCACCCTGGAGTTTAATGGGAAATCCCTGGTGCTGCACAGCTCCTGGGAACCAGGAAAGATTCCCAGTTCACGGAGCCACTGCCACTGCTCACTGCCACCCTCCACCACAGCCTGGCAGCACAGGATGGGCAGGATCCTGGCTCTGCAGGACTGGGAGCAGCCGGGTCGCCATGGCATTTTAACCCAGGCCAGCTCAAATCCACTCCTTGATGTCAACTCCGCTCCCCTCCAGTCTCAGCCCAGCAGAAGCTCCAAGGAGAGCAGTGAGGTGCATGGATGGGGGGCAGAATTCTGGACAGGAACACATCCTGGGATATTAAACACCGGCAGGGGCTGCCCAGGGAGCTTTGGAGTCCCCATCCCAAGGAACCACCGGATGTGGCACTCAGTGCTCTGGGCTGGGGACAAAGTGGGGATTGGCCACAGCTTGGACTCAGTGGTCCCTGATGTGTTTTCCAACCTAAATTCTGGATTCTAAATCTGATTCTGAACCCCAGTGCTTCAGCTTCCTGCCCTCGCTGTCCCAGAGAGGGGCACATGGAGGTGGAGACAGGAATCTCAGTGTCTGAGGAAGAGGAGGAGTTGGAAGCACTGAGCATTCAGAGCCTGAAGAGGCCACAATTCTGCCTCAAATCCAGCCAGGAGCAGAGCATCCAAGTCCCAGGGAAAGAATGGACAGCCTCCAGATCCCTGGATTCATGTCAACCTGGAGACCAGACAAGGACCCATTAATTCCTGAGCTGTCCAAGCCGGAACTGGATGAGTGACAACCTGAGCGTGACGACGACAATGGACCGTGTCCCCGGGGGGCCAGGAGGGGATGCTCTCTCTGTCTGAGACACCGGGAGAGATCCCAATCCCCCGCATCCCGCCATCCCCACATTCCCAGCCAGGAGCCTTGGGAAGGCTGATAAAGGAGCTGCTTGGCAGCACTCGAGTCTCAGCTCTTCCTGCAGCCTCCTCCTCTCGCTCCCTGTCCCTCTCTTCCCAGGCTGCTGCCACTCAGGCAGGAACTGCTCTCTGGGGAGGGATGGGGGGCACAGGATTTTCAAATCCCTCTCCTGGAGCTGACAGCAGCCTTTCAGCCCAACAACAGCTCAAAACGCTGCTGAAGAGAGATATTTTTATGAGAGCTCCCCCCCCTCCCCGAAATCATTCCAAGCTCCTTTTCTTAGGCACTTTGAAATAATTAAAGTCTTCCATCAAATTATACTGAAGATCTCTATGAAAAGCCTTTAATTTCCATTCACTTAATGTAACTCCATCCACCAGATGAACTCTGCAGGGGGCTCTTTTGGTTAGGGTTTTTTCTTTTATCCCATCTCCTTTTTTTATTTTATTTTATTTCTTTCCCTCCCCCTCCTAAAACATCACGCTGGGAAACTTTAATTTGATTTTAGCCTGCCTGGAATTTTGGGCTGTGCCACATCCTGCCAGCCCAGCACAGCTGCAGTGGGAATCTCGAGCTCTTCTTGACTGCCCTGCATTTAATCAGCTCCTGGTGGGCAGACTTTGAGTGTGAGGTGGGGATGGGAGTGAAGGCTCTGACCAGCACCAGAATCTCCCCAGTCCGCTGCTCCCTCCTGCAGGAATGCTGGGATAACAAAACGTGCTCCAGAGCAAGCCCAGGCAGCAGAGATGAGAGGGTTTCTTATTTTATCTAAATAGGGGAGATTGCCAGCTTGACCTTTAGCTCAGGAAATAAATGGCAGGGATTTTCCACCGGGCAGAAATGGCTCTTTCCACCCCAGTGACCTCTGCAGGGGATAAACCCCTTGATGAGCAAGAATCTTCCCAAAAGAGAGCCAGTGTCACCTCTAGGGTGACAACTGGGAGATGCTGGACAAGTCTGTGACACGACGATGCCACAGCTCAGGGCACAGCTGCAGGAGAAGCTGCGGCTGGGGGCAGCTCAGGATGTCCCCAGGGCTGTGGGAACGTGCAGAGAATCCCCCCTGAGTGTGCCACAGCCTCTGGCTGCACCTGAAGGAGCCAAACCTCAAAAAAACCCCGTAAAAATGCCCTGATTTCCCCCATCACTGTTGCTGTGCAGTTCAGACTCTTCAAAACCGATTTGCCTTGACACAGACGAAGGGAATCTGCTCCCCAGCCTGCTCAGGCCATCTGTGCAGCCTCTCAGCTCCCAGCACTGCACACAGGTAGGGCAGGGATGCAGAACCCTTTTTCCCCTCCCTATGCCTCCATCCAGCTCTTTCTGGGTTGATGGAGAAGCTGAGGCAGGCAGCAGAGCCAACACCTTGGAGAGGCACTGAGGGGAAGCCACAGGAAAGAGTGGATCAGGAGGGGAGGGACATGCTCGTGTCCAGCACGGGATTTCCCACATTTTTGTGGATTTTCATGGCTTTTTCCCTGCTCCCATTGGTGCTGGCCTGCGGTGGTCAATGGCATGGACTCCACGAGATGGGGATCAGCAAAGACATTTCATTGCAAAAATCCAGGGTTCCTAAACGGTTCCTTTGTTCTGAGTTCCCAACCTTGTGAGGCACAACAAATGTGTTGAACCAACCCCCATGAACCACGGCAGGAACACGCATCAGGTGGAACCAGGCAGCAGCCCCACGCTGGGAGCACCCATTGGCTCTAACAATTGTTTTCCAGCTCTGTCACTTGTTTTTCACCTCTGCTTCAGCTGAGCCATTCCCAGAATGCTCTCTGCTCAGCCCGAGGAGCAGAAGTGAGCGAGGATTTTACGAGGGCAGCGAGGCCCTCCCTTTGCAAGGCCTTGCTGCTCCACAGCACTGGCCCACTCCTTGTTGGGGCCTCACAGCCAACACAGGAACGCTGGCACAAGGGTAGGAGCAGGGGTGTTACAGAAAGGAGACCAAAAAATAGAGTCAGCTCCAGGCTTGGCATAATGGCTTTCCATGCAGGGAAAAACAAAGGGGAAAACCCCACAAGCTGCAAAGAGCAGGTCTGGACTGAGAGCCACGGGGCAGGAAACAGAGACAAGACAGAGGGATGCGAAGTTTTGCACCCGAGAGAGGAACCATAAAGGGCTCCAGATGCATTTCAGGAGCAGGCAGTGTGTCCTGATGTAAACCAGCCATTAAATGTGGTTTGTCCATGGTAAAAGGAGGATTCTAACCCAGATTACCCCAGAGCCAGGATAAGAAAAGGAATGCCGGTGTCCCTGGGGCTGGGCAGCCCTGCAGACAGAGGTGAGGCCCAGTCCACGGGCCACATCCCAAACCAGCCATGGACCTCGCTCTTTGCCAGGGCTTTGTAGGGTGCTGTAGAAGCCCTGACAGCCCCCCAAAACCACTAAAAAATGTTGCAACAAGCTCTGTGAGCGATCTGTGAGAGCTGGAGCACTGGCATGTGGCACTGCCAGCAGCTGCTCAGCAGAAGGGAGGTGATGATGAGAAACTGGCGTTTGATTTTCTCGCTGGCAGATGCTGGGACATGGGGTTCAGAGCCCATCCCACGGAAGCCTCCAGACGAGGAATTATCCATGAACAAGGGGTGTAAAGCTTCCTGACCTTCCAGAACAAGCAGGGCTTGACCTAGCAAATGCCAGGAGCTGGGAAAGGCGATGGATCCTGTGGGGCAAGGCCTGACACTGCTTCAGGACACCGAGATTTCCTCCCCAGCTCTGCTGCCTGGCTAAACTTGCTCTCCTCGTGCATTAATTTCACCACCTGTACCCAGTGAGAATAATGTGACCGAGCTCTCCAGCGGAGGTGTCAGGATGAAGAGTGTTCTGTGAGGCTCATACATCATCATTAGCTCTGGCCAGGAATAACCCAGGGGCTGGGAACCTGGAGCAGCGTTTTTCCAGCTGGTTTTGGAACGTGTTTCCCTCCCTCCAGCCCAAGTCCTGCTCTGCACAGCAAAAAAAGACAAAATCATGGAACATCCTCAGCTGGAAGGGACCCACAAGGATCATCTGAGTAGTGAGGCCTTAAGGATTTTCAGCTTCTATTCTTCACGTAGCTGTAGTTGTGGTGTGTAGCTCTAGGCTCCACGTAAAGTGCTAAAAACCTCTGTTCCCAGCATTTTAGACAAAACAACTCCTCTCAGCTGGAAAACCCAAGGGCACTTCGCTGCCTCAGAGCCCCAAAATATTCAAACAGCAGTGAATTGGGGGAGCAAGCCTGGGGTGGTTGACATCATCAGCTGAAGGTGGAATTGGAGAATTGAGGCCCGATATGTTAAAGGGGAGAATTGATAAAATGTGAAGAACTCGTGACTCGGGGTCCATTTTGGGTGTAGTCTCTTGAGTAGGCTCTGTCTGCCCTAAATGTACCTCGAGGCCTTTCATAAATTAATCTGCTTTTAATTCTCCTTTGTTTAGCTTTCTGTTTTAGGAAGCCCTGTTTCAGGCATCAGCACAACTCCTGTCCCTGAACAGCACAACCCCAACAAACCCCAGAAAGCCCCAGAATCCCACCCAAAACAGAACTGCAAGATGCTGCCATGAACATTTCACACCTGAAGTTTACAGCCAGCGCTCGCAGAAAAGCCTGACGTTCAGCAAAATGAGGAAATAACGGCTTTTGACAACATTTCCACAGGGATTTTTGCCCTGTGGTGCACCAGCTCGGCCATTCCCATCCCCACAGCGGGACAGGGCATTGGAAAGTCACTGCACAGCCACAAACCGAGCGGGTTACGTGAGGCAGATTTCCTCTGCAAAACACTTCTCTCTCACCCCAAAGCACAGCAGTGATTCACCAGCTGAAGAGATCCAATAATTCTCCTCCTGACAGCTCAGGACAAGCAACACAGCTCTGCTATCACCAGGTCAGCGCTCTGCCTCAGAGCCGGGTCCAGCACAGCGCGGGGATGAAGGTAATTAAAGACGCGATAACGAATCTGTTTAGTCATCCGCTGTGCCTGCATTCATCGCTGTCATGTGGAAGTGGAGAATCAAAGCTGCCAGCAGCGGCTCTGGAGCTGCCTGCTGGCCCCACACGCTCGTGGTGGGCTTTGGAGAGGAGCTGGAGTGGTTTCTCCAAAAATAAACTGAATTAACCCAACATCGTCAGCAGCGAGAGGCGGGAGGGGAGAGAGGCAAGGAGCCCTTCGCAGCACTCATCGATCCTCACGTTAAAAACCAAGATCCAAAGAGCCTCTCCCTTCTCCAGAATCCCAAAAGGACACTGAGCTGAGATCATGGGATAACACTGCAAGCCCTGAAATATCCCGTCCTCCCAATGAAAACCAGAGAAAAGAAACCCAACAAAACCCACCAGAAACAAAATTTCACCGATCCTCACATTAAAAAATCAAGATCCAAAGAGCCTCTCCCTTCTCCAGAATCCCAAAAGAATCCCAAAAGGACACTGAGCTGAGATCATGGGATAACACTGCAAGCCCTGAAATATCCCATCCTCCCAATGAAAACCGGGGGGAAAAGAACCAACAAAACCCACCACAAACAAGATTTCATTCAATGGAGCTTGAAAGCTCTCAGGTTTGGACCCTCCAGTATCTTGACTCTGTAGAAGTCCAGGAGATCCAAGGAAAAGGGAAAAAAAAAAATAAAAATCAAAGCGTTGATTTGAGTTTGGCAGCACCTGATCCACCAGGATCTGGGTGAGAACCAAGAGGATCGAGTCTCACCCACGTGCTCAGAAGCCCCATCAAAACATAACCCTGAATTTTGCATGTTCACAGGGAAAAAGCACGAAATTTCACACTTTTATTTCCATTATTTCCATTTCTGGCTACGCCTGCGGCCGGAAGGGGCAATATCCGAGTCTGACAGCAGGCAGAGGAATCCACTTTCCCAGGAAACCCCCTGCTAAAAACACCAGCTGCTCCTCCAAGGGCTCCCAGCTCGCTCCGGTAGCCCCACGGGGCAGGCATTCCCAACAAACAGCCAGGGAAATTCTGGCAACGCCTCTAGAACTGCCTGGTGGAGTTTTCCAAGGGCTCACCCAGCAGCAGTGTCTGACACAGCGCCTGAGACTCCAACCGTGTGGGAGGGGAGCTGTTTGTGCCTGGGACTGAGCCTGCAGAAGCCAACACACACCACTCCGAGCCTGGCCTACTCCACAGAGCCATTTTTAGCCCCCAAAATGCCCTGTGCCCTACCCCTAAATAACCCCCTGGCTCTCCTTCCCCCTCTACAGAAATGGATGCATTCCCTGGGAGGTTTTTTGGCTTTGGTGCTGCATGGATTCATCCAGAGGAGCTGCAAAAACGCCGTTTTGTCCACTCCATCACATCCCCTGGCAGTCCCACCATGCATTCCAAGGTTGCCACAAGGAGAGAAGATGCCTTCAGCCCTCAGAGAGCACCCAGGAACCCCCTCCAGAAGCAGATTTGGGAGGCAGAGCTGAGAAAGACCACTAAAAAATGAATTACCGCTATCAAAACAATACGTTTGTCATAAATCCGCACACAGAGAGCTCAGCTTCAAGGCGGAAAATCTGCTTGTGTGCAGAACGCGAGTTTGCAGGAGCTGGATGTGACGAGAGGCAAGGCACGAACACTTGGGTATGTGCGTGGAAAACACCTCTGGGCCCAGATTTTGGGCTTATTTCAAAAGGTGGGGGCATCCAAGCAGTTCCCTGGATGGGAATCACATTTTTGATACCAAAATATTCCAAAAGCCTGACTCAGGGTTGAGTTCAGCCTTTGCAGCAATACCTGAGAGCAGCCCAAAACGCCCAGGTAAGTTACTGCTCCCCTGAGACTGAATCCAGCTCCTCTCTTCTTCCCTGTCCACCTCCAATTCTATCTCTATTTTATTGTGAACATTTGTGGTTTAATTTCCGCCTCTTCTCTCCCTTTTTTCTTCTTCCCTGGCACCACTAAAAGCTGGCAGGTTTTAAACTCCCCGAGTATCTCGACGAGAGGAGGGCTGGAACGGCTCCTTTGGGGACAATGGATTCGATTCTCCTGCAGTGTGCCTACAAAGTCAAACCCAAATTCTTCCTTTTTATAGGAATTCATTCAAAGCCTATTGATCTGAGCCTTCATTCTGCTCTTAACAGCCTCCGAGTTGGAAATTTTTTTTTTTTTTTTTTTTGGTGGATCAAGGTTTCTAAAATGACATTCAGGTCTGTGCCTTTATCTCCTCAAGCAGCCCCTTCACCTCCTCCTTGCCCCGGTGCTGCTTCCCACACTCCAACTCCGTGACAAAAACCCACAAATTGCCCCAAATTTGTTCCTTTGCTCCCCGCCAGCAGCACCGTGTTCAGCTTTTTGACCCCAAGCGTGGCTCCTCACAGGATTCTGGATGCTGGAATTGCTCCCTGGGAGTCACTGCAAGCCATTCCTGAGCTGGACCTGGGGACTCCTTGTGCCCGGGATGATTTTCCTGGGAGCAGCTCCTGCAATCTGCTGAAGGCTGGTGCAGCAGGACTCACGCTCATGGATTGTGACAGCTTGGATTTACTCTGCCTCAGGGTGGGAACGAGAAACTTCCACATGGGAATGGGTTGTAAGGGCAGCCACTTGTGGATCCTGGATTCCAGGATGACGGAGCTGCTGATGCACCCATGGGATCTTCCCTTCTGATCTCCAGGTGCCACCATTGAGGCATTCCAGGATTTTGAGAGCGGCAGCACAACTCTGACCGCTCCAGAGCACGGAATTCCCAGAGGACTGGGAAATCCAGGAGCAAAATGGGACCTTACAACTCCTCCTTTAGAATGGTTTCCCCTATAAATAAATAACCAAGGATGTGGATGGCACCAAAGCCTTGCCCAGCTCCTGCGCCATCTCCTGGAGTTCCCTGCACCGTCTCCATTTCCCAGCCAGCTATTCCTTGTCCATATTCCCAAATCCAGAGAGTTTTTGGCTTTGGTACTGCATGGATTTATTGAAAGGAGCTGCAAAAATGCCGTTTTGTCCACGCCATCACATCCCTGGAAGTCCCACCGTGGATTCCAGGGTTGCCACAAGGAGAGAAGATACCTTCAGCCCTCGGAGGGCACCCAGGGACCTCAGGGTTTTGCTCAGGGGCCACACCTCATACGCTGCCCAAACTGGGAGGGGACAACCCTCCCCCTCTCCTGCCTCCCTCCAGCACCAGGCAAGCTGCAGATAAGCAAGGACACAGCCTGGTGACCCCAAAAAACTGGAATCTGAGCACGGGAGACGAGGCAGGCAGACAGACAGACACGCAACAGCGAGCAGCAGGCGGCTCTGAGCTCACCAGCAGGACTGGGAGAAGCAATAGGCCCGGATTTATGGCCAGGCTGGAATGCCTGGTGGAGCAGAAGGTCAGGGGAACAGCCCTGGCAGCCGGCGAAGAGCGGCAGTAAATCCTGCCTCCCGCCACAGCTGGCCTGGGAATGGCGGGAGAAGGATAAAATCCTCCCGTTTCACCAACCCGAGAGGTTCTGTGGGTTTTCCTGGTAAAATCACTCAAAATCTCAGCTCCATCTGTGACTCCTTAGATCTGCAGCTCTTTTGGGCTGAGTTATCAATGGGAGATTAATTAGAGCCAGGCAAGGAAGGAGTTTAACATACAGCAGGGTAGGATCGTGTCCACAGCCACGGGACGCTGCTCTGAGGGCAGCGACAGAGCCAAGAAACCCAGGAGCCTTAATTTGAGCCCACTGTCATCCAGATAAAACAGAGTTTTATGCTGTTTTCGTGCAAATACGTGGCTTAAAGGCAGATGGAAAGGGTGAGGAGGTAGCAAGGACAGGAAAAATACGTCAAGCCCTGAAGAAAAAAGGCATTTTGCTTGTTTTAATAAACAAACCACATTTCCATTCATTCAGAAAGTCAATAAACGCTCTCAGAAATTACTCCAGGTTGGTTCCTCCCCTCCCTGTTTGGAAAAACACTCCAGAACTGGGGCTCTTTTGCGCCCAACTGGTGGGAACAGCAGTGCCAGGTGCTATTAATAGGAGCTGCCTACGGCCTGAGGGAGCTCTGCTGCTCTCACCAGGGCTCTCTACCCATTCTCAGATTTAATTTTCATTCATTAAAGACAAAAAAAAAAAAAAAAAAAAACAAACAAAAAAAAAAAAAACC
>VZRN01005001.1:853589-875049 GCA_013397935.1 Dasyornis broadbenti | reverse complement strand
AAAGGAAAGGTTTCAAACACACTTAATGAATTAACACGTAGATGTTTTTCTCCCCCTGTTGCTTTCCCCTTTAACGACTTTGCCAAAGCAGAAAAATAATTCAGCTGTGGCCAAGAATGGGGTTTAAGAAGTGTTTGTTGTTTTCTGGCTGTTTGTTGTGCTTAATTATAGACGTGTTACAGCTCCCGTGCCCGCCTTCCCCTTCCTGCAGTTACATAATCAGCCTCCAGCACACGCTCCCACCTACAACAATATTCCTGAAGAGTCATCTCCCAGAGTTTTCCACTCTTCCCAGAGTTTTCTACTCAGAGCACTGAGGGAGGCAAAAAGGAAGATGCTCATCAGCCTTGCTGGGATGAGCCTGAGATGGCCAGGAGGGCTCAGAGGTTTCTGTCACAGCTGTAAAAAAAAAAAAACAAAAAAACAAAAAACCTTTCAGCCTCGTGCTGAGGTTTTGTGCATGGGGTTGCGGAGCTGCTCCGTCCTGTTGGAACATCTGATGCTCAAGGTTTGGAGCACCAAAGTCCTGCCTTCCACCCTGAAGGGCTTTCCCGGGTTACAGCGTCACTGGCCCTGAGGATTTATGGGATTTACGGCATTTCAACAGAGTCCACACATCCAGGCACTGAACCAGGCACATTCCTCATTTAAAAAAAAACCAAATAAAAATCACACAGTGTCCATCATGAACAACCCCAGCCAAAATCCCAGGCTGAGGGAACAATTCCAATGTCGCCACACAAAGTCACGCTGAAAATAATCAATCTCCAGCACACGCAGAGCAACAGGTGAATACCAATGGCCTGGGAGCACTGAATGCACTGGGCTGGAAGGGGCCTTAAATCCATCCAGTCCCACCCCATTCCATGGGCAGGGACACCTTCCACTGTCCCAGGGTGCTCCAAGCCCTGTCCAACACCTTGGATGCTTCCAGGAATGGAGCAGCCACAGCTTCTCTGGGAAACCTGTGCCAGTGCCCTCACAGTAAAGAAATTTTTACTACTACCCCATCTAAACCTACTCTCTTTCAGTTTGAAGTCATTCCCCCTCCTCCTGTCACTGCATGCTGGAATCGACTGGAACTGTGAATGCGATGGATTAAACGGAATTGTTCATTTCCTCCCCGTTTCTGGCCACATTTGCTGTGCCCAAGGCTTGTTTAACGAACAAGAGACTTAATCCGGCCAAGAAAGGGAGAGCAGAAGTTGCATGGGAGACGCAGCTCAGCAGGAGCTGCAGGTTTCTTGGAAAACTATGAACCTGTTCAAACAATATCAACTTTTGGGCAACTTTGGGGCGATGTTAGAACTCTTCAAGAGTGCAGAGGTGCAGAATGAACGCTTTTGGTCTCAGTCAGGATGTCACTGCTCCCAAAAGCTGTGCCTGGAGGTGATCCCTGCCCTGCTCGGATCCCTCCTGGAAGCAGAGCTTTGGGAATGTGGCGCAGACAAGAAGCTGGGATAAGGCAACAGCGAGGTTGGGGCCACAAATCCCAGCCTAATCCAGAAGGTGACTCCTTGGAAGGATGAGGAGAATCCCCAAGGAAGAACAGGCAGAGGTGGCCCAGTCTGTGTCACAGCAGCCCGGTTAAGGGAGCCCTTGTCACTCCAGTCGCAAGCAGGGACAGAGGAGACTGATCCGTGCTCATCACATGGATGCTCTCAGAGCCTCCAAGAGCCTCACAGATTAATCACAGCTTCGGCCACAGCAGCCATTTATCACAATAATTAAAAAAAAAAAAAAACAAAAAACAAACAAAAAGCAGCATTGCAAGGATTCTGGAGCCATCGGTCAAGGAGCAGAGGAGAGAGAGAAAAGCTTTTCCTGGACTCTTTTTCCAGCTTTCCTCCGCCACACGAGGTGACAGCTCCAGGAACCTGGCACATCACTGGCCTTGCCCAGCTCCCTCTCAGCCTCTCCATACCCCGTTCCCTTTGTGCCTTTTGTTGCAGCCACCTGATCAAAAGGGGATGGGAGGGGGGGAAGGGATTAAGACATAAAAGTTTATTGATTGATTTAAAATTATGCTTCGAAACAAAACCCTCCGGATTGGAAAGCTTGTATTTCACCGTGGAAAGGGATGGTGGAACAGAGGGAACACACAGAGAAATAAACAGCCTCGTCTCAGAGCATATATTCTGTCTTCATTACGCCCCTGAGAAGGTGTTAATATACAACGTACAGCGTATTAATCACCCCTCTAACTTCCAAATGCGAAATGCATCATTAACATTCATGTTGGTTTCAATTAGTTTGCTGGATGGGAAGGAGGGAACGAAGACCGGTTCCCTCACTAAATTTTGCTGCGTTCCCAAAGGGTGGGGGCCATAAAAAGCAGCTTGGGTGAAACTCCTGCACTCGCCACCATCTACCAGGGGCTGCAGGCAGCAAGATGCAGGGAGGCTGTTAATTGATGTGGCAATTAGGAAAAGGCAGGGCTGTGGATGTGTTTTCAGGCGAGCAGGTAATTTAGAAGTGTAAATTCCATTTCCAGGAGCGATTCAAGTACTTTGGGACAGATTTTCAAAGGGTATCAGCCACCAAAAGAGGCAGATGAGCACCTAGTGGGATGTTTAAGAGCCCCTCAACCAAGGCCCCCTTACTCCCGTTGATACTTTCATTTATAAAAAAAGACTTTGAAGATTTTTTTGATCCAAAGTCTTAGAAGTTTTCTAGTTCAGATACAAGCTCTCCTACAGAGGAAAGCTGTTTGTTTCTCATTTGTGAAACCCTCATCTTTCACGGGCTCCTTCGCCAAAGGACAGGAGGTTCCAAGTCACTCATTTAGGACACCTGACCTGTCCCCAGAAGCAGCTCAGTGCTGCCCATTAGGAGATGTTACCACTGAAATGATTTCATTCCTGGGTGCTGACCACTTCTGGAAGCTCCTAAGAACGGGAAGGGCAGCACCACCGACTGATGAACTGGAAGCTTTTCCCTCCAGCCCAGCTCTTCCAAGCCTTGTGGCCACTCTTTCAGGAATTTGGCTTCAGTGGCAAAGCTGGAGCAGCTCAAAAGAGCTGGAAAAAAGAAATCTGGAAAAAGAGCTGGGTTCTTTTGCTAAAGCAGCTCCCACTGACAGATCAGTCAGGACTCCTGTGGCTGCCCAGGCCCCCTTCCAAAACAACCAGCCATGGGCCTTCTTGAGCTCATTCCAACTTTATCCTGCAGGAAAAGCATCCAATCACAAGCTAAAGTTGCCATTCATGGATAATTGGCCACAAGCCTTGGGGGAGATATTACAGTTTTTAATTACTCTCACTTCTCAGAACCGTCTGTCTTGGTTCTGAGGCAGAGCTTCTTGAGCGCCTGTTCCTTGCAAGTGGCTCTTGCTGTACTTTCCTAGACCCAAAAAAAAAAAATAATTTAAAAATGCTGTCACCTTGGCAGGAGGAAGAAAAAATAGGATTTTGTAAAAAGGGAAAGACATCCTGAGCCCAGGAGGATGAGTCACATCGGAGATGTCACCTCGGAGGGAACACGGGCCAATTGCTCTCTGTTGACTTAAGGAGATGAGACACCTCAGTGAAGGTAAGTGGGATGGATCCAGGCTGAGGGACGTGAGAACTGAGCTCTGCCCCAAAAAATCCAACCCCCAGCCAAGGAAAACATCCCCTCTGAGCCTCCACAGCAGGCCTTGGTTGAAGATAGAATTTAAAAGGATGCGCCCAAGGCCCCAGAGTTGAAACAGGACAGGGCCGGCGGTGATCAATGGCATGGACTCCACGAGATGGGGATCAGCGAAGAAATTTTACTGCAAAAATCCAGGGTTCCTAAACGGTTCCTTTGTTCTGAGTTCCCAACCTCGTGAGGCACAACAAATGTGTTGAACCAACCCCCATGAACCACGGCAGGAACACGCATCAGGTGGAACCAAGCAGCAGCCCCACGCTGGGAGCACCCATTGGCTCTAACAATTGTTTTCCAGCTCTGTCCCTTGTTTTTCACCTCTGGTTCAGCTGAGCCATTCCCAGAATGCTCTCTGCTCAGCCCGAGGAGCAGAAGTGAGCGAGGATTTTACGAGGGCAGCGAGGCCCTCCCTTTGCAAGGCCTTGCTGCTCCTCAACAAGGGCCCACCACGTTCTGGTGACAAATATTGAGCACAAGCTCTGCTGGGCCCCAGCTGCCACCTCCACCTGCAGGAGCAGGGTCCCTCTGTGCTCCTGGCTCCTCACAGGAGGCACCAGGAGGCAGCTGCTCTTCCCCAAAGTGAGAATAAAATAAACAAAACCCTCCCACACAGGCAAATTCCAACCCCTCCCTGCCTCACTGTGTGCATCCTCCTTTATCTGTGGCAGCAAATCCCACTTAATCCCCCTCATTCCCGCACGTGAGCTGTTCAATCAAGTAGCCTTTTGTTTAAAAGTGACATCGCCAGGGACCGAGCTGCTGCCTCAGCCTCAAACCCGGCACAAAACCACCCCTCCCCCATCCCCTACAAACCAGGATTCCCCCGTGGATGGCAACTGCTCGCCAACCCCGGGGGGAATCAGCCAAGCCAAAAAAATGGCCACGTGCTGGAGACCTGAATCCACCCAGTGGAATAGGTTGCTATGGTTCCCAAGATCTAATCCAGAACGGTACAGGTATAAAAAAGAGAAAAATGCAGTGATTAAAAATAAATAAATAGACAAATCTGGGCCCGGTGCCATGAAAAATGTGAAGTTGTCCTTGACTCCAGAAGCAAATGAGGCATGAAATGTATCAAAATGTGATATTGAATATAAGGATGTATTTAATATTTTACAACACTGGAAATCTTGTTACAAAAGGGTTGGATCATAAATCAAGGAGAGAGGGGCCAGTTCTTCCCTTCTCTCCCCTCTCTTTCCCTCTAATTGTTCCTAGAAAAGTTTGAGCGGCGGAGAGCAAAGAAAGCTGAGCATCACTCACAGGAAAACCAGAGCTGCTGTGTTTGTCCATCAGCAGCAATAAATCCTCATGAATCACTTATTCTGCTTCAAAGCCACTCTAATCCCCCAAGATATCCATCCCTCCAGAGCTGCTCCCTCTGGAAAGGGCTGAGAGACTGAGGCCAGAGATCTCTGCCATCAGTTCATTAACCCATTGTGTTAATTGCCTGTCTGGGCTGCCACTGATCATCTTATCACTTGTTATCTGCACAGAAAGATTTTCCACTGTCCCCTAATGATTTTGCCCCCTGAATTTTTACTCCTTTATCGGATGCTGGAGCTGGAGAACACCAGCACCATCCCAGCAGGAGCTGAGGGAGTTGAGTCTGGAGAGCTTCTAGGCAAGAGCTGAAACAAATATTTCATTCCTTTCCCTTCTTATTGCCCAGACACTCACACTTTTCATCACTGCTTCTGTTTAAACACCAAAAAAAGTGAAGGGGTTTTAGGAAAATTGCATCTACAGTGGAGAAATGGATTTTTTTTATTATTTTTTTAATACAGCACACAATGGAAGTAACCCTCTGGTAAATGCAGCTCTGGTAGCAGGCACAGGAGCCAAAGCATTGAAATCCCATCCCCTGGTCATGGTAAACGAGCAGTTTTAATTTAAGCACCACCCTGCATGTCAAGTCCTGTTTGTCACCGTGTTAATGGACGTGTTTATTCACACATTCCCCGGAAAAAACCATCCTCCTCCCTCCTCTCAGCGTCCAGAAATGGTGGCACTGACTCCACCAGGGCCGCCTGCCAGAAATATCCTTTACCCACCTATCCCTCCCAACCTGCTTTCCTATGGAAACAGGCAAACCCGCCCACAAACGGAGCCACCTGCAGCACATCGGCCAGAGCCAGCTCCCCCAAACACTTCCAGTTCCACGAAAAGAGAGGACAGGCAACAACCAGGCTCTCGGGGACAGGCAGGATGCAAGGCAAGCTCACTCCTTGTTAGAGAATTTACACACAATCCATTTTTTTCTGTGGCTGGGGCACTCAGTCAAAGCCTGAAATTGTTTAGTTATCAAAGAACCCAACCATGAGAAAGCAATCCATAGGAAACCAGGCTTCATTACTTCCACCGCTGATGATACTACCCTGAAGACTGAGAGGGGAAAAAAAGAAAAACATTGGTACTTCAAGTGATGGAGCTTCCAACGTTTACCTTGAAATTTATTGCCCAGAGTAATTGAATTGCTGGATTGCAAACTAACACCTGCTCAAGGCTTTAAAAAGTTCAGCAGAGGCAGAGAAAGGCTTTGCTTAAATCACCACCCCTTGCACACCAAAAATAAAAAACCAGCAGGAGCAGGTTCCAGCCTGGAGGAGACACCCTGAACTCCCAGGGGGCTCCTGGGGAAAAAAAAAACCAAACCAAAAACGACAATGCTTTGTTTCAGGCTGAGTAAAACGCTTTGTTCCAATTTCAATATTTATAACCTTAATAAAAAGATGAAACACATTTCAGAACGAAATTCTTCCTTCATGGCAAACAATCAAAGCGTGTTTCTCAGCAGATGCCAAATGAGCACGTTTACCGTTTTCTGGAATTTTAGCTTGAACATTTCATTTTCCTGAGCATTTGTTTTGTGATGAATTTACTGAAAGCTCCTGACAGAAGCTGCTCTATTCCCTGGGTATCAAACAGCTCGAGTGGATCCCCTCCTGTCCTGGAATCACTAAGCCAGAACCCCACAGGGGTTCCAATTCCCCCCGTACGCAGTGACAACGGGCTATGGAGCTGTCTGGGCTTATTCCCGTGTTTTCCCATGGTTTTTCCATCCTTGGGAAAAGCCCCGTGCTCTGCAGGAGGAGGCTGGGACCGAGGTGGAGCAGGGAACCCTTCCCAGCAGCGGTTGTGGTGCCTTTGTGAGTCACCTTCCTCCCTCCCACCTTCGCTTCCCTGCCTCTCCCTGCAGCTCCCGGCCTCCAGGGTCACCTCTGGGACCCAAAGCCACCTCCAAGCGGGGCAGGGGGGAGGTTTGGTGCCTCTTCCTGCATCCCTTCCCTCGCTGCTGCTCCTCCTTCCCCAGCTGGACACGACTCCTGCAACAACCACTGCTGCTTCTCACTGGAATTAGGCAGAGAAATCACAGGAAAGCTGGAATTTGCAGGGGGAAAGGGCCTCCCCCAAGACCCAGAAGATCCCACCTGGAGCTTCTTCGCTTCCTCTAACCCAGCGCTCCTGCTGGAATAAACACAAACCCCCTTTCCTCAAATTCAAAGTTCCCACTGAACACCTTGATTTCCTCCTCTTGTCTCCCTTCCCATCTCCAGGAGACGTTTCCCACCCAGCGTTCTCTGCCTCAGCAACTCTGAGTAAAACATACCGAAGTGTCTCTATTCATTCCTCCAAAAAGTAATTAGAAGCAAGAACAGGAGTCAAGAACGTAAACGTTATCCTTCCTAAAGGAAAGCAGATTTCTAATTAGCGAAGAAAGCGGCTTCTGTGGGATTCTTTCTCCAAACAGCTGTTGCTCAGGGATCATCTGTCTCTCTTCTTTTCCTCTTTTGCAGTAAAAAGTTCATTTATTTTAACGTATAGAACTGTTGCTGCACCCAATTAAGGCAGGCACGGAATCAAGGAACACCGGAGCAGAACGGAGACGACTCAATGAACCCTGAACACGCAGATGCCACTTCAACCACCCGCGTTTTCCTGTGCTCCACTCAAGCCATACAAAAGGTGGGAAATCAGTGCCGGGACTGGCTCAGCTCGGAAAAAACTGGGAGGAAAAAGTGCATGAGTGGCTGTCTTGAGCCCCTCAGAGAGGTCAGACAGCTTTCATCCAAATACTCCACTTTATTTCTGCTGGCTTCGTCTCCCGTCCTCCCTTCTAGGGCATGACAAAGTTGATTGGTTTTAAATCATGGAAAAATCAAAGCTGTGCTACCACTTCTCACACACACAAGATTTTCGCATCAAAAAAGACATTTTCCATTAAGGAAGGTTTTTCACAAGACACCTCTTTCTTATCCATCGTAATTTTTCCCCCCTTTCATTATCATGAAGTTTGACAAGTTCATCTGAAGGACGAAATGTAAATCACCCCTCACAGAGCTGCAGTGCCAAGGGCACATTTTAACCTCGTGCTGAAGGGGAATTTCAAGCAAAAACCCGACCCAAGGCAGCCCACCCATCCTACTGGGATACACAATCCCAGACTGGGAGAAATCCAGCGGATAACCCCTCTCTGTAACTATTGATGGATAATAACAATAATAATCATAATAACAATAAAGTACCAAAAACTAATGAAGCTCAGCAAGTCCTGGAATTAATTTCGGCTGCCATTAGAGCAGCGAGGAGCTGCAATTGCCTTCCCAAAAATGAACCAAGGGGAAAACCCCAGAGCAGGCTGGAGGTGGGTGCTCGTGGAGCCTTCCCAAGGCAGGTACCCGCGACTGCAGGGGCTGGGTGGCTCCCGAGGTCCCAGTCTAGGCTCACATCCAAAATTCCTTCAACACATCACACGGGAAGAACGGAGCAACGTGTCCATCTGTGCCACCGGCAGCGCTCCCAGCCAAGCCCTGCGCTCCTTCCAGGAGAAGGTGGCGGTGCCATCCACAGGCAGACCGTGCACCTGAGGAACGCTAGCCCCAAACACACCCACAAAGGAGCTCCGTGCTCAGCCGGGTCCCATCCAGCCCGCATGGCACAGCTTCCCGAAGAGCCGGGGCAAACAGCGCAGCTCCGAGCGCTGCAATTCAAATCACCGCTTAATGATCGTGCCAGATTCGAGCTGCTCCGCTTCTACCCGGCTCAAGCCTCTCGGGAAGGCTCGGGTTCTTTCCCAAACCGCATTTCCTTGCTTGGGAAGGCAGGCTGGGCAGCTTGCAAGTGGGAAACCAAGGAAAAGCTCAGCCCCTGAAGGACACCTGCTGTTTTCAACACAAAGCAGGCCACAAGAAGCCCCCTTGGCCAGGCAGGCAGCAGGGAGAGCTCTCACATTTAGCAGCTGGGAAAGGTTGCCCAAAGCACGCTCAGGGTCTGACCTCTCCACGTCCACACGTGCCCAAAGGCGTCCAGGCTCCATCACACACGTGTTCCTGTCTGCAGGTAAATCCCTGCTGTGCCCACGTGGAGAGGAGGGGGGAAAAAAAAACGGAAAGGGAATCTGTAAGAGTAAAATCAGCCTGAGATAATCCCCCGAGTGCTCCGTTACAGCAGGTACAAACACACAAACAGAGAGATGAGATCTGTATCAGCGCTCTGGGACCTGCAAAGTGATAAAACCAAACCTGGGAGGGGGCAGAGGAAGCCCCAAACCAGGAGGACTCATATACCAAAGGCAGAGTTGTTCCCCTGCACAGCTCAGGCACCATGGATGGCTCTGCTCAGCCTCAGGGAAACACAGGGAAGGGTCGAGAGAGAGGTGCAGCTACAAATTTTCCAATATCTGAAATGGAGTTTGATCAAAGGGATGGGTTAGAAATCACAGGGAGGGAGCACAGGAGGAGCAGAGATTCCAAAGGAATCCTTTGTTCACACCACGTCTCCTGCGCGAATCCAGGCCCTCCCTCGCCACTGCCCCAGCCCTGGTTATTCAGAATATCGACACCAGGTTTCCTTCGCACTTCAGCTCCCATTAAACCATCTCAATCCAGCCCATCACAAACCTCAGCTTGATTACAGAGCCTGCTGCACATAATAAATGTTGATAATGTCTGTGTAGGAAGAGAGAGACACCTCAATATTTTTGGTTTGGTAAAGACAAATAGCCTCAATTGTCTAATCAATAAAAATGCCTCTCCGACTCCTACTGTTATTACAAAGCTATTCCAGACAGAGTGAGAAAGAGCCATGGCATCTGGATTGCTGTCAGAGGAGACTCTGGGCCAGCAAATGAACTCCATGGACCCACCCTCTGTGCTCCCCAAACTCCCAAATCTCAGCTCCAAGCAAGCTGGAACTCCACTGCGCCCCAGCCTTTCTCCAGCACCGTGACTTCATCCAGTTCAAAGCCTCCCATTAACTAAATGAGGGTTCTTCCAGGAAAGAGCTCTGCAGCCAAGCCAAAAGTACAGAGAATTTGTGAATTATTCAGCAAGTGGCAATTACAGGCAAGGGGACAGGCAGGCCTGGAAGGGTCGTGGGTGTTGGCATCAACTGAAGAGCAGGGGGTGGTCCCAGAGGGGTGTAAGGAGGCAGGAATGGATTCTGGGCAGAGGGGGCTGGAACAGGGCTTATTCCAGCAGGGAACAGAGCATGGCTCCAGCTGCCTGGGAGCCTCTGGAGAGGAGCAGTGGGTGGGAATTCCCAGCAAGGCTCGAGATGGCAGGGATGGCCCCATCGGCCTCACTCCAACAGCTCCAGCTCAGAGCTTGAGGGAGCCCTCGGCTCAAAGGACAGAAATCAGGGATTTTTGGAGTTGCTCTCCTCTTCCCCTTCGGCACGTCTTGTCTCTAAGTTCCTTGGGATGTGTGTCACCTTCAGGAGGAACACGAGCGTTTCCATTTCTGGACACAAAAATCCACTTTATCCCTCAAACCCTGAGCTCCATCAACGCCCAGGTAAAAAACCAAGCTCAGCTCTGAAGGGAGCGAGCACAACCAGCAGCGTTTCCTTGAGGAACAGGCCCTGGAGTGGATTTGGGAAGGCTCAGCAAATCCAGAAACTCTGTTGGACAGAGTTTGAGCCCTTCCTGGGGCAAAAAGAGACATGGAAACAAGAAACCGCTTCCCACATGGGCAGGTTTGGATCTCAGGTGCCCACTGCGGGGATATGACCCCTCCAAACCCAATCTCTACCAAAACCAGGCACCTCAAATCCCAGCCCGACACCGTGAACAGCATTTGTCCAGCTCTGGTAGCTCTCCCATCACCTCTGTCTAACCCAGAACCTCCCCGTGGTGCCCGGGGAAAGCTCCTGGCCGAGGTTTTCCCTCAGATCCTCGGGAAGATGGAGTTTGCATTGCCCAGGACACTCAGGACTGCTGCAGCAGGAAAAGGACAAACCCCAGGAGTCAGGAGGATGCCCCATTATTTCCACACCACCATCCACTCTCTTCTCTATCATTTGCTTCTTCTCAACAAAGACTTTTTTTTTTCTTTCCCCTTTTCCCTGTCTTTCCCTGGAGACTGTAAATTAACTGTCAGTTCCCTGGTATTTTGTACCCTGTTCTTTCTGGCTCTTTTCCAAATCTCCAGGGTGCCATTTTTTTCTTTTTTTTTTTTTTTTTGCGCCTCTCTCCTCCTTGCTGCTCTCTTTCCTTCACCTCTCTGCTTGCCCTCGCTCTCCCCTGGGGTTTCTTTCTCTGCTCAGCTCCTGGCTGAAGGATTGCTGACCACCAGAGCCCAGCCAGGCTGATCTCACCCACGCCCTCATCAGCTCCATGACTCCTTCTCTTCTCTCTCTGCACTCTGGGAATGAAGCCTGGTTGCCCTTTCTCCTGCAGGTGGCAAATTCCCAGTGGAAAGAGAAGGGGGAAAAAGAGGGAAATAAATCACCAGAGCCCACAGAATGCCAGAGATCCCCTGTCAATCAGAGCCTGCCCTTCAGCCCTGTCCAAGCCGAGCTGCTGCTGGCTGGGGAAAAGAACTCATTTCAGTTATCAGTGCAGGAAGAGAGATTAGAGATGTTCTGGAGAAGGGAAAAAGCGGGGAGCGCAGAAAGAAAAGGTTCTTGCAGAGAGGGAGAGGAGATATTGGCTTGTCAGGCACAAGTAGAAGCAAAGGGAATAAAATGGGTTGAGGAGTGAAGGACAGGAGAAGGGGGAAGTCAGGCTGCAAAGAACAGATCCTGCAAACCCTTCAGCCCTGGGCTTCAGCTGATTCGGGTAAAGAGAAGAAATTGATGCCAAAAGCTTCTTCCTTGTGCTGCAGCAGAGCTTGGAGCACCCGAACATCCAAACCTGACAGAATCAGGCCTGCCCAAACCAGCTCTGGAGTGATTTCCTCTCCAGAGACTCCCCAGAGTCCCCCACTGCTCAGCCCTTCCCAAGAAACCCACACACGCATTTCTATCCCCCCAAACCACCCCCTCATCCCCACCCCACAGCCTCGCCCCTTCCAGCTCCCAAATCCTGCAGCTCCTGCCCCGTTCCCAGGGGCGCAGGCCTGGCTCAGCTCTCCCTCGTTGCGCTCCTGGCTGTGCTGAGGCTCACGCAGTCACTCCCGCCTGGCTAAAAGCTCAGCTGAAGCCCAGCCAGGCTGGCAAGGCCTTGCAGGCAGGTGAAATACAGCCCTGGGAGGATCTGGGAGCAGGAGAGCGGAGTCAGACCCTCAGAGAGGGGAGAGGGATGCGGGAGATGGAGAGAGGGAGTTGGGAGAGCAGGGGAGGCACTTCTGCCTGAGCTCTTTGCATCAGCCCTTTTCTACGATGGCCTTGCAAATTCCCACAAACCCAGGGGGAAAGGACCTCAAAAGGCACCTCATTCCCACAAACCCGGGAGGAAAAGACCTCAAAAGGCACCTCATTCCCACAAACCCGGGAGGAAAAGACCTCAAAAGGCACCTCATTCCCACAAACCCGGGAGGAAAAGACCTCATTCCCACAAATCTGGGAGGAAGAACCTCGAAAAGTACCTCAAAATACTTCCAATCAGCTCAGAAAACTCCCACAAAAGGGGAGAGGAAAGCAGAGGTTGGACGGGAAGACAGGAGCAGTAGAATAGATTCAAGCCACAGAATTTCTGCAGAGAAGATGGAGGGGGGGAAGGAGAAAATCCAACCTCCTGCTCCTAAAAAGGAAGGCGTGGGCACCACTCGGCTTATGGAGATTTCTCCCTCTGAAAAATTAATCCTGACAATACAAAGACGGAGACAAAAAAGGGAACAACTCTCTGCAGAGCACCCAGGAAAGAGAAAGCCAAGTTTGGTCAGGGAAGATGATTATTTTAACATAATCATGCCTCTCCCCCGGTCTTTTGAGAGAATTTGTTTTGTGCTTTCCTCCAGTGCAAGGCTGTAATGACCCCACAAACAGTCAGCTACAATAAAAGCCACATCACAACAAAGGCCATTATATGAAACACATTTTCAATGATTTTTTTTTTTTTTTTTCAAGAGAGAAAAACAATAAAGTCAACATTTTCAGAGCAAAACCTCAATCAGTGCCTCTTGCCTGCCACTTTCAGGGGTGCTGGAGATGGATTTCTGCCTGGTTTTGGGTGGATCAAGACAAATGTCCTGAATATCTGAATATTTACCCTCTCATGCCATTTTCCATCTCTGGCTCAGCATCACCCACCCACAACCCCCTCAGTTCTTAGACATTTCTGTTTAAAAATTAAATTTCTGTTAAAAATTTTAAATTATTCCCTCAGGAACAATTTTTGGGGGGCATTATCGGCCCTAAAGAAAATGCCCTTTCCATCATCCTGCATTCCCAAACAACGTCTGGATGGTGGCAGGAGAGGGCAAGACCTCATTTTCCTTGACCAAAATTCCCACATGGATGCCAACCGCCCTGAGCCAGCACAGCAACGAGAGCAGAGCACGGGATTCTCCTGATTTTTGCCCAAAACCATCCCAGCGAGATGCCTGGAAAGGCGGCACCTTCTGGGGTGAGGGGCCAGCAGATCATCGGGGTGAGCCCAACCCTTCCCAAAGCTCCCTTGGGATGTTCCACCGGGCTCCTGGGGCTCAGCCAGCACCGACCATTCGAGAGGGAAATGCAAAGGCAGAGCAGGGAGAGCTTTTCCTGGGTTAAGTCTGCTCAGCCCTCATTAAGCAGAGCTTAGGTCATATCCTGAAGCACAAGAACTTATAACTTTCTATTCATTTATGCTTCTACGCTCCCAAGTCCCTAAAAAGTCTGATAAGCCCCATAAATATCTGCTCTGGGTTTCAATTACAGCGGGTGACAATGAGCACCACGGGCAGTTTCTCCACGATACTCAGGAATTAACCCACATATCAGCAGCTGGAGTTCGACTTTAAATTACCTTGTCTTTCCTCACGGTTTGGCCTGAATGAAAATCTCCTAGAACAGGGAAGGGCACTGGAGGGGGAAAAGGGGATGCGCGGGACTCCAGTTCCCCCATTTCTCTCTTTTTTTTCCAGGAGGAAACCCCACAGAGGCCTTTTAGTATCCACTGGGTTTTAAAGTTATTGTCACAAGTTCTTAAGATGTCAACAATGAAGGATCCCATTGTTCTCCTAATTAATTCGGCAATCTCAGTGAAATAATACAAGCTGCAATTGTAATTCCAGGCTCACCCCTCGACCACTGGAATCAAGTAATTAAATAACAATCAGCGCTACCACTTGCATTTAGAAGATGGACTGTTCCTTTTTATTGCTGCTATTAGGGAATGCACTCAATAATCGGAATGAAATACAAATTTACCCAGGAGCCCACTAAATTATGACCATTCATACTTTGTTGTCTTTTCATCCTAGGGAAAAAAAACAAAAAGAAAAAAATTTTAAAAAGTTGGCAATTTTCCCCTTTCCCAGCTTCCTCAGCTGGAAAGGGCATTGCCAGCTCCCCATGCAGGCAGCCCAGCTGTGCAGGCACCATCTTTCCTTCCTCCCAGTCAGGATCATCTCTGTCTTTTTGATGAAGGTCCCTCATAATCACCTCAGATTCCGTTCTGTGTTGATCGAATCAGCGCAGGGCTGCAGACACACACACACAGAGACTGGGGCTGAGCAGGGGCCTGTGCTGGTGGTACCGGTCACGGCCAGAAAGGCACCTCTGAGCCGTGGCCCGGGCTCATTATCTCATGCAAATGCTAAATATTAGCTGCAGAGTGAGGATGATATTAGAAAAACACCTGGGGGATGGAGTTATCCATTTTAAATGATGATCTCTGGACAGAACTCTCGTATTTTGAGTCTTTCCTTCTTCTATGCTACACCTGTACCTCGAGGGCAATGGTTGTGGGGTCTTGCACTTTGCACAGGGCAGTGCCAATGCTTGCAATTCCTGGAGCCTTGTCCCAGCTGAGCTGGAAAAATCCTCTCTGGAGGAGAAAAATCGTCTGCTCTTGAAGGCAGAGCCCTGTACAAGTTACTCCATCCTCTCTAGGGTGGGCCTGGGCACTAAAGCGAAGGGAAGCAGATCCTTCATCCAGTGGGGAGCCCTTTGCTCATCACTGACCTCCAGCCGAGCCTTCCTGAGCTCCCCACAGTGAAGGTGGCTTGAGATAAAAACAGGGACACCCCTCACCAACCCCTGCCACAGGCAAAACAAACTCAGCTTCAAGAAATTATCACCAATCAAATCAGATCACGAGATAGAAACCCAAATCTTGAAACAGCTTTGCCAACCTCTTCCTTTTTCCCCCCCAGGTACTTTTTTCTCTGTCATCCAGAGGTGTTGCCACCGCTGCCTTGGAAACTTCTGGCATCTTCCAACAAAATCTACCCAAGCCTTGCCAGGCAGTGCCAGCAGGGTGGCAGCAGCATCCTGTGAGCCCCAATTTGTCATGAGGAGCACATCTGTCCTTAAGTGCCCACCCTGCAGGCTCGGATGGCAGCTGGACCTCGTTCCTTTGGGCCACGACGAGCCACAAATATCGTGGTGGCCAAACACCGCCCGCGAGGCCACCGAGCCCAGGAGATCCTGGCTCGTTTTTCAGGGACAGAGAAGTGCAATCGCCTGACCCTTCAGCTGAGACTTCATTAGCACTTGTGGTGCTGGCAGGGCCGGAGCTGCTGATGACTTTGTCCTCCAGCTGCTGCTCTGGCTCTGCAGGGCTGGCAGCAGCCAGGAGGATGAGCCTGAATTAAGCGAATTAAGGATGAAACCACGCTAAAGTCACTGGGAAGCGGGCACTGACTCCAAGGAGAGATTCTCATGACCGGGAGAACCCTAAGAAATGTCCCGGAGGAGGAACATTCCCCTCTCTCCACTTGCTGGGGTGGTGACACCACACAAACACCAACGAATGAAGGGACTTGTTCCTATTCAAACCAACACGACTCCAGCACAAACCCACAGCTGATCCTGTCCTTCAGCCCTGGCCTGCTGGGAATCTGAGGTGCTTCCCCCAGGGGCAGATGGAAGCTGGGAGCAGATCCACCAGGCTTGCGGAAGCCAGTCTGGGATGGGATTGGGAATTTCAAGGCGCTCGCTCCGATAAAGGAAAGCCACCCACTGCAGGAGCACGGAGATAACTGGCACGGACAGCAGCGGCAGGAGGAGGTGTGAAAATTAAATTGGATAAAAGGCAGGTGCTCAGGGAGGAGCGGAGGCTGAGGGGAGGGGGGAGGCAGGAGAGGTAAGGAACCAAACAGAGCCACCCTGGGCTGGTGCTGATGGCACTGGGACACCGGCAAAATGCTCCTGGCCCCTCCAAGGACAAGGAACAGAAGGAGCTTTAAGCTGCAGAACCAACCCAGCACCCAGAGTTAAAGGAAATCTGCGTTTTCCCTCTGCTCTGGCCCTGCTCAGAGGTGGAAGCTGGGGAATTCACATTCCCACTGGGATTGGGGTACAGAGGGAGGTGACTGCAGGAAAAGAAACTGCTCTGGCCACCCCATGCCCTGCCACATCACAATCCAAGGTGGTTTGGAAACATTCCTGTGACCCTGGAATCCTGCAAAGCCCAATCTCCGCAGGGAAAAGCCATGGGATTGTCCCCATGTTCCTGCCGGGGGAAAAATCCATGGGATTGTCCCCATGTTCTTCCCGGGGAAAAATCCATGGGATTGTCCCCATGTTCTTCCCGGGGAAAAATCCATGGGATTGTCCCCATGTTCTTCCTGGGGAAAAAGCCATGGGATTGTCCCCATGTTCTTCCTGGGGAAAAAGCCATGGGATTGTCCCCAAACTGCCAGCATGTCCAAGGTGAAGGGGAGCCATTCCCTCTTCCCAGCAGGGTCAGGAGGAGGGAGCAGCTCTCTGCTGCTGCCTGAGGCATCACCATCCCCTCACATGAGGAATCTTTCAGAGGAGGCAGCATCCGTGCTTCAGAAATAATGAACTGTGATTACACAGGATGGTGGCCAAAACGCATTAGAGCTAGAGCTGGGGAGAATTTCTCAAACAGTTTTTGTCAAACGGGTGGCCCTCTTCCAAAAATTGGTAATTTTTGCAATTCAGCCCCCTCACCAAGAAGTTTCCAATTTCCCCCACAAACCCCTCAAGTAATGCATTCAGTTTCTTGTCTCCTTTATTAAGGGGTAGTGGAGAAAACAGCTCTTACCAAAGGGAAAAAAAAAAAACAAAAAAAAGGAAAAAAGAGCAAGAAGGGAAAGGAGACCGTGAGAAGGAATAATGAGTTTTGCTTTTCACCTCCAAAACTGCAATAATTTTCCCACGTGTGTATTTCTGCTATTTTGGAGCCTCCACCAACTCCCCCGGGTTGATTTCAGCCCGCAGAGAGCCCGAGGCTGAGGGGATGAGCCCGGCTGGGTCAGGCTCCCGGGATGAGGGAGCAGAACTCGCCCTGCCTTTGCCTCCTCTCCCGTGGCCTCCAAGACAAGTGCCTGGATTCCACCCTGCTGCCTCAGCCCCTGCTCCAGCTGATTGTGCCATTCATGGAAAATGTTCCTGCTTTTCCCTTCCAATTCAATGCCTCGGAGTTTCCTGTAACAACTGCTGGGAACCTCCCTCCTCAGCCTGGATGCTGATGCTCCTTTCTCGCCGCTGGGCTGCACATCTGCCACATTTACACATAAAAAAAAAAAAGTCAGTGGACAGAGCCAGGTTTATCCCATTTCCAGGTCATCCTTGGGATATTTCTGTCCCTTTGTTATGCTGGCAAAAGGTGCAGCAAACAGAACAGCAAGAAAAGGCCTGGTCCTCGCAATAAGGGTGATGTGTGACCATCCCTGACCTCGGCTTCCCTTCTCCAGCCTCCCTCTCCCTGCTCCAGGTGCTCTGGAGTACAGCCCAGGAAGATGTGCCCTTCCTGCAGCTCCAGGAGGGGTTGCAGCTCAGGTTGGCAGTGCCAGGAGCGAGGCAGTGCCTCCAGGTGCCCCTCCCATGCTCTCCAGGGTGGGCTTTGTCCCCTCTGGGGAGCGAACAGGCTCCCAACCTGTCCCTGCTCCCTGCCTGCCAGCTTGGAGCTCCAGGAGATTGGGACAGCATCTACTAATTACCCAAGCGTAATGAACTAAAGCAATTTGTAGCAGAGCTTGTTCTGTTGCAGTCAGGAGGTTTTTATCTCGCGAGGCAGTGACCTGAACATTTCGCCACGGAGCTCGCAAATCCCAGGGATTCAACGCTGGGGTTTGTGCTCCCAGCACTCCCCCAGCCCGTGGATAAACCGAATTCCACCTGTTCACAACATCTTGCTTTTGCCAGCAGAACCACCCCAAAAATTGTCCAGAGACTTTTCCCGTAAAAGAAGAACAAGCAGCTGCTCTGACCGGAGGCAATTCACCCACAGCACACGGTTTGTTCTAAAGCTGGTTTTAGAGCCACCTAAAGACTTCAAGATCCTTCCCTGTCCTGTTTCTGTGAAATCTGGTGGACCATAACTGCTCCACGAGATTAAATTCTGCCATAGCCAGCCCTAGGTCTGGTGTCCTAAACCAAAAGATTTGGGACAAGTTGCAAGGAAAAACAGATTAACTTGTCTTGAGGGAGAATTATGCCTGGCCTTTGCCATCTCCAGCATCAGAAAAAATTCTGTCCCCTAAAATAAAATATCCTGACCGTGTAAGACTTGCACTCCTCAGTTTTGATTCTCCCATTGTCCCTGAGAATGACTTCGAACTCAAGGATATCTTGGAGCAGCCAGGTCTGCAGGCAGAGGCTGCGTTATGTGGAAAAAGATGAATTCACAGCTCAAACGGCGGCTGAGCAGCAGAACAGAGGGCCAGGAGACCCCAGCAGAGATTCCCCTCATCCAGGAGGGCCCAGCAGAGATTCCCCTCATCCAGGAGGGCCCAGCAGAGACTCCCCTCATCCAGGAGGGCCCAGCAGAGACTCCCCTCATCCAGGAGGGCCCAGCCAAAACCCTCTGGCAGGAGCAGAGGAAAATCCTAACCCTGCTGCAGAGATGGGATCCCTGCCCATCAGCCAGGGACCCCTCATTGCAAGCAGCAGCTTGAGCTAAGCAAAGTGGAAAGTAAGCAAAACTCTCAATTCATCCCCAAAACCAGTGCAGACAGCACAATTTCAGAGCAGAATAAGGATCTTCAGTTCCACAGCAAGGCAGGAGGGGGAAAAAAACAAAGCTTCGCCAATAATTCAAACTGCTGCATCCAAGGGGAATCATGAGGCTCCTCTCGTTCCCTTAAAGATTTTTTCCTCCCATTAAAAATATTGAACCCCAAACCTTTTCCACTGCAACACCTTAAAAATAATAAATAAAAATTCAGTATCGGGGAAGGGAAAACAGGGCAACGCCATGAGGAGAAGGGGAAGAAACCTCAGCAGAGCTGCCTGTGCCATCAGCGTATTGAAAGGCCTAATCACAATCCCATAAAACAGTTAACTTGATTAAGCCAAGCATGATTTAGGCATGGTTCCCCCACGGCTGCTCCTTGTTTTCCTGACAAGGTTGGATCTGTCAGCCGCTCCGCATTCCCCGTGCCAGGGGGAGGCTGTTCCAACCAGGCTGGGTCGTTTCGGATTCCGGAGACGCCGCTCGTGCTCCTCTCTCCCTAATCAACTCTGCCACACTAATCCAGCACCAATTCTCCCTCAGTTCCCTTCCCCATATGCCCCCACTCCTGCCGTTGGTACAACTTGTCCCGATTCCTGCCTGCTAATTAAAGGAAGAGCCTGGAGATGATGAGAGGGACGCTCTCCTTGGGTGCAGCTTCAAAACATCCGCAGCCACTCCGCGCTGGCTGTGATGTTCCCGAGCCCCTGCGGCACCAACCGCGCATCCCAGCCCTAATGAGGGCACAGCGGTGCTGCTGAAACCACACAAACAAGCAAACAGCACCCAGAAAACAAACCAGTCCCTCCGGGTCTAAGGCAAGGCCCCTGGGATGCTCCAGCAGTGAGTGGGAACGGGGCTGGAGCTGCCAGCAAACCCCAAAAACCTGTTGCATTCCCAGGGATGATTTGCAACAAGTGTCCTTGCCTGCGTGTGCAATATTGCTGCGCAGGATGGGTGTGGGGATGATATACACTGAGCTGACAGGAAAAATGAGCTTCTCAACTCACTGTGAAGGCGTCCCCCGGGAGGCTGATGCTGGAGGACAACATCCTCCAAGCCTTGCTGAGCAGACCAATACCAGCCCCGAGCCGAGGAGCTGTGATAAATCACGGCCAGCGCTTCACTCGTGCTGAAGTCAGACTAATTACACCCCGCAGCACGGCCCAGAGGGGCCCAGGCAGGTCTGGCTCGGAGAGAAACTGGTTACAAGGGCAGCTGGTGACAGGACAGGGGAACAAATGTCGGGTTTAAACTGACAGAGAGGAGGCTTAGATGAAATATGAGGGGAAAAAAACTGTTCCCTGTGAGGGTGGAGAGGCCCTGGAATGGATTTCCCAGAGAAGCTGTGGCTGCCCCTGGATCCCTGGAAGTGCCCAAGGCCAGGCTGGATGGAATGTTGAGCACCTGGGACAGTGGAAGGGGTCCCTGCCCATGGCACGGGGTGGCACTGGATGAGCTTCAAGGTCCCTTCCAACCCAATCCATTCCCTGATTCTGTGATTTTACACCCAGAGCAGACACAGGAGATTCACAGCCCTTCAGGCACTCCAGAATTTTGGAATCACGCCCAGAAACAAGGACAAACACCCCAGAGTGACACCCCCAGCATCAGCTGGGATTCATGGAGGCTTGGACCACAAACTGCATCTCTGGGGGAGGAAACCACCGAGCACTGGGACAGCAACGACAGCTGAGCCAGCAGTGGATGCACAGGCCCTGGGTAGAAAAACGCCAAATTTCACCCCAAAAAACACCCTCAATGCCACAGTCCCTGGGTGTGGGGCAGAAAAACGCCAGGTTTCACCCTAAAAAACACCCTTTAAGGTCTCTTCCAACCCAAACCATTCCGTAATTCCATGCGAGCTGCTTCCCTTGCCCTCTGCTCTGTATCTTATCTGCCTCTGGCGCCTCGTGGAGGGGCCATCCATGGCAGGGCACTGCAGTGAGGAGCGAGCAGCATTTCCTGCACACAAAAGGAAGAACAGCCCACCCAATTAACCCAGCAAAGAGAAGGACTGAAAAGGCTGATGTGCCACGCAGCAAAGCCCTGACATCTGAAAGGACTGGTGGGAAAACGTGAGAGAAAACACACATCTTCCCTCCTCAACCAAACACTGTCAGGCTGCAGCAAAAGGAGCATTTGAATCACCCACTACAGACAGTTGAAATAAATCTGACAGTCCCAGAGTACAGGTAACAATCTAAAAACCACCTGGATTGGATTTGCTGCTGCAACAACCTAATTTTTTTTTTTTCCAGTCCTCTCACACTCTCCGTGTGTAAATTCCCTTTTATATGCACAAAGAGGGGATGTTCTGCATGGGCAAAATGAATATATACACACAAGCAGCTACACAGAAATCCTGGCCCTGATTGCTCTCCCATCTCTTGGCTGTCCTCACTGCCCCCACCAGACACCTGCATCATCTGCAGCCATGAGGATTATTAATTTTTTAAAGTCTCATTTATTTGAGCTGCTTCCCTGAAAGCCAGCCCCAACCTGGAGCCCTTCTGCTGACACAAGGCCTTTAAGAAAAAA
>VZRN01005001.1:834705-853565 GCA_013397935.1 Dasyornis broadbenti | reverse complement strand
AAAAAAAAAAAAATCCTTATTGTTGCTGTCGACGTTTACAAATTCTGCTGTATCCATCTGTCCAGTTAATTACTTTGTGCAGTAGCCTGTTAGCTCCTTAAAAAAAATGAAAAAGCACCCAATTATCATTCTGGGCAGCTCCCAGGATCCCAGAGAAGCAGCACATCCCCAGTGCCACGGATGCTTTTGTTACCCTTGTGAGCTGACAAACAAGCAGAGAGGGAGGAGTGCTCTGCAAGGATTGCTTCTTCCCGCTGGGATGAGGGCAGAATTCCCGGCTCCTGGTGACGTGGGGCCCTGGCACGGTGACACCCTGTGTCCATCCCCAGCCTCTCCTGCACTGCCACCTCCCCAAATCCCCGGGGCTCAGGGGACACGAGGGCCATGGCCTGGTGGCCCTGGTGGGGACACAACTCTGGGGGCGGCTCCTCCCGCCCTCCCCACCACAGCTCCTCAATGTCTCCGTGGATGTCAGCTCAGCAGGAGAAAGGCAGGAGGGTTCTGCTCGGGCTCGCCTTCAATGAGAGCATTTTTTTGCAGGAACAAGGGGCTGAATTCAGCTGCTTGGTGCTGTCTGACTGCAGTTTGTTGCCAGAGTAACCGAGGCACCGGAGCTGCCAGGGCCGCGCTTCAGGGGAGGGCAGGGGCTGCTGCCTGGCACCCGCTGCCATCGCCCTGGCGCGGCCGGGGACACGGGCAAAGGGTGCCCTGGTAACTCTGCAGGGCGAGCTCAGCCCACAAAACCCCCAAATGGGGAAAGGGAGAGGCCTCTGGGGATGCAGAATCACTCCTGGAGGTGCCTCAAGCAGCCACTGCACCCCCGGGAAAGTGGGATTCCAGCTCCCGCTTTGCCACTCCGCTCCGAGCCTTTGGACCCAGCCAGAAGTTCCCATCTCTGCCCCATCCGTGCCTTGCTCAGTCACTGTCCACGCTGTGACCCAGCTTTTCCAGGGGTTTTCCCACATTTGAGGCCCAGAACAGCAGCAAGGAGCTTGGACAGGCCCGTGCATCATCAGGAATGCGCTCCAGTCTGGAATAAACCCCAGCCATGCCTCCTGCCTCACCCAGCCAAACCTGGCCTCGGGGAGCCAGCGAGGGCTGAACAGAAGTGGTTTTTTTCTTCCACGGGGAGAACATAATTTGCGCTTTGTGCACGGAGAGCGCTGAGGCAGCCCTGTCAGACAGAGAGCGCAGTCTCTGCAGATCAGATCAAATCAAACACCCCACGATTTTCCCTTTTTCAAGTTTGCCCATCACAGCTGAGCCCCAAGCTCTGCAGCCCACCAGGCAACCCCTGCCTCTCTCTCCTTCCCCTCTCCCCATGTTTATAGATTTATAAATTGCTTTTTCATCTGCATCCCAGCATTCAGCCCTCTCCTCTTTGGAGAGGCTTCTGGAGATTAAAACAGACACAAAATATCACAAATATAGAGGCCCTCCAGACGTCTCAGCACTCTCCTATCCAACCCTACAGAGAAAAGGGAAAAACCACTCTCGAGTCAAACAACTCCAGCCACAGGCTCAGCCCCGCATGGTGAGAGCTGCTGCTCTCCTGCACATGCAAACGAAGCCTCAGCCCTGGCACACAGGGTTTTGAGAGTTCTCTGCATATGAAGGAGCTCTGTCTCTCTGCTGATTCCCTCTCACAGCCTCTGTGAAGTCAGGAGACCCAGCCAACCCTGCCACGCACAGCGACTCGCTCCCTCGCCGCCCGCTTTGCAATTTTAATTTCTCACTTTTCTAAACAGAAAAAGATTTAGCATACCCTAGTCAGAAATGTTTAATTTTCCAAAATTCTTCTCTTTTTGGTTTTTTGGGAGTTTTTTTGCCTCCCAGAGCCATGAAAGCCTTGAGATGATGACGTTTTCACATAACACCCATCTCAATTTACATAAATCTGCTCGGAAAGGATGGACTGCACCCCACAGGGAGCAGAACCACTCCCAAAAAATCTTTTCCTGTGACGATGGGGAGGCCCTGGAATGGATTTCCCAGGGAAGCTGTGGCTGCCCCTGGATCTCTGGAAGCATCCAAGGCCAGGCTGGACAGGGCTTGGAGCAACCTGGGGTAGTGGAAGGTGTCCCTGCCCATGGCAGGGTGGACACTGGATGAGCTTTGAGGTCCCTTCCAACTCAAACCATCCTAGGATTTCCACAATCTCTGATCAGCCATGGACTGAAAAAGGCCAAAAAACTCATCTCAATCCCAACACTGAGACCTCTGCTTGTTGCTTCAAGTCTGGCCTGTGTTCAAGAGGTTCCTATGATTTTCCCGAGCCCACGCGGCAGAGCTGCGAATTAAATCTAAATTCACGCGCCATTGTCAGTACCTGGCACGGGCTCCTCGGGTCACCGGGCTGAAACAAGGCGCCCAGAAAGAGCCAGGAAACCCCAAATTCCCCGTGCTCAGGGCTCTGCCAGCCCCAGAACCAGGCAGGGGTTGAGTTCAGGGCTCTCAGCACAGGGAGAGAGGCTGGCTCTGGGCAGCGCAGGCTGTGACACTGATGGAGGAACCGTGGGAAGCAGGCAGTAAATGAAGAGCTCTGTTAGTCCTCCCGTCCATCCAACAAGCTCAATCCTTCCAAGCCATTTGTCTAATCTGTTCTTTAAAATCTCCAGTGACAGATCCTCTGCAAACTCCCTTAGCAATCTATTTTAGCTCTTCACTATTTTTACTGTTCAACAACGTTTCCCGATGTCCAGCCTCAATTTTTCTTGCTGCAATTTCTGCTGTTGAGAAGAGTTCATTCTCTCTCTTTCTTTGGAGATTGTTTCTCTTTGATTCCTGAGGGCTCGTGTTCAGGTTCCCAGGCCTTAATAAATCAAACATTACAGCGCAGGACTGATGGCCCAGCTTATCTGAGCTGCCCTCTGTGAGCCCAGCTCGGGAATTTGCTGTTACTGAATCGCCAGCCAGACCTTTGCATACGGCCCAGCACAAATAGGAGCTCTGGGGATTAAAGTCCCAAACTGACAATCAAAATTTAAATTTAACAGAAACAGCGAATTTCTAAAGGCACTGGCCTGATTTTCCCTTACCCCAGCACCCAGATTTGGGCACCCAAGGCAGCAGTTTGTGTTTCAGACACGTTAATTTTCTTCAGAGACGCAACAGCTGAAGGGTGGGTTTTGTGCCCAAAGTGCAGGCGAGAGCTCCCACCTTGGAAACGTTGGCTTGTGGCTTTGGGAAAGCAGAGGAGAGGGAGGCAGCGCCCTGCCAGAGCTGTGCTGGGACCTGGCAACCACCAGCCAGCGCCCAGGCCACACAAATGAGGTGTGAAACAGAGGAATGGATGGGGAAAAAACAATGGGAATGTGCTGGGAAGCAAATGGGAGATGAGAAAGTTCTTGGAGTAGCCACAAGCGGCGAGGGGCACAACCTCACACCTGCAAAGTGGGGAGGAGCATCTCTGCTCCCAAACCCTCCCTACGCACCGGGATTTTCTTTTCCACCCGCCCCAGAGCGTGGAACAGGCGCTGTGTGGTGAAGGGAGCTGCCTGCAGCTCCTCCAGGGAGAAATGGAGCAGCTTTGCTGATCCCATGGTGGCCCTCGTCCTTGGCTGGTTCTGCTGCTCACAGCTCCAGCAGTGCCCAAACAACCCAGCAGGAGCATCCCAGAGCTCCCTCACCACAGCAGGAGTGAGAACAAGCTCTCAGCACACCCCCAGTTTGCAGGTGTGAGGTCGTGCCCCTCGCTGCTTGTGGCTACTCCAAGACCTTTCTCATTTTCCCTTTGCTTCCCAGCACATTCCCATTTTTTTCCCATCAGTTCCTCTGTTTAACAACAGAGTGCGTGCTACCCTCAGCACCTCTTACAGCCCCCTCCCGTCATTAAAAATGTTTGATGCCGGTGTTCCCATTGCCCAGCAGCCTCCCAGCTCCGTCCCTGAGGACGGGGCCCCCTCCCATCCCAGTGTCACCGCTCCCAGAGCAGCCAGCCCTGCCTGCATTCCCCATGCCCGGCATCTCGAGGGCCGCAGGACTCAGGAGCTCCTCACCTTTCCCAGGTGGGACAAGGAACCAAGGCAGCAGAGTGTCCTCCCCACTGCTGGTGCCAGAGCTGCCTCCACACCCAGGGAGCGTCCTGCGCTGGAATCCAGTGAGATTCAGAACCGTCAGAACCCTCCCCTCCTCCTTCCACACCACTCCGGAACGCTGGACACCCCTGCTGTCGCTCCTTGGTCTTGTTTTAGTCCCTCCACGCTTCTTTTCCCGGGAAGGCTGGGCCAGCAGCCCGCAGCCAATCACCCGAGGCATTACCAAAAGCAGATGCAATTTTTCGGAAGCGCTGTTCCCCTGATGAATTCCACCCTGTGCCTCTGCAGGCTGTGCCCATTTGTTCCCCGCCTTTTGCTCCCAGATCCCATAAAGAACTTTTCCCTGTCATCATTAGGGCTGGTGCCTTTTTGTATTCACTGAGTAACTGCTCCCAGTGGCTCCACATTAAAAAAAAAAAAATTACAAATCCATGTAACTCGATTCCAGTCGCAAAAAAGCAATACCCCAAACACAGAACAGTTCTCCTGGACAGGAGTGGAAACATGACAGGAAAATACACAAACCCCAGCACGCCTCATTCTGCCACGCCAGGAACACACCAATCACATCTCCCTGCTGTTTAAATTAAGGAGCTGCATCCACACCTGAGCAAAAAAAAACCAAAAACAAAAAACCACAAAAACCCAGCCCATGCACAGCAGCTGGTTTGATAATTCTCAGCCATTTCCCCAATAATTAGAGGTTTTAGATGCTCTAACAAGGAGAGCACCGGTTCCACCCCCGGGGCAAAGTTCAGGAGGAGAAGCCGGAGGGAAGTGAACAAAAAATGTGCAGTGAATTAAAATTCAGCAGCTCGTCATCTCCGTGGGAACACCCAAGTACACAAGACAACAGCTTCCTTTAATTAAAAAAAGACTCATCTCAATCTGTTTTCCACAGTCTTTTTTTTTTTTCCCCCCCTTCTTTTTAGGAAGGGCATCTGAAATTTTTAATGGAAATTCACGGCTGCTCGTCCAAAGCTACCTCTGTTTGCACATCTCCAGTTATTCACAGTCAGGAAGGGCAAAACAGGGTCCTAGGGACCCAAATTCTCACCCATCCTTTATGAATATCCACATCCATTGTTCTTGGAGGAGGGAGTGGAAGGAAGAGGGACTCCAACATCCTCCTGCTCTTCCCAACACTGTCAAGATCCCAAAGGGGATCCCAGTGAACCCAGCTTGTCCATCAGTCTGAAACTGAACCTCACAGATGCTTTTTAAGCTGAATTTAGCTCTGCACGCTGCCCAGCTGTGTTTTAGGAGCCAGGGAGAATTATTTATTTAAAATACTCTCCGCTTCCCTCCTGTTTTTTTCTGTTGCCCGCTCCAGGAGCATTCCCAGGGCTGCCTGGTTCCTGAAATGCTCGGTGCCAGGAAGGAATCGGCTCAGCCAGCGCGAGCTGGGGGCACAGGGACGTGACCAAGCAGATGGCACGGCAGGCTCGGGGTCAGCTGAGCTCCGCGGCGGGGAAGGCCCAGCCTTGCGCGGGGAGAGGCTGCGAGAGAGGAAAACCACGGCAGCAAGGAGGCAGAAACAACTGGAGTGTCCCCAGCGCGGGCGTGGGTGCTGCCTGTGATCTTGGTGAGACACTCGGGGCTGAAGTGGAAACAGAAATGAGCCCAAACAGGGCACCCTGCTGGGCACAGGGACACCGAAGGGGGTAACCACCCTCCCACGCCCACACCGGGCCAGACCCGGACAAGTTCAAGGCTTCAGAGTTTCCCTTGAGCAAAAGTTCATCCCTTCCCCGGGAAAGACTCATTTCTCCACCACGCTGGAGCTGTCCATGAAAGCACCAACACCCCAGTAATGGAAATAAAATGAGCTGGAAACCTTCTGGCCAGAGCTGCAGGAAAAGGCAGCGCATTTCCTCCCACCCTGGCATCCCTCAGGAGTCCTGCTGGTCCCACAGAACACAGCCCCAGAAAACTCTGACCCAGAGCTTGTTCGGTCACGTCCCTGTGCCCCCAGCTCGCGCTGGCTGAGCCGATTCCTTCCTGGCACCGAGCATTTCAGGAACCAGGCAGCCCTGGGAATGCTCCTGGAGCGGGCAACAGAAAAAAACAGGAGGGAAGCGGAGAGTATTTTAAATAAATAATTCTCCCTGGCTCCTAAAACACAGCTGGGCAGCGTGCAGAGCTAAATTCAGCTTAAAAAGCATCTGTGAGGTTCAGTTTCAGACTGATGGACAAGCTGGGTTCACTGGGATCCCCTTTGGGATCTTGACAGTGTTGGGAAGAGCAGGAGGATGTTGGAGTCCCTCTTCCTCAGTCCAGGATTCCCAGGGCACAGCACGGGAATGGCACTGATTAGAAAGAGCATTGAATAACAAAAAGATTTGGGTTGGGAGGGATTTAAAAAATCATCCCACGGGCAGGGACACATTCCACAAGCCCAGGTTTCTCCAAGCCCATCCAACCCGGCCTTGAAGCACCACCCCAGATTTAAAGTTTCGAATCATCTCCTTCAATCCTGAAGCTCCCAAATCACCTCTTCCTGGACTGGGGGGAGAAAGGAGGCACAACTTCCCCGCTTCCCACTGAAAGCACCAACTTTGCAGTATCAAATTATGGGAAAGAAGGGAAAAAAAAAAAAAAATTAAAAATTCCTCTAAAGCAGCTCGAGTGTCCACTCCACAACAGGCTGCAGCAAAACTCTTCATTAGTCATGGCTGGCAAACTCGAAAGGAATAAAAGGAACCAATGAGTAATGCAACGCCATAAAAATATAACAACCTCAGTAAGAGCAAAATCAAACCCCAGCTCGAAACCTCCACGCAAACAAAGCTACGGCAGCAGGGAGGGCTCGAGCCAAGGTGATACAGCCCAGAAATTCCATCTGCAGAAGTGCGTTTGGAGCGTTCCACCCACCCCGGACCAGCCTGGGAATGGCGGGTTCCTGGCCCTGCCGTATGCACTAATGCACGGATACAACCATCAGCTCCCTCGTCTCGGCAATCCCTGCCAGGAATTGCCACTCCAGGAAGGAGCAGGTGAGGGGTAGTGGCTCCATCAAGCATCTGTGACAGCTCTAAAAGCTGCATTTATGCAAGCAAATGGAGCAGAGCAGCTGCACTGCATTAACACCAGTGCCTGCAAATGGGGCTCGGGTATTTTTGTGACTGGAAATCTGCTCAAGGAGAAAAGTGCTCCGAGTTCCGCCTTCAGAGCGGCACTTCCAGCTCCTGGAGCGTCATCCCATGGTCATCGTCCACATTCCGGCTTGGCCGTGCTTTGCAGGCAGAGGAAAACGAAGAGCGAGAGTGTCCCTCAGCAAAAACACCCAGCCCAGAGAGGAGAACAACTCCAGCCACTGTAATTCCAAGCAGGACGGACCCTGCAGACAAATAAAGACACACAGACTCCATCCACGACCTCAGCTAAGGGCTGTAGAGAAGGATTGGAGCATTCAGCTCAGGATCGGAACACCCAGCTCGGGATTTCCGATCCATTGCCAGAAGTCCCCAGCAAGAGAATCTCCACCTCCACCTTCCCAGGCTGACGGAAAGCAAGTTTCTGGTTCTCGCGGCCCTCGAGACGATTTTAAAGCTGCGCATTGTCAAAAAGCGAATGGACAGAAGGACTCTAACGTGTATTTTACAACAACATGGTTCTGAAGCCATTTTCCTGTTCCTGAAGGCCACCTGTGGATAGAAACTTGTGCCATCCTTTTAACTCTGCAACAAACCCTGCAGGATTTTCCTCTTGACAGGAGGATATTCCCAGAGACCAAAGAGCCATGGAGTAAATTCTTATATAATATGGTAATTGACTCGGTCTCCAAAGGATAAGCATGTCAAGATCCTAAAACTCATTTTTTCCCTTACCAATGCAATAAAGATGTGATTGAAAATGTCGTGTTCTGGGTCTATGAGCAATATTCTCATAACTCATCATCTAAAACAAATTGTTCTTTCATTTGTACAAGTTAGAAGAGATTCCAAGTCAGACAAGCTGAAAGCAGGAGTTTAAACAGATTCTGCATGGCAGAGGGAATATTAATTTCCCTCCCCCCATATAAATGTTAAATCAGTTTCTCACCTAGGGTTAATTAATCTTTCCAAAGGCGCTCCAGCCCTCCAAACACACTCCAGGAAGATGTTTCCCACCAGGAAAACCCCACTACAAATCTTAGAGCTCTGCTGCAAAATCTGGCAGAGAGGAAATAATCGAACACGCAGAGCTGCGGCACGAGCCTCGCTCTTTGAGGGAAAATGGAATTGCTGCGGGCACGCTGGATGCCACGGTGGATGTGATGGGATGGGAGCACGGGTCAGCGCTGGCGATTTGTGGGATGTGCTGCCAGCTCCTCGGCTGGGATGGAGGAGCGCTCGGAGGCCGAGAGGATCCTGTGCTGTGCCCAGCTCACCTTGGCGTGCCCTGTGCAGGAACCTCCCACACCTGAGCGCTCCCAGCCTCCCCGGAAAGGCTGGGAAAGGCTGGGAGAGGCTCTGTGGAGTCTCCAGGGGAAGGATTACACAAGGCCTGTCACCAGCACGACTCGGCCGCGATTACCTGATTACAGAGCCATTTACATAACAGACACCATTAGGAGAGAAAGCTTTTGGCTTTCCCTTCCCCACCTCTACTCCCATAAAACACCATTCACTCCCATAATTGAGCCTCCAGCAACAAAGAGCCTCTAACGAACAGAGCAATTTCTGGGGGAGCTCAGACCCTAAATCCAGGCAGACAACAGCTCCTGGACCGAGTTCAAACACATCCCCTGCTTAAATTCTTGTCTAGGGCCACTTAAAAACACTGAAGTATTAAAGCATTAGAGGTACTTGGGAGAGAACAAGGACGGTGCGCGGCGGCTCCAAAGAGGAGGAGATGATGCTAATTATCCAGCTGGCAAAATGGACCCACTGGGGGGAAAGAAATGAACAGCCAAGCCGGCTGCTGGTGCAGGAGCAGCTCTGCTCAGTCAGGGGCAGGGCACCCGCCTGAGAGGAGCAGCACAGATTACATCAAGGTGGTGACAGGCAATCAATGAACACTCAATTAACACTCACAATATTACTAACTTAAGCAAAACGTGGTTTTGCACGTGGTAATCTCTGCCTCGTACTGATACAGCCCTAATTTAATTTTCTTCAGCGCACCAGCATCGAGCACGGAAAGAAAAAGAATGAGGTGCCACCCCCTGAGAGGGGAATATCCTTCAGTTCTGCAAAGAGCGGAGTCAAAGGGGCGGAATAAAACAGGGCAAGGCTGTGGGTGCCCGCCTGGAATCACTTTGCGTGTGGAAAAGGGGAGGCAGCACTGGCCAAACCGCCCTGTCCCAACCCCTGGTGAAACCGGGGCTATTTCCAGCTGCGTTCTCTGCTCCTTTCCCACTCGCCCCTCGCTCTGCAGCTTTAAGGTTGCTGAGGTAAGAGGTGAAAGTAACCTTCCAGAGCAGGCCCCGCGCCCTAATTAACGTGCCAGCCACCCACCGAACGCTAATGATGCCTCTTAATCGCTCGCTCCCTGGCTCTGCTGAGCACCTCTGGGGTGGTGGCAGCGGGGATTTGTGGCTGCAGCGTCCTCTGCGTGCGGGAGGCTCGGCAGGGTGGTGGATCTCATGGGACGGCGGGAGGAAGGCGAGTCTGAGGGAGGCAGAACCCTTCAGACAGACTGAACACATCCAAAAGGGCCTGTTCCAGTCCTAAAAGCAGCGGGAAAAGGGGATTTTTTTTTTTAAACTGGATAAACCCTCCACATGGGCTCAGCTGTCGGGAACCCAATCCCTTCTACACTACAACCCAAAGCCCTGCTGGATTTTGCATCCCTGCTCTCCCCCACGTCAGAAAAAAAAAAAATTCATAACGCAACTGAAAGACTTGAAGGGCAATAATGACCGTTTTGAAAATCTTGTTTGAGTTGTGACTGACTCATGCTGAGCATTTCCCACTCCAAACCTGCAGTTGACCTAGAAGAACGCTGGCAAGATGTATCATTTCAATTTAAAAAACAGCAAATGTACCAAGTCCTGGGTAATTTGCTCCTGTGCTTAAATATAAAGCTGTACAAAAATAAAACATGGCTTTTTCTTGTCTGGATTTATCCAGCTCGAGCACCCAGCCACAGAAACATGTCCTGCCTCCCAACCTTTGCCTCGCAGGAGTCTCTTCCCCTGGTTAGGCACTCATGGCCAATAATCAAATCACTCTCTTTTGTGGAAAGAAACAGATTGGGCTTCAGTCTCGCTGTCTCCAGCCTGTTTTACAGACCTCACATCATCCCCGTGGCTCTCCCCTTATCTCCCTCCGGTTTGCCAACATCATTTTTAAGGTATAGATACCAGGGCTGCACACAATGCTCTTCCTGCTTGTATTCATTATTTCTCTGCTTCGACAGCCCGAGATAGCATTAGCGCTCCTGAGGATTCACAGCGCAGCGCAAGACCAGCCAGTTATTGATAAGATAATGAAATTAAGCTCCTGCTTCTCACCTTGATGTGGCGACACCCGGGGGTTCCTCTCGCCAAGTGTGGGTTTTAGTCCCCGCTCTCGTTAACGGGAATTAGTAAATTATCACAGGGGCTGCCTGGGCGCTCACCCTTTCCCTCTGCAAACCAAGGGAACTGGATAAATCCCACACCCTCACATCCATCGGGGTGGGAAGGTGGGAAACCTCGGCTCAGACACCCCAGAACCACGAGTGGAGCTGCTGCTGGCAGGATCCACGGGGAATTCACAGCCCCAGGTGCCCACGGCCTTGTGCTCCGCAGCAAAGCCCCATCCTGGGAGCCAAACGGGCTCCACCAGCCCCATCCCGGCACTGCCAGGATCTCCCTGCTCCTGCCGGGATCAAATCTGCCCCACCACGACCACGGCATTCCCACCAGAGCCTCTCCCACAACGCAGCACCACGTCGAGCCCGGCTCACGCCAGATCCTCCTTCCCGACACACGCTCCCACTTCTCTGACTCCAGCAGGATTTTGGGAGCCAGGGGAGCTCCTCTCCCCATTCTCACAGCCCCGAGGTGTGCTTGGGGCAGCGCTGCCAGCCCGGTGCAAGCTCACGGACGCCGGTGGAAACCGCAAACTCGTCCCGCGCTCCGAGGGATCCGGACCCAGGGGTTTGCTCCCAGCGTCTTCCCTTCTTTCCCTACCCCCAGTCCCACCGGTTGGGAGTTCGTATGTCTGGATTTTTCACCCACAGTCAGAAGAAAAAAAAAAAAATTGTCATAGAAAATGTGCAAGCACTGACATCTTAAGACAAAAAAAGATGCAGATTTCTCGACTGTTCAGAGCACATTATGGAAATACATTCTTGGGGACTATTAAATATGGGATTATTGACTAGATGAGCAGCAGCTCAATGGACTGGCTGGCAAATATGTCTTTAGACAATTCTTAAAATGCAGATTAATTATCTAACAGACAAGAATATTTTTTTTTTCCTACAGACTTTCTAATGATCTGTTGCACAAACAAACATCCAGACAGTTTTGTTTGCACTGGTGGTGCCTGCGATGTTCCTCAATAACTGAATAGTGACTGAGGAGACTTAAATCTTATTTAACACCCAGCAGGGGCACAACAAAAGGTTTGTCAGCCCAAATCACTGAAAGCCACGTCTCCTGAGAGACCCTTGGGAGGTCCAGCAGCCAAAAAACCCCCATTTCCCAAACACAAAACTCCTGATATTCCACAGAGCGTTCAATCCTTCCCGTGTCTATGTCATTAAAACAATGGCATCAGTGTCCAGCGTTGAGCCACCCAACCCCCTTGGAAATGAGCAAGCCATGGGATAATATTGAGATTTTATTCAGGGCTCTCTGCACAATCAAGAAAACATTCCTGCTGCCCACCCGTGCTGGAATTGCATTTGAAAGAACGAGGTTGAAGTTGGGGGAACCATTGCACCGAGCTCTGCCCTCACCTGCGAGGTCAGAACTTAAAATTTCCATCTTGATTTTCATCATCAATATCAGTAAGTTTATCATCAATATATGGAGCCCAGTGGCCATCTCCTCACTAAAGGTAATTAACTCCTTATTTGCCAGTTGTGCTTCCAGCTCCCAACCACTCCCTTGCCCGCTGCCTTCCGTGATCGGAGCAAACGCTGTTGGGTATCAGACCCGACGCAAAGCGAGTGCGAAACATTATTATTCCAGCTTCACTCCCACTTCCCCTCGCTGTGAGCAATAATGCAAACGGCGAGACAGTGATGGATTGGACCTGGAGAGGACCAGATGCTCCGTGAGCATCAGCACGGGCTCGCCCCAAACGTTTTCCAGGCTAAAAAGAGATGTGATTTGAGAGGAGAGGCTTTGAAAGCTGCACACGCACCATCCTTAACAGCAGCCAGGAGGTGCAGCAGGAAACGGGAAATAAGCAGAGAGCGAGCAAGAAAACAGCGAGGGCAAACAGCGAGGGTGGGTAGAGGAGCAGATATTTTGATCAACCTCTCTTTTGGGGTGAAAAAGGCGGTTTTGGCGCGTGGCAGAGTTTGCAGATCAGTGCTGGTTGCAAGGAGCTGAGTTTGCAGGCCCTGGCTCAGTCACTTCACCCAAAGCAAGGCACGTTTGGAGCAGCCCTCACAGCCACAGCAGCGATTTGCTGCTTCATCACAGCCTACAAAGGGAGCGCTGCCCAGCGTGAGTCCCGCTGCCGCCTCCAACATCAGTGACAAGGAGCCCCGCAGTCCCCGTGGCTCCGAGCAGGGACACAGAGCCATCAAACAAACCCTTCAGCATCAAACTCCGCGCGCTCCTCCAGAAAAAGAACCCACAAAAACAACATCAGCTTCTGTCATTGAACTGAAAACTCTGTGGTTCACAGCAGAAAGTTTACACAAAGGTCAAGGCCGAAGGAGGGGTGTTCAGGAATCCATGCCCTCCTGAGGGGGCACAGATGATCTTGGCTCTCAGACCCTGCAGGAAGGAGGGTGCAGAGGCAGGGCCGTGCAGGGAGAGCTGATTTTCTGCTGAAGCAGCCGAGGTGTGATCACACAGCTCACCAGGCTGAGGTTCATGACGTAAACTGCTCCAGCAGGAGCCAGGCAAGGACCCGGGGAGGCTCCCAGGGGAGGCCAGGCAGGATCTGGTGTCTCACAGCACAGGGAGAGCTGCTCCCAAAATTTTGTTCTCCTCCTCCCCGACACACACACACACACACACGTTGTAACAGTCCCCAAAAAGGTAAAAAAACCCGCTTTTTAAAAATAGCAAACTCTTCAAGGAGCCGAGCACACGCCTGAGTGGGTGGGAAATTAGCGTTATTATTATGACTTTGTGCTCACAGGGTCTGAGACCTCAGATGACTTGTTTGTGCCCGGAACGGGTTTTTGCAGACTCATTATAAACCCCGGCAAAGAGGGGTTTGTAAGGTCACAGAAGAATTTCCATTAACTGGAGCCTGGCTGGGGATTGCCAGCATGATCTATGTCTCCCATTTGTGCATATGCAGGAAGGCCAAGAGGAAGCTCCTTTGCTTTATTTCCACATCATTGTGCTGATGCTGACCTCACCACATAAACAAAATGAAAAGCCAGTGGGGAAGGGGGGGGGAGGAACAAAACCCAAAAAACCCAAAACCTGTGCCTGGCTCTCTCCCTCGTGAAGGATGCAAATAAATTCTGCAGGCTTTGAAGTCAGGAGATGTCAGCAGAGATGAAAATCCCCCCCCGTGCCGGATGGCCCAGCAGGTGAGGCACTGTGGGGGTATCGTGTCACAGAGCTGCTCCCGTGCCAGGGGTGCACGGAATAAATGTTGTTATCTGGATGAGACCCGGCTCAGGGAGGTGCAATCCAGCAGGAACAGAGCCCGCCGGGCTCTCCAGTCCCCCTCCAGCACTGAGGGCCCACGGACTCCGCAAAGGCTGCACTTTCAGGCACTTTCAACGCAGAATATCCCCGAGGTTCCGCATTAGAGGACCACGGATTGGGGGGAATCACCCCTGGTATGGACAGCTTATGTCGGCTCCTTCATCCCTGATCCATCACCTATCCCCTTGGAAAACCCAGGGCATGGTCCCAGCAGGAGCTCAGGGCTCAGCAAAGTTCCCCTCGATTGATTCCAAGGCAGCGAATGCAGCAGGATGCTGGCACAGCCCAGACACCCACGGCCCCTGCTCCAGCAGCTGCAAATCCCTGCCCTGGAAGGTTTGGGAAGAGCAGATGGCCCCGCAGAGCCATCGCTGAGCCACACAGGGATGGAGAGAGCACTGCTTGCCCCAGCTGAGCCTCTCCTGGGGCTCCCCAGCACCTGCAGCTCGTCCACACAGCCCTGGGACCTCTTCAGCTGCACACAAAACACACCAAATCTTCCTGTCCCTGCGTGTTCTCCTGCTAGGATCCCACAGAAGCACCCAGGCTCTATTATTAGGGAAGGATTCACTCAGGCTTGCCTTTTTTTGAGGCTGTGCTGCTCAAATCTGAGTTACACCAACTGCTGCCACAGTGGCCGAACCGCTGCACGCTCCAACCCAGCAGCTTTCCCTCGTCATTCTTGCAAAAGCAGCCCCTTTCCGGTAGCGTGGTCACTCTCCCTAACCCAGCTCTGATCCATTTCCACCTCCAAATCATCAAAGGTAATAAATAAGCCCAGCCTCAGTGTGAGGAACCCTCACACAATCACGTATCTCCCCTCCCATCAGCTCTCGGCCATTACACTTCTATTTTCTGCAGCTTAACTAGGAAAGCCAGTGCTGAACTCTGCCCCTTATCCCACAGCTATTTATTGCCCACATTCTGCTATTTATTTCCTAAAATAGTCCCTTTTGGGTGGATTTAATGAAATATCCAAATAAATTAGGTCCGTTGGAAGATGTTGAACTCTGATTTCCTCAGCCTTAGGAAGGAAGGCTTCCCTGCTGGGCACCCATCCTCTGCATACAAACTGTGGTGATTTGACCCCAGGGATAGACCCATCCAAGTATTTGAGGGATAATTGGGCCCTCCCAGCAGGCACAGAAGGAAAAACTCACCTACCTCACATCCCAGCTCTTCCTCAGGTTTGGTTTCTGCGCAGGCGGAACGTGGCAAAAATTCCTGCTGCATCCACCAGATCCCTCTGCCCGCTGTGGTTCCTCTCTTGGAAATGCCCTGGGATGAGGAGCCCTCCCCTTCATGTCTCCCCACCTGCTGCTGTTTTACACCTGATTTACCCCAGATCTCCTGATTTCCAGCACCTTGGGTCCATCCGCCGCTCTCTGAACAGTTCAATCGCTGCTAATTCACCGCAGCTGGGCACTGCCAGATCTGTCCTGCCCGGCAGCCACTGCCTGGGGCCAGCGTGGGAACGATCCTGGTTTATCCCCTGGGAGGTGTCCCTGCCCATGGAATCAGATGAGCTTTAAGGTCCCTTCCGACCCAGACCATCCTGGGCTGCTCCAGTCTGCTCCTCGCTCCGTTTCCCACCTCCTTCATCTCGGCCAAGTCCCACATCCACTGCTCAGACCAAATCTCTCAGAGGCAGCAGGACAAACACAACAATCCCTGTGTCACCACCACAGTCTGTCCTTGCAAGCTCCATCCTACAGAGGAAGTTATGATGGGGATCCTTAAAACTCCTCCATTACCTCCTCACAGGTTTTACACCTCCTTTTATCTCTCCAAATCCCCATTTTTCCTGTCAGAGGACCCAGGACAGCATCAGCCGCTCCCCTGGGGGGTACAAACTGGAGTTTGCGCCCTCCTGTGCACGGGCACGGCTCCAGCATTCCCACGGTCTCCTTTCTGGAGAAAGTTTTCCATCCCTGCACAAAGCTTTCCTCATGGAGCTGCTGACACCCCACTGATTCCTCCCTCAAGCCTAAGCAACACCCTCCAAGCTGTTCTGATCGTGCTCAGCCACAATTTCACTGTTCCTGCTGTTCACACACGGCAAGAGGTGCCTTGTTTTAACAGATTGTTCAGCTTTTATGTGCTGCCTTAGAAACCTCTTGCCCCAGAACAGAAATCATTCCTGAGAAGGCTTGCAAAACTTTTGTCTTGCCTTCCGCCTGCCCAGAAGCATGAAAAATAAATGAAATCTGACCCCAACAAGTGCTGCCCACGAAGATCTCTCCGCAAAGTCAGTGAAAATCAATATCCACACCTCAGGAAGAGCAGCAAGCCTTTAAAAAGGGCAAGACATCGACTGTCTGCACATGCTTAGCGCCGAGCAGAACCAGAATACAGCTAAAATCACCTTCCAAAGAAATGAAGTTTCTTGAAGGAGAGAATTCTCCTCAGCCGTGTCTGATTCTGAGCTCCTGTCTGCTCCTTCATCTCTTGTGTCAGCCCTTGCTCCTCCTCTCCCCTGCTCTTCCTCCTTCCTCTTCCTCTGCTGACACCAAAGCCCTTCCCTTCCACCCACCCAAACATCACCCGGTGAGAGCACCCGGCTTCTCCTCCAGCCAAGCCTCTCCTCTGGCTCTGTTTCGCATGGAAAACCAGCAGGTTCCTCCCAGAGGAGCAGGAATCTGATCCCACACGGCTCTCGTGGCAGAGCGCGGAGATCCCACATCACAACCAGGCAATTTCCCACCGCAATTTCCCATGCGATCAGCCAGGATTTAGCTGAGGATCCTCCCAGCTCCTGGGTGAGTCTGAAGTTGACTTTCTGCTTTTCCAGCAAGCAGCGACATCACTGTGAACACACACACACACACAGATATTTGCTGGCACATTGCAGCTTTCGGAAGAGTTTGGAGGCAGCACTGCCCCTGCCTTGCCTCACTGCTGCTTTGCTGAGCTCTCTCTCTGAAGCCCAGGTCCCTCGAATCCTTCACCACTCACCCCCGGATTGCTGAGCGCTCCTTGGCATCGAGGTGTCCACACCTTTGCCAGCCCGCATGACTCCTTGGCTGATTTTCCCTGCACAGCTTGCAAAAGAAACCTCCAGCAAGAAACTTGCAGCAGCAGCAGCAGCATCTCTGAGCCTCTCAGAGCTGCAGGCAGTTGCTCCAAATCACCCCCTTAGAACCAATATTTTCTGGGAGATATTCGTGCCTTTATCCCAAGATTCTGGGGTAAAGCCCTTCGTTGTGGGGTTCACCTTCCTCAGGCGGCCGGTTCCTACCCCACAGGAGCCAGACCACGACGGGTTTAAGAGAAATTGCCATTTAAAGGAAGGAAAAAACCAAAAAAAGGCACATTCTCCTTCCCTGTGCTGCCACTCTCTGCTCAGCACAGCCTGGCATCAGCTCCCTCTTCCCCAAAATTCCAGGCGCCTCATCCCAGGGTATTGATTCCTGCCAGGTGCAGGGGAAAGCACCACCTGCGAACCAGACAGAGCCACACAGCAACTTTCCCAACTTCTGTCCCTGCTCATCAGGCCCAGCCCTGAAATGGAAACCGAGAGGGGCAGGTTCTGCCTCTCACCATCGATCTCTCCACGCGGATGGCTCCCTTCAAACCCACAGCTTCCTCTACAGTAACGCTGAGGCAGAGACACTTTGGAAACGCCTTGGCTCGGTGGGAGCCTCACTGCAGATCGCTTCTCCCCCTCTGTGAAACAAGACCAAAGCAAAGCACGGCAGGAAAGCCCCCGGCGCTGTCACAGCCCCCTCCTACCTGCGAGCACACACGTCTGAGCACCCAGAGCTGGCGGCAGAGGCAGCTGCTGGCAGCTCCTCGGCAGAGCCGCGGACTCCTCGGGGATGCTCCCCGCTCTCTCCGATGCCGTAGATTCCCGGCGAAGCGCGGAGGGCTCAGCTCCCGGCTGGTGCAGCGCTCACATCCAGCCGGGCTGTGGCTGCCGAGCAGCTGCCCGGGGAAAAGGCTGCCTCGCCTCGCCCAGACAAAGGGCTGGCTGCTCCTGGGGGGATCCGCCGTGCTGCGGGGGCTGCCGGAGCCCCGTCAGAGCGGCCGGGATGCGGTGGCTGAGCTGGCCCTCAGCATCCCTCGCTGGCCGCAGGTCCCCAGGGAGGCGGGCAGAGCCTCCGGCCAGCGGCACCTCCCCACGAAGGACACACGTGTGGGGCACAATGCCAGCCCCAGGGGTCCGGTTAACTCCCCCAGGGTCACAATCTTGAGGTCGCAATCCTAGCGAGAGAAATAATCCAGCCCGACGCATGGCGAGAACCGGGCAGCGCTCGCAGCATCTCGCACCTACGCAGAGCCCCTGCCCGAGCCGCAGCTAAGCCGGAGTTTGGGCATCAATCACCCGGAATAAAGTTGGGCCTAGGAAGAGGTTTCTGCATGGAGTTTTCCCCCCACACCGCCCGGGATCAGCGCTGCCGGTTCATTAAAGGAGTCTGGCGGCATCAGCCCCGCACGTCTGCGCACACAACGGGCACCTCACACCTCCTGAAGCGAATGATTCCCGAGCACAACTCCGCACAAACGCCTGCAGGAACCATGAACCTTTTCTTCCCCATCCAAAGCCTGAGCGACATGCGAGTTAAAGAGCGTTTTCCTCGCTGACTCCGAGCGTGGCACGCAGGCTGCGAGCACAGCAACAGCCGAGCCCGCGGGGAGCATCCCTGCCCGCCGCACGCTCCCGCAGCCCGGGAATCGCTCCCGGGCGATCCGCAGGAGTTGGAGCCGCACGGAGTGCCCCCCTCCCCGCGCTCTTTGAACTTCGGCTCTGCTCAGAGCCCGAGCGTGGCATTTTTCAACTCTTGGTGCGCCAGAGCACCGCAAAGGGCTGGTCCCGAAGTCCTTCAGCGAGTGCGGGAGGCGGGCGGGGGGCTCCGGCGGTGCCCGGGACGGGGCTGAACGTGCTCGGGGAGGGCTGAATGTGCCCGAGGAAGGAGGCGACCGAGTGCCAGCCAGGGGCACCGCCAGCCTCCGGCAGCCAGCGAGCGGCGGCGGCTGCGGCTCCGAGCGCTCCCGGCCCCGCGGCTCCGCAGCGGCTGCCAGCGGCTCTCCCGAGCATCCCGCGGGGGTCCCGGGGGAGC
>VZRN01005001.1:775859-819173 GCA_013397935.1 Dasyornis broadbenti | reverse complement strand
GGGGGGTCCCCACTGCCAGCCCCAGGCTGCTCCTACCTGAGTGCTCTCCTGTGGAGGCTGAGCCAGCCAGCCCCTGGCGCCGCAGAATGCTGTAATCCTCCTCAACCTCCTGAAAAACAGCAAAAACAGCCCCAAAACTCAGCTGGCTCTCGGTTCACCAAGCAAACAGAGAGGGCTTCAAGCAGGAGAAGTTTCACTACTCAAACACCCATGAGCCCCCTCCACTCCTTTAGCAGCAGCTTGATTTAATCTTTATTCGCATGCAATATTCTTTTTTTTCAGATTTCAGAGAAATTAAAGGCTGCCTACTGAATGTTTCCTACATCGAGATGCTATAAACCTTCTGCAGCAATTAATACAGAGAATCCCCATCGCATAAAAAAGAAATCATTTGGAACATATTGAGCCTGGAAACTTTGCTATTGGTCTGATCTCCTCAGTGCAACTCAGCACCTTCATCTGACACCAAGAGCAGCAGCACACAATGGATTTCACAGAATTAACAAGGCTGGAAAAAAACCTTTGAGTCCAGCCCATGACCAAATACAAGCTCGTCTCCTCACCACATCCAGTCTTTTCCTTAAACACCTCCAGGGATGGGGACTCCAAACCGCCCTGGGCAGCCCTTCCCAATGCCCAGGGTACCCGCTCCGTGAAGAACTTCTCCCTGATGTCCGGCCTAAATCTTTTTGTCAGGAATTCCTTAGGCCAGTGTCTTGTTCAAAACTCCCCTTCTGCAATCTGGTCCTGGCCCTCAGGAACCTCTCCAGACCGAAATCAAAGCAATAATTGAGCCCTCCAGCTCTAGGAGAACTGTTGGCCTGGCATGACCCACGACTTCATGCACTCAACAGCACCAAGAGTCTGCTTGAAAGCCTTCAGAAATGGGAGCCAGAGGTAAAGAGGGGCATGGCTGCCTTTCTGCCTCCTCAAAACTGCTCCAGAGCTCTTTTCTAACCCAAAACGTAACGGGTACGGAAAGGCTCAAATAACGGTCAAATAGTCCAAGTGCAATAATAATAATAATAATAATAATAATAATAATAATAATAATAATAATAATAATAATAATAACCAAAGGCAAGGTACCTTTAGCTTCTCCAGGGCATCCTCGATGTTCTGGATGTACTGCATGAGCTGCACACGGATCTGCAGAGGGAGCTGGGGGCTGCCCAGGAAGGGACAGGGCTCCTCCAGCCCTGCCCAGCGCAGCTCCTCGGCGAAGGGGGAGCTGCCCCCGTCCGACTGGGTGTCCCTTGGGGACAGGGGCTGCTGCTGCCGCTGCTGGGGACAGTCCAGGGAGGGCTGGCTGTGCGAGGTGCACTGCAGCACCAGGGCTGACACCTCCTCGTCCGTGGAGCTCTCCTGCACCGTTCCATACCCATCAAGGATCAAGTAATTTCCTGCGGAGAGAGCGGGGTTGGACTCAGGAATCCTCAAGGAGCTTCGGGAGGAGACTTCAAAGTGGGGACGGGCCCACGTCCTGAGACATTTCAAACTGGCCTGGGAAAGAGCACTGGTGAAAACTCCCAAGGACAGTGATGGTATCAGGCTAGGCTGGCTGGGAGCAGGGTCAGAGATCAGGGCTGGTTTTCACACTGTACATTCAAAAACTCCATGATGAGATGGACAGGACTTGGATCAGGGATCCTTCTGGGCCCCCTCCAACTCAGGATACTCCGTGAGCTCTTCACCCACCTTCCTGCTTGCCCAAAATCTCTGTTTCCATGAGAATTTCTGGAAAATCCTGCACTAATGGCACCTGACAAATGCAGCTGCTGCATTTCCAGACTCCCCTCCCCAGCCCTGGCACTGAGGATGCTTTTAGACGGCTGAGGTTTAAAATAGAGCTTGCTGATATGCTAAAAGATAAAGTAATTACAGACAGAAAATGCTTTCACAACCTGCACCCAGCAATGGGATTCTAGTTAATGAATTTCTCTCCAATACCACAGCAAAGCCAGCACAGGGCACCCAGAATTGACTAAAAACAGATCAATCTCATTTTGATGTCCCCGTACAGTTAAAAAAGTAAACAGTGGGAGAGGTGACAAATAAATTAGATGCTTCAAGTTGTTGGCTCTGTTTTAATAATTTAAAATGTCTCAGTGAGAAAAATTATTTGCAATATGGAGTTGGAAGGCAGCACTTTGGGGCAGTCACAAATCGGCTTATCCACGTGGATATAATCCAATTTTTAAATAAAAGCATATTTATGGATAAGGGACTTCTATACAACTGTTTCTCTTGAATCCACCTAATAGTAGCTACTCCTACTACGAAATGAGAAACCCCAGCTTCTGTGCTAGGTTTGGTGTGCTCAGGTAACTGGCAAACAGTCCATGAGTAGCAATAATAATAAAAATAATAAAATAATGAGCTTTTAAGAGCTTCAGAGTGGGGTAAAGTCGCAGGAGACGGTTACAGTGTAAAATTGAAGTCTTGATCAGGAAAAGGGCTTTAAAAAAGTGTTTTGCCTTCAGGGAAAATCTTTTCCCTACAAGCAGTAGGGAGGGAGGCAAAGTGGTCCAGAACAAACACAACCAAGAGCTTGGCTTGTGCCTGGTGCCTCCGCAATTCCAGACTGTCCCAGGATGTTCTCCTCAGCATTCCAGCTTCTCCTTCACAAAGCACAGAACTCATCAGCTCCGTGCTTCCCAGGGGTAAAATGACTTGTCAAGGTTGAGCGTTGGGAGTTAAGTGTCCTACCCAACATACACAAGGGGTCAAGCGTTCAACCAGGACCTGGGCAGGCCCTGAGGGAGGGCCCAGGCTCACCTGAGATCCGGATCTGCACCTCCTCGTCCTCCTTCCTGTCGGGCAGCTCGCTCTCCGAGGGGTTCTCATCGCTGTGAGCTTCCCGGGCATCGAAGAAATGCTCCCCGCTCTCCTCAGCCCCCAGACCCTCCAGCTCCGAGCTGGAGCCCTCCAGGTTCGTGCTGTCCATGGGCAAAGCGCCCCTGGCCGGGGGCTCGGTGCCCGCCATGGCGTCCCCTGAGGCCGGGCACTCAGTCCGGGGGCCTTGCCCAGCTGCGGGCTCTCGAGTTCTGGGCAGCGTTCTGTCTGCTCCAGGCTGCTGGAATTTGCTGTCACAGGGCTGGAGATCATTCCCACTCTCCGTCTGGGCTTCCTGGGACACGGTCCTGAACCTGGGGAAGCGCTGTCTGTCCTCCAGGGTGCCCTTCTCAGGCAGGCCGAGCTGCTGCACCAAGAGCTGCCTCAGCAAGCCCACTGCAAGGACAGGCAACGTTCAGGCAACGCTCACAAGGCTTGAGAGAGCACAAAGGGGATTAAAGCAGACACAAAGGTCACCCTCGCGCTGAGGTGTGACTCCTCTCGTTGCTCGTGGGTGGAAAAACAGGGATAAAAATAAAACGTATCGAGGGCTCCAGCCTCACTCCCTGTTTTACCTCACAAATGTGTCAGGGCAAGTTGTGTCTCCTTGGAGAAAAACAAAGGGATTGTCTCCAGAAATTATCCTGAGTGCTTGAGTTTTTACCCTGCAAAGGAGCTCACAGCTGTTGGCTGTAGCAGGGGATTCCCACCTCAAGGAAATTGGGAATATTCCACTCAGGTTTGAAATGACAGAGCGAAAAAAAAAAAAAATTGAAGACACATTTTTCCTAAAATTTCATGCAAATTTATGCCTGGTTGAACTTCAACCCACATTCCTTTAGTTCCCAAATTATCCCAACCAAACATTTCATAATAGGGACACATTGTTCCAAACAAAAACGTGCTGCTGTCAAGATCCTCAGATTGTTCATTCTCACCACAAAATGCTCTTGCAACACCCAAAAAAAGCTGTGATGTCACACAGCAGAACAGTCACTCAGCTCAGGCTCTTGTCAGAATGTGAGGGAGCTGCTTTTTGAATTCTCAGCACTCAGGAGATGCTGCAGGGTCATTAATTCTGTTCTTACACCCGCCCAGACTAAAATTACTTTAGCCCTGGTCTCTTAAAACAAGTACCAAGAATATTGGTACAACATTCAGAACTAGAAAAGAACTTTGAATCCTCTCAGAAGGAGAATAAATGGATTAAAAGATCCAAGATAACTCTGAGATTGCAGGGAACTGTCACTGCTGGGATAGAGAAATGGAAGAAGAAATTGGGGCCAAGGATGTGAGAGCTCTGCATTTTGGTCAAAGCAAATATTCCGTGGATTCTTCCCTTCAAGTACAACTGAGGGGTTTTGTGTCCCTTCCAGAGTTGCCAAGAAGAGATCTAAGGATTAATGCATTCATTCAAATTTTAGGAAGTTATATTTAGGGGCTGCACTGGCAGATCTGATCCAGCAGGTTGCAGAGCCCTGCGCTCCTCCTCTGAAAGCAGAGCAGAGGAAGTGAATAAAAACCTCAAAACCAATTTCTAACACTGCTCTGTCCATCAGGAAAACTTCAACACACCCAAGTGCTGATCTAATTGCACCCAGCCACCTCCCAAGAGCTCAGGAAATCTGAACCCGGGCTTTGGATATATGTGAGCTTAACAATTTGCAGGATTTTACAAAAAAAAAAAAACAAACTAGAAAATTGAATTCTACAAGACCATGCAACCTCTCCTGTTCTGCTCCAGTGCTATAGAAATAAGTCCAGGGCTGACTGCTGTATTTAAAAACTGCTGACCAGCAATGGCCACTGTACACTAAGTTCTGCAATATAATTTTGCCATCAAAGCACTCCATGGACAGTAAAAATCGGTTATCACCCTCATTTTATCCATAAAAGCCCAGAGAAACAAGGAGATGCCTAAAGCCCAGAAAGGGCAGTGCATGAAGTCAGAACTCCTTGCTGCCAGACCCATTTTGTGTGAAATCCAGCATGGCAGAGGGGGGTTGATAATTAATAGAAATGGGCTGTTTTCACCATTTCCACCTCCAGATCACATCCCATGGATACTCACAGTTCCTCAGGGCATCCCGTGCCCACTGCCCCTCTGGCACCGAGGCTGAGCTGGGGGCTGTGTGCTCATAGCAGCCAGAGGAGTCTTTGAGGGCCAGCTCTGCCTGCTGCCCCTTCTCAAACTGCAGCCCTTCCCCCTTGGCCTTGTCAGACATGAGGGGTGAAGAAGACTGAGGGTTCAGTATCAAGGGAGACTCCAGGCCCAAATCTTTATCTAGAGGACAGAAAACATAAATTCAGGTGAAATGGTGATGATAAAATGAAGAAAATTCGACTCTGAAAACACTTTCTTGAGTGTGGTTTTGTAAAAGGCCAGACCTTTCCAGGGTTAAAAAAGGACTCTCTCCCAGCAGTTTATAAATCAGAGGGAAATGGTAAAAGGTGCATTTCCAAGAGGTTCAGCATCACTTCTCTGAATGACTTGTACGGGAATCACCACTTTCCAGAAAAATCTCAAAGCTGCCCTAGGATCCCCACGCCAGCAGGAACAGGGCTGGGCACACCTGCACTCCATGGAGCAAACAACCTGATCCCACTGCCCCGAATCCCTGCTTCACCTGGACTCTGCAGGCTGCTGGCAGGAATGTCGTGCTGCTCCTTGAGCTTCTGCTGCTCCTCTTCCTCACGCTCCTCTCTGCAGGGAGGGAAGAACAAACACATCCTTTCAGTCACGTCGGCCTGCAGCAGGATCCGTGCTTTGGAGGGGGATTTTTGAGCAGGAAAAGGGGTGCTGGGGGAAGAAAACCCAGCCCTTCTTCTCCCTGCAGCTGTGACTTACTCTCCAGGGCCCGACTGAGGCAAGGGAATCACTCTTCTGCTGCTCCCCATCTTCACAGTTCCTGCCATCTGAGCTATAAGGTCCTGCCAGCTGCAGCAGAAACAGCAAATAAAACCATCCAGCAAGTGAAGCAGAATGAGTATGTCTGTGTTTAATCCTCTTAAATCCAGTTAATGTTATTACTGGGGGTTTTTTTGTCAACAGAAATGGCTTTTTTTAAAGTTCTGTTCCATTCAATTCCCCCAGGAGCACCCTGCAACCACCACAGCATAAAGCTCACCTCACCTGGATGCTCCTCAGCAGATAGAAATGATGGATAGGAGCCTATCACTTGTCAGATCAACCACTGATTTTATACATAAACACACGCAAAAGCGCCATTTCCCATGTTACTGAAGTGCCACGCTACAACAACAGCCATGCAGCCCATAAACAAATCTATCCCTGCTTATGCTTTAGGAGAAAAAAGAGTTTCTCCCAAACAGGAAATGAAGCTTTCAGCCATGGAATCAGATTCCTGCAGCGAGGTGCTTCTGATGCCAGAATGTAAATCTGCAAAGATCTCTGGTGCTGCATGAAGACGCAGGATTATTTCTGTGTCTGATCTGGCAGTCAGAGACAAAAGCCCAGAATCTTAAGGGTAAACGAAAGCATTTTTGAGGTCAGAAAAGGGTCTGGAGTGAGCCAGTCGGGAGGGACTTTGCTTGGATGCTTCCTACCGAGACCACCATGTTTTGAGCTGAGTTTGGAGAAGGAACTCAGACAATCCGTGGAGTAAAGGTATCTCAGGTACAACAGACCCAGCAGCAGCTGCGACTGAACCGGGTACTTACACGTTCTTTTCTGAGACAGTCTGGGCCACCAGCTCATAGATGTGAGCGCCGTTCTCCGACATGGAGATGACGAAGAAAGCTTTGTTATCTGCACCAACACAGGCAAGAGAGGATTTAAAGATGTGCCAGCTCCCATACAGCTTCCCAAAAATTCCTCCAAGAAGCCACAGCCCCAGCCCAAAGCAAGGAAAGAACCCGTGAGGTAACCCTCCCACACTAATATAGAAACGCTGACCTTGCCCTGTCAAAGAAATTTGCCCTCAAAGGCAAAACCCATTTCAAACCATTTTGAAAAAGCTTCATTTCTCCTCTTTTCCCTTCTAATAATTTCCAGAGTGCTTTTCCTCTAACACAATCAAGAGTACTTTCATTTAGAAGTCTATTTAAAACCCCAGCAATGCCTATTACTGATGCAAAGAAGTTAAACAGCTCATCCATACTAAGCACGATGTTGGACAACCAAGAATTAAGCCCACGCAGTTTTCCACGTTCTCAAACTCTACACAAAAATCATCCATCCTCAACGGAGCTAATCTTTATTTTTGGCTTCTCCTTTTGCTTTCTCCATGGGCTCCACTGACCTGTGGCCACCTGGCGAACCAGCACGGTGTTGAGTTTGATGATGGGGCTGAAGGTGTGCTTGCTGTCGGCTGTGGACGCCAGGATCTTGCTGTGGCACTTCAGCACCAGTTTGTCATCTTGCTTCTGCAGCAGCACCAGGATGTCCTCCAGCAGCAGAGTGTACAGATCTGCCCCCAGTGCAAAAGAGCCCCCAATGGGTTAAAAGACTCCCATCAAGAAAGCAAAAAGCTGCCTTTCTGATTACTCATGCAGAGGCAGCAATCAGTGCTGTGCCATTCCAGGCAAAGCTTGCAAATCTTCCTCGTGAAAACTCCAGCAGAAAGCTACAGATGGAATTGGATCAGCTCATGACTGACTGCTGTGTCCCTGCGTGGCCCTAATGATACTCCAGCACATCTCAGAATCGACAAGAATAATTTAATCAGCTTGGAGGAGCACACAGGCATTATTGGAGGTGGCAGTAAGAAGCATAATTGGGAGCTGCAGCAGAGATTTTCCCTCCTCTCCTTCCCAGCAAACACACCCAGTGCCAGGGTAGGGAGGGCATGGCCCAGACTCACCGATGGTTTTGTCACGATTCACCTTCCAAGTCAGGGGTCCTTCATGGAGCATTTTCCTCTTTGTTAGATCCAGGTTCTGTCACCAGGGGAAAGGGGAAAAAAAAAAAAAAAAAGGAGAAATTTCTATGGAAGCAAGTCATGTCAAAACACAGGAATGCCAGAGGGACTCCAGTTTGGAGATAACAGCTAAACCCAGGCTGGGAAAAGAAACACAGAGCAGGGAACCCAAAATCCTGTGAGAGATGCTGGTTATCCCTCTTTTCCACATGCCAAGTGTCAAGGGATGGGAAACTTCCCCACCAAGTCAAGCTGCTGGGGCATCAGGCTGTCACCCTTTTCCTAGGAGGAGTTTTTCCAATACCCCACAGACAGTTCTAGCATTACAACTGCTTAATGCTTCAGCACTCGATTTGCAAGTCAAGTGTGCCTACAAATGATTTACAAATCATCCCAATGATCTGTCGGGATTGCTAATGTCAATGGATTCTTCAGGCACTTCAGTGCTTGTGACATTCAGATCTGCAGGCAAGCAGAAGTGACAATTTTCACAATTCATCCCTTCCAAGTCTCAGAGTCTACAATCAATGACAGCAAGATTTCGTAGCTGCCAGGAAGCTCTTCCTCTCCTCACTGAATGCTTGCAAGTTTATTTGGGGAAGGATGCACGACACAGATTTATAGAGAAGAATTTTTTTTTTTTTTTTATACACACTGACTTTGAGGAATATGAGGGAGCAAACCAGCAGGTAACCAGCTTCACCAACCAAAGTACAGGAATTTACAGGAGCCAGAGTATTTTTAACACTGGACTTCAGGCTTTATTTTGTACAAGCTCTTCTTTTAAAGCCAATTCCACTGCTACACCTCAGGGCCGTCCAAGGCCTCCCCAGTTCCAACAATGCACCCACAATAGATAAATATCCACAAAAAGCCTCATTATCCATCAAATAACTCTTCTGTGATCCAGTGCTTGAGCTTGCAGGCCATAAAGATTTGTTCCACACAGCTGACAAGCTTCATCAGCACCATTATGTGCAGAACTGGCTTGTTAAAGCCACAAAAACCTTCAGGAAGGTGGCAAAACTCACCTTTCTGAGACTAATTGCTTTCATTTTCATACAGAAATATTTATCTCCAAAGCCCACTTGACTGTGCATCAGAAGGAGCCCAAACTGAATGCCAGGGCTGCAAACACGATTCACACAGGGCTGGTTTTGGTGCTGTCACTCACCCTGAACTCATCCATCATGGGATCCTCTGACTGCTTCAGGTAGGAGAGGTCGAGTCGCCGCTGATAATCCTCCAAATGCTGCAGCAAATGCAAGGGAAATGGTCACTTGGAGCGGCACAACTGCCCGGAGTGCAGCTTCAGCGCAGTCCCCAGCCCTGGCTGCTCACTCTGCCCCTTCCCACCTGCTTGTTCTCGGACTCTTTGACAGCCTGGTTCACGTGGTTGAGGACCTGGCGACAGTGATCTGCTGCTTTCTTCACCTTCTCCTTCTCCTCGGGCAGCTCTGCAAGAACAGAAGTGTGAGAGTGCTCCCCGGCAAAGGCTGGACGAGGCAGCCTCTAGTGCAGCTTGCTGACCTCAAATTGGAGAAGGAGGAGTTAAATTCACAGAGAAGTCTATCAACAACAGCACTGCATCGCAAAAGGGATAAAAAAATCAGATTTGTGACGGGAGAGAACTCACTGTGACCTGCAGATCATTCCATAAAGCACAACTGTTACTCTCCCTTTTTTAGGGGCTTACGAAAACTATTCACAAGAACCTGAGAAACTAAAAAATCCTTCCTAAGGGTACAGGCCCAGGTGAACCCATCAATTCTCACTAGCACCAGCAGCCACACGGAGAATTCAGTTAACAGGAACATAAACCAGTACATCAAAGATAATGGAGTATCACATGCTCTCCTAATTAGGATTACAGGGAACTTGTAGCTGCAGTCTATTTTTATGAGTAATGAAATTACACTGCAGCGGGTATCAGATAGTAAAGCTGGAAAGGCTTTTGGTGGTGTTATTTATCACATTTTCACCTGTTGTGCTGAGAGTATCTTTCAGTGTAACACAACCCAATTTAACCCTCTGCAAGAGCGCGGAGACGTTCTGTGCTGCTTTAGAGGTTTGACAGATTCGCTTATCTCACACTGAATTTCTTTTTTATTTTCCTAAGGAGGAACAAATACTGGATTTTCCTTTTATTGTTGTTATTTTTTTAAACCCTCTGCGCAGAAAGCGAGGTCACAATGAAAACAGAGAGAAAAACATAAAATTAAAGTGTTACTCAACACATTTTTTAAGAAAACCTGCTGAGGTAGGTGCCCAAACCCCAGGGGAAAGGCTGTACCTGTGTATTTAGCAATGTTATCCAGCAGAAGGGGGTATTTAGTCAACCTCTGCATCTCCGTGGGGATGATATCCTTCAGCTGCAGCCGCCGGCACAAGGGATTGCTCTCAGCATCCTAAATTTCAACAGCACAAGATCTGCATTTGTCATTTTTATTAAGGCCATAATTACCTGAATACACAACATCTATTCATCACTTAAACATCTATTACTTCACTTTCCAGTAATTAAATACAAGACAAGAGATGCCAAGATCTATCACGCAGACAACACATCCCCTTCTCCAGCTGCAATTACCCGGCGGAAAAGCTCATCACGAAAGCGCTGCCTGCCTTCCCTCATTACTTCCCATGGGCACGGGCCCATCCCCAATCCATCTCAGTCAGCAGCACGCAGGGAACACATCAGCTGAGGCTCTCACAGCGCAGCAAAACGCAGGACGTTTTTCAATATCATCCGCCCTTGTACGAGCGGAGCTGCTCGCAGCCCGTGCTAATGGGGATGATGTTCTCTCCTGGAAATGCCACTTGGAGCCAAAGCCACTGCAGAGCAGGTGTGCATCGTCTGTCTGCTGCCCCTGGCGTGCAGCAGTGGCACTCTGAGTGCTCCTGCCCACAGAAATTGTCATCCCTGGGCATCAGCCACCTCCAGGGAGGTGGCATCTCCTGCCTGGGACAGCGTGTGCTTCCCTGCATTCCAGCAGGACACTCTGTGCTCCTCCCTCCAGAAACCATCGGGAGAGATAAATACGGTGCTGGAAATGATCCCGAGCTGGAGGCAAAGTTAGGCATGATGTCATTAATTAATGGCATTAATTATCAGAATTTTATCCAGGAGCATTCATCGGGCTGTGCTGGGCCCCAGTCGCACCCTGGGGCAACTCTGGTGGAAAAATCTCAAACCCTGGCGGAGAAAACTCAAGAGCATTGTGGAGAAACTCAAAATCTGGTGGAGAAACTCAGAGCCTGGTGGAGAAACCTCAAAGCCTGGTGGAAAAACTTGAATCCTGATGGAAAAACTCAGAGCCTGGTGGAGAAACATCAATGCCCTACAGGAAACTCACCTGCACGAAGGTCTGGAAGCGCGAGTCCTTCTTCTGGCGGGACTTGATGACCTCGAGAGCGAAGGGTTGGTTGCTGCAGAAGGTGGCAGTGGCAAGTTTCAGCTTCTCTTCTGCTGCTCCACTAAACTGTGCCAGAAAGCCAAAAAAGCCAAGTTTAGACAGGCTGGGGTTCAGCACGTGCCACCCTCAGCAGGCAGAGCCACTCGGGACTGGGCTCAGCAGGGAGCAAAGGAATTGGGGATAAAACATTTCTGGCCTGGTTTAAGGCTTTGTCTTCCAGGGGAAGCCCTTCACATCTCAAACTCCACAGCTCTCCTGAATCCAGCCCTCCCACATCACAGAATCCCAGAATGGTTTGGGCTGGAAGGGACCTTAAAGCTCTCCTCATTGGCAGGGACACCTTCCACTCTCCCAGGCTGCTCCAAACCCTGTCCAACCCGGCCTTGGACACTTCCAGGCATCCAGGGGCAGCCAAATCTTTCCACAAAGATCTCAAAAGCGATGCCTGCAACAGCACCACATACTCCAAAAAGCTCAGCTCTGTAAACTCTAAGATTAGAAATCAGTATTTTTAACCATCTTTTAACTGCACCGCAGGCAACACAAGGCTCACATTTCAGTGTTAACTGACACAAATTGTCCCACTCCGTTTTTCAAAATCCCACTCTCACCTTTATGTCTCCAGAAGTACCTTTCTATTCTACCCACACACCCTAAAGAAATTATTTCTGTTCCTTAAATGACTCTTGTCTCCAGCCAGATGAAAATCCTCGGAGTTCCTCCTGCTTCCCTGCCTCCCTCATCCTCCAGCTCTGTTTTGGCTCCACAGAAATGACAACTCCCAGACCTTCAGCTCCCATTGCCTTCACCAAGCTCTAGCTCTGGTGGTCACTCTATGAAACACCATTTTCAAATGAAGGAAATAGTAAAAGAATTTTACCCAGGAGAGCAAATCTTCCCCAATTTGGCCAATGACAGAAGTCTCGTTCATTTTTCGGACAGCTTTCATCTGATCGTTCAGTGCAACTTAAAAACAAGGGGGGAAAAAAGGTAAATTTTATTAATAATGGTCAAATTGCTGGTTTAATTTTCAGCATTTAACATAAAAGCTATCCTAGGAAAAGATTTGACTGGAAGCAATTTCAACTAATAAACAGCATCCTGCAGCTTAAAAGATTTAGAATTTCTAATAAATGTGATGTAATTCCTTTGCTCTTCTGTCTCAAATGACCCCTAAGAACCATTCCAAACTTATCTTTTCTGAGGCTCAATATCACTTTTCTATAAATGGGAATAATGTGGAATAATGTGGAACACAAGCTGTAAAACCACACAGCTGATTATCCAGGGGCTGAAATGCCTGTTGTGAGCAGCCCTTTCCCTAAACAATCAGGGGCCACCCTTCAAAACCCCCTGACAGACATTAATTTTTATAAATCTGCTTTCACATTCAAGAACAGTTGCAGCATCTCAAATGCTGACCCTTAAAGCTCGTTGCTCCTTGAATCAAGCACGAACCAGCACAAGACAGGCTGTGCACACAGGTAAGGAAACACTGGATGTGATTTCTTATCAAAATATCCGTGTAAATCACGGATTTTTGGGTTAGAAGGGACCTTAAAGCTCTTCTCATGGGCAGGGACACCTTCCACTCTCCCAGGCTGCTCCAAACCCTGTCCAACCTGGCCTTGGACACTTCCAGGCATCCAGGGGCAGCCAAATCTTTCCATAAAGATCTCAAAAGCGATGCCTCTTCCATTCCCGAACAACAAAGGAATGGAACAAGTGTGAGCCAAGGGAGGCCCAGGGTAGCCTGGTGGAATTCTGCTTCATCTCGAGCGTTGGTGAAGCTGCCTCGTGTCCCAGGGTCACTCTGCTTCCATTTCCCAGCCACTGGAACCCAGAATTCCAGCACCCAGCTGTCCCTACCGTGCAGGCTGAGGATATCCTCCAGGTTGGAGAAGATTTTCCGCTTGTCACTGGAGCTGAGGATGCCCTCCCTGGTGACCCTCTGGTAGAAGACGTTGTGCAGGACCTTCAGCGTGCGCACGTGGGCTCGCTCGGTGTAGAACAGCTCTGGGGGGACAGGGGAAAGCAGGGTTGGAGCTGTGCAGCCACAGATGGACTCAGGACAGCTGCCCCAGCAGCACTTCCCTCCCTGGGCCACGTTGCAGGCTCTGCTGTAAATCCATGCTGGAGTTGTTTGTGGAATTCCATCTTTTATCCCCAAAGCAACAGCGGGCTCTGAGCAGCTCATGAATCCACACAGGATTCATGATCAATCAATCCCCTGCAGGGCTGCGAGGCCTTCAGATGCTCTGAGGTTGGGGAGCAGCTTTTCCACCACCTGCTTTCCAAACAAATCAACCTTTCTTGCTTTCTTTTACAGAACACATTAAAATCTGGACTTTCAGTGCGTTAAAACCCTTTAATGCCCACTTGATATTGTTTATTTCTCCTCTGAGAACTGAGCAGTCTCATCTCAGGGTATTTCCCAGTAACAAGCACAGGTTTCACACCCAAGGACTCTTCAAAGCAGAAATTCTACAACTCTCCAGCCACCACTTTCAGCAAGCCAGTGAAGAAAGATCTAATTGTGGATTTTAAGAAGGTTTCAACTTTGAGCTTGGCCAGGTAGGAGAGAACCTCCATCTCACCATTGATCACTTCCTGACGCTTGATTTCGTAGGGTTTGAGCCCCATCAGCACCTCCCTGCTCACAAGCTGCTGCCAGTTGGGAGGGTCCATGTCCATGTCGAAGTCGTAGAGCTCATCCTCACTCTGCACATCTGCAAAGCCAACGCTGTCCATCCTGATGGGAGGAGAAAAAAAAAAATGAGAGAATTCCCATTTCAGGCAGAGATGTGAGGAAGAAGGAAGGGAAGAGCTGAGTACATAACTCAGCATCAGGAACGTGCTCTCCCTGACAGCTGGAGGCTGTTTGATGCCTGAACCTCCGGGCACATTCTCTAATTTTGCCCTTTGCAGGCTGACTGCCTGCTCTGACAGTGTTTTCACTCCTTTTAATGGCTCGGCTCAAATCATTTGCAGTCCAATGTCAAGGCAGTGAAAAGGGCAGGTTACAGTTTCTTTCCTCTGTCTATCTGCAGGTACAGAGCCAACAGCAACACACGGCTTTGAAAGGAAAACAGGGATATCTCCACTCCCTAACCTAACTCCCATCCATTCAAATCAGCAGATACAGCCATCATTCTACTTCACTCCCAGATCAAAGGGGTTTTTTTGCATATGACTCACTCCACCTGCCCTATAAACGGCTGCCAGTGTCTGATTTCATGTGTTCCTAAAGAAAAAAGATCATGCACACAACTGTGCTGGCTCAGAACAATGAGCACTGCTGCATTCTGCTCCACGGCCTCTTGAAATCCAAACAAATTCAGCGAAGTTCAAAGATTTCTGAGCACACTCACTTGCGAAAAGGCTTTGGTGTTCCCATGTCAACCATCCTGCAAGGAAGGAAAGAATTCATTAGGGAAGCCTGAATTCCTCGCTGCTCAGACACCCAGCAGGACTTCAGAATGGTGGTGTGAGCTCCAAATCAAGAGTATTTTGTCCCCCTTCCTGACAGTTTTCTACCACAGCAGAAACACAATCCAAAGCTTCCCAATTCTGATTTCCCGATTTCCTAATTCTACCAATATTTAACACAAATGATGCCACTATTAATTTCATGTACTAAAATTCAACAGCCACTGTCACAGTGACATAGGACTGGGCTACAAGGATCTTTGTGGGTCCCTCCCAACTCAGTTTATGCTTTTGACTCTCCCAAGCACCCAGAGTTACCTCTCAGATTCTCCCTCCTCCTCCTGCAGGTTTTCCAAAGGAGATGGGAACTCGAAGGTGTTGTTGGGCGTGCGGGGCGTGCCATCCATGGAGTCGCTGGCAGGTGGGGCTTCCCCAGGCTGCTTCAAACCTGGACAGAGAAGAAGTGTGAAATTGGGTGAAAAACCCAATTAGAGGACATCAGAGAACTCCCAGCCTCTCCAGAGTCTCTTGATTCCAGCCTCATTTCAGCTCCGAGCTGGAGGAACTCATTTCCCAGGCTGGGAAGAAGAGTCTGGGTGACAAATGCTTCCAGGTGCCACAGACTGCGTTTTTCCTGTTGGATGATGCCGTGCCACAGTGGCAGAACCCACTAACAACCACTTCTGGTCACGGCAAGATTCCCTAATTGAGGAAAAGCTGCCCAAGGTGAGGAAGAGCACCTCCAGTGACATCAAAACATTTCCTAACTCGCCCAGATTATTGCACCAGCGCCCCGCACATCCTGTTCACAGCCCAGCCTTGAAGCAGTGCCCTGCATTCCACCCTACCTGTGTCACCGTCCTTGCTGCCCTCAGGAGAGGCAAAAGGTCCCATGGCCAGTGGGGACATGGGGTTGGCAGCTGGGTAGGGAGCATCGGTGCCATCGCTGGAGGAGCCGCTCTGGCGCATCTTGCTGGGCTCTGGGGGCTCCGGGCTCACGGAGGAGGCTGTGGGTGAGTGCTTGGGGTGCCTGGGCTTCTGCATCTCCATTGCTCTGCCAACTGAACAAAAAGAGCCCTGACGCTGCTGAAACCGCAGCTTCCAGCGGGAAAGAGAAGCAGCGTTTCAGGACGAAACCAGGTTTGTGCGTTTTCAAAACAACAAAAAGTTTACTGGGTCTTCTCGGTGTCAATTTTTAAAGGCAGCAGGGATTTCTGAGGCTTTCAGGGCACTGGGATTCCCTGTCTGACGTACTTGCGCCGCTGTCGTGTCGACTCGGTCTCCTTGGGGGGCCCAGAATGTTGGGGAAGCCTCTCCTCTTTCCTTTCTCCTCTCCTTCCTTCTCTTTCTTGATGCTTTGCTGCAGGGAAAGAAAAGCAAACCCAGATCGCTCACTGCTTCAAACCCAGCTGTTCACTGAGATTTTGACGAATTCTTTAAAGCTGCAGGAGGGAGAGGACACATCTTAACCTCTCAGAAAGGTCTCACACTATTTCACCTTTCCGTAGGGCAGAACTGACTGAAACTGTTAATATTTCGAAGGAAGCTGAAATGCTGATGGAAATAAGGAGCTCCTGTGACCAGATACGCCCCCACGCTGTGGGAGACAAGGGATCACACCCACAGAGATGGAGTTGTGGTGGAAATATTCATTACATAACAGGAAAAGTGGAGGTGGCAGGGAGAATAGCTCTCCTGCATCACAAACCGTGAGGGTCTGGGCAAGGTTTCTCCAGAAGAAAATGAAAGTAAACAAGGCAACAATCTTAATGAGACCCTCACGTGGTTCAAGGTTGTGTTCTGTGAAACGTTCCTCGCCCAAAGTTTTAATAACTGTGAAAAACAAGCTGAATTCAGGGGTAGGGACAAAGGAAATAATTATAATTATTTCTAATTCGCGCATCCGCAAACAGATGCAGAAGCCCATTTCAGCTCTCAGGTTTGCTGTGCAGCTCAGCAGCCCCAGCTCCTCTTGAAACAGCGGAAAATGACACCGATTTTTAAATTTTTCCTGCAAAATCGAGGTTTGAACTGCACACAAATCCTCTCTGGCCACAGCAGCACTACCTTGATCTTGGGCAGGAAACCAATCCGGCCGCGCTTCTGCTCCAGGTTCCGAGGCTCTTTGACTTTGACTCCCAGGTGTTTCATGTAGGTGAGGATCACATACTGCATTGTGGAGCTGCCAAATGTATAAAAAAATGTGAGGTTAGAGAGAAATCTAATGAGAAAATGCATTTTGTCAATAAAATCAAAGTCAGATGCCAAGGATGTATGGAGAAGTTAATTTTTAAATTCAAGTAAGTTATGAAATAAACGGAAATAAAGTATCACAGATTAACGGGAAGACTCAGCCAACACCAGAATTTTTCCTTTTGTAAATAAATGTTAATAAAGATGGGATATATGGATGGTGAGGCCCTGGCACAGGCTGTCCCTGGAATCTCTGGAAGTGTCCAAGGCCAGGTTGGATGGGGCTTGAAGCAACGTGGGGTAGTGAAGGTGTGGAATTAAATCATCTTTAAGGTCCCTTCCAACTCTAACCATTCCATGATAAAAGGCATAGAAAGCCAGGAGGTGAAAACAAAATTCTGAGAATTACAGAAGATCCTAAAATTCTACAGTAAAACCGTATTTGATGTCACATTCCAGTTGTGAGTTATGGTGAAAATAAGCAGCAGTAAAAGGTTACTGAAAAAAAGTGGAGGAAAAGCTGCTCAGATAAAAACTGAACAGGACAAGGCACGAACAGAAAAATAAATGTTGGAGCAGATTGGAGTAGTTACGACACAAAACAAAGAAACGTGAACTCTCAGCGACAGTAATTGAGAAGATCTGAGACCCAGACAACAACCATCGGCAAAGCAGAGGCCGATGCCCTGAATTCCAGAGATTTATGCCAGAGGACTCAGGGGATGAGTGTTGCTGGTTCAGCCAGGAGAGGGCTGCCTTGCTCCACTCAGCACAACCCCGGGCTTTCTGCACAAAAGCTCCCCCAACTTCCGTTACCTCTTGTCTTCCTCCAGAGGCTGAGATGTCATCCTAAAAACAAGAAAGGATTTTAAAATGAAACTCAAAACCCAATTAACACCCAGTCCCATTCCCCTAGAGCATCAGTAGTTGCGTTGAAGTGTCCTTTAGAATGTTCAGAAGTCCCAGCAGGGGAAAAAAACCATAAAATTAAAAAATCAAAAATGAAGGCTCAGCTGCGGAAATTGGATTCAGCCCACATTAAAGGAAGAAATGGGTTCTGAAGCTGCTGTTTCTACAGAAAAAGGGCTCTGATCTGGCAATGGCAGCATTCCCTGCACTATTTACCAGCAGCCTCCTGGACGAAACAGACTCCAGTGTTAGCTCAGTCCTGGCTGTCATCACCCAAACAAACACTCAGGAGCAGAAATATAAATGCAACGACACCAAACCCCACTCCCCAATTCCTTTCTCCTGCTCCTTCCAGCTTTATTTTTCTCCCCCCACCACCGCGATATTTGCTCTCACTCACAGAACTTCCTCGATTTTGGCCAGGATCTGCTCGGCGCAGGTTCTCTCCTTCTCCACGGCGTTGCGGTCCCGGAGGCGCTCGGCGTCCAGCCTGGTCAGCTCCCCCTCGGCCAGGGTCAGCCCCATGCTGCGCTTCTGCCTGGAAAAGGCCACAGGGAGCATCACCTGCAGCTGGATCCTGACCCTGCAGCTGGATCCGGACCCTGCAGCTGGATCCGGACCCTGCAGCTGGATCCGGACCCTGCAGCCGGATCCTGACCCTGCAGCCGGATCCTGACCCTGCAGCTGGATCCTGACCCTGCAGCTGGATCCTGACCCTGCAGCTGGATCCTGACCCTGCAGCAGCCTCGAGGCGCCCAGGGTGTCCCCACAGGTTTCACGATGAAAATGGGGAAGGCACGGAGGGGTTTTGGGGGTATTTGAAGCGTCTGCTTGAATTGAGAGGTTTTTAGGGGTGAAGAAGTTCATTACTGGGCCCCACAGGTGTCCCCACAGGTTTCATGGTGGAAATGGGGAAGGCACGCAGGGGTTTTGGAGGTATTTGAAGCGTCTGCTTGCATTGAGAGGTTTTTAGGGGTGAAGAAATTCATTATTGGGCCCCACAGGTGTCCCCACAGGTTTCATGGTGGAAAAGGGGAAGGCACAGAGGGATATTTGAAGCGTCTGCTTGAATTGAGAGGTTTTTAGGGGTGAAGAAATTCATTATTGGACTTGTCTCATGCTGGCACAGAGCTCTCAGGACTCCACACGAAAAGGGAAATTAATTATCAAATTCTATTCCGTCCCCTGCAAAGGGGATTATTCCCTGCCCAAATGGGAGAGGGAAGGAAAATAGGGATAGGAAAAAAAAAATATGTAAGCTGATTATAAACACAATCAGTATGAGAGATTTATATAACAACACCTAGGAAAACATGTTCTGACATTTCCTCACACAGCTGCAAGGAATGAAGAATCCAAGGAACGGATTCTTCTCTAGGATTGCAATGGATGACTCGATTTAAGGATTGGTCACAGGGTGACCTGAAGATCCTTTCCTGGTGTGTTTCTATCCAATCCAAGAGCAATTATTGAATCCCTCAGGTTTCCCTGTGCAGGACACACTGATTGAAATCAAAAATGAGTGAAATGAAAACTCCACAGAGAGCAGTTGGTACCTGAAATCTTCCAGATTCCTCTGGACCTCTGGACAGACTTTATCCTGCATGGTTTGGATGAACTGGCGATGGAGCTCTTCAGGGAGGAGTTCTGGCCTTCTCCTGTCTGTGAGTCCAAAAATGAATGAGTTTTACTTCCGAGAACAGTCCCCACCTTCAATAAAGCCATTTCCTTGTATTAACCCACCCAGGAACACCCTTTGCCTTTCACTCCGGCACCTCACCTAATTCCAAGGAGATTTCATCTGGAACTGGGACTTTGAGGTTCTGCAAAAGGAAAGAAAGGTTGGAAGGACCAAGAGAGCCAAGAGCAGCCCAATAAAACACACAAATCGTGCAAGGGGATTCCCTCAAAAGTCAAAATCATACAAGCCGAGCACCTGGTGGGTTTAAATTGGAGACTCACATCCTGAATACGCATTTTATACCACAGGGGTTATTTAATCTGAACATGGGGTATGTAAAGCTCAGCTACACTTCCTGGTAGTTTAATTCATGACAGCAGAGAATTTTCTCAGGCTTTCCAACAGACACATCAAATTTGCCAATGCTTGGAACAGCCACATCAATACCCACAGCAATTATTAACTAAAAAGCAATGCAGAGCTTGCTTGACTCACTAAATTATTTCTCCTATCAGACAACAAATCCCCTGGGATTTATTGTGTTACCAAGCATCTGAGACCATTCATTTTCCTGGTAACATTTCAACAAAATTACTTTAAAATTTTAATAAATTATTGTATTTTATGAAGTTATTTATTAAGTATTATTCCAATTCTTATTTTAAATTTTTTTTCTTTTGAAGGGGCTTTAATCCTTTAGTTTTTTGCAGTTCAGGTGAGTGGAGGAAAGTAAAAGTCAGCTTGCCGGATGTGTTTGAAAATGAGGAAAACAAGTGGAACCTACTGCAGCTCTGTCCAGGAAAAACTGGTAAAACTCCAGGAAAACACGCCGGGTCTCTTTGGAGTTGGTCTGTTTGTACAGGTCTGTGTAAAGGTAGCACAGCTGTGGGGAACAGGAGGGCAAGAAATTAAGCGATGGCCGTGAAAACTCCAAGATTTCTTCCCAAAATTCCAAGGAATTCAGCACTGCTGGAGTGAAACCTTCCCCAGCTCCTCAGGGAGGTGCCCTGGCGATGGGGGCAGAGGAAATGGGTCGGAAAAGGAGCACAGAGAGCTCAGCCATCCCTGCAGACAACTGAGGGTGGCATGAGAGGCTTTCAGGAGCCCAATTATTTGAACAATTTTTTGTAAACCGTCAAATGGGAAGGAGACAATTCCTTCTGTGCTTCTCCATTTATCTGAGGAGATAAACGAGGATCGATCACCCTCAGGCCTGCACAGGATCCGAGTTTCTCTCCTTGCCAGGCCATGGCACTGAGTGCCACACAAGACCTGGTGCATTCTGGTGGAGATTCCCAGCTGTGAGGCAGGGAAACAACTGCAGAGCTCCTCACCAGCGCTGCAGGATCAAACTGGGACACCACGTGGTGCAGGAGCACAGCCAGGTGAGCCGGGCGGGATTTCAGGAGCTCGATGTTCTGGAAGCAGCTGCACTGCCCATTGATCTGCAGGGATACCAGGGAAAGATCTGGATTAGTCAGGAATGAGATAAACCAAGGACTAATTAATCTGCAGGGATACCAGGGAAAGATCTGGATTAGTCAGGAATGAGATAAACCAAGGAGAGCTAAAACAACTCCGAGTAAATGTGTCAAAGCCCACAGCAGCTGCGCTGCTGTGATAATAATTCAGGATTTAGCAGAAGCTGAATAAGCAAAATAAAAGGAAATAAAGCAAATTAATTTCTAGAAAGCTTGAGGTTATGAGAAGAAAGGAAGAACAACAAAGGCCCGAAGATGGATGTTGTCATGAACTCCCCAAATGTTTCTATTTGGCAAGATCAGCAACAACGGGAATCCCATTCCCTAATTCTCATTTCACTGCTCAGCACAAACGATCACGGAGCACAGCCAGTTTAGGAACACGGGAAGAGAATTCTGGCTGGTGGGGGGAAAAGGCTGGAAGTCATTCCCACCTGCTCCTGTTCCGTGTCAAAATCATCATCCTCTGCTCCAATGATCTGAGTCCCCACTCGGGACAGGGGACTTCCAACACTGGACTGGGAATCCTGGGAAGAGCAGGAAGAAAAGCACAATGCTGGGACTCTCCTTCCCGGCAAAACTTCCGAGATTTTATCATCATTTTTGTTCTTCAAAAACTCCACAGAAAGCCCTCCCAGAAGCTTCTCCCTGGATCCAAACATTCCCAAAGATGAGATCAGGTGGTTAAGCCCAGCTGCATCACCTGCGGCCAGGAGCACGCCCAGCAGGCGGCACGTGGCAAGCGCCATCTCCGTGAGGATGCAGAAATCTGGCTTTGGCAAAACAAGCAGATGAGGGGAACGAGAATTCAGGAGTCATCCCAAGGATGATGATGTGCTCAGACAGGTTTGCACTTCCTGCTGTGCTCCCTGCTGGAAATGCCAGCCTCCAAATGATTGAATATCCTAAAAAAAAAGGCTGGACTCAAGGAATCAAACACGTGCAACTGCTCTCCTTATTGCAGGCCCAGCTGTTCTACTGCTGATTAGATATTTCTCGCCTCTAAATGGCCCTGCTCTTAAGCTCCATAAACATTTACTCAGCTAATTAACTTTCCCTGCATCACTTTAATTGCATTTTATTTTCTAAAGCAAAGTTCAGGCATGCTCCATTTAGAAAGTGGGGGAAAGCAGCAAGATTTTAATGGGCCCATTAGAGGAGATGCTGCTGTGACACTTGATGTTTTGTACTCACAATATCTTGAAGCTCAGCCTTTTCTGGGCTCTCATCTGGATAAATCCTCTCCTTCAGGCCGCTGCGAGGACTCTGGGAAAGAGGGAAGTTCAGTTCTGGTAAGTCCCAGCAAATCCAGGAAAGGCAGAACTGCACAGTGAAGTTTGTCAGCCACAGCAGCCAAAACTTCTCCTTTCTCACAGGAAAAGGAGGTGTGAAAACCCAGACTAAAATCTGTGTCCTGCGAGCACAGTTAAACAAAACAACCCAAAGCCAAGTGAATGCAGAAGCTTTACTCAGAAATCTGGTGACAGTGGCAACAGCCGAGCTGTAAAATCACCAGCCCTTGGCTTTCTCCTTGCTCTCTCCACCTTTCCTCACAGTTCAGCTCTCCTCTCCCATCTCCCAGCAATCCCCTCGCTCAGGTGGAGCAGAGCCTTGGCTTTATTTGCAAGAATCACGTGCTGCTGGCTCATCTTCAGCGTGTCCAAAGGTTTTTCCAGCCAGGCTGCTGCTCAGGCTGTTGCTTTCCAGCCTGGAAGAACTGCAGAACTCTTTCAACTTCCAAAGGTTCCTTTAGCCCCTGATCCTTAAGTTTCCCAGAGTTGGATTGAAAAGCTGGAATGTTTGGTGTGCAAATCACCTGCACTGATCAAATACCATCCCCACTACTGACAGGATTATGGTTATTAGGGAAGATAATTACGAGTCTTGTTGTGCTTTTATTACATACAAACTCGGAGTGGGAGCCGGTCAGATTTGGAGCTGGAATATTTCAAAACAGAGTTGTGGATGCTCCCATCTGACCCACCTCCCTTTCACTTCCAACTGCTGGGACAAATTTAGCTCCCACACCCTTAAGTTACTCAACAAATCTTAGGCCAAATCCAAGCAGGGAGTCTCAATTCCCCTGCACTAATCAGACAGCGACTTAATTAAGGATGAGGCACCACGGCATGGCAGCAGGGAGAGCACAGGAGCTCCCAGATTGCTCACTAATGAGCCAACACACCAAGAGCCTCTGCTGGGGGCAGGAACTGAAGCTGAGTTGGTAGAAGGAAGGCTCTCTCCCACTTCATGGCAAGCTGCCCACTGCATCTGAGTCAGTGCTGCAGTTGGAATACTCCCTTCAAAGATGCTCCAGTTGGCATTTTGAGTTGGATGCTGGCATCCATCTTCCTCTGTCTGGTTACAGGGATTGATGCCAGGACAATCTAATCCTGGGTGAAACCCCAAAATCCACCCAGTTTCTCTCCCAGTCTCTAATACCAGTCCAACAGAACAGGTTTTCCTCAGGGAAGGGGTTCTGGTGGGTGTTAAGGACTCCACTGCGGGAATGCACGGCATCACTCAGGGCAACACACACCAGAATCTGCAAAGGGACACGAGAGGCAAAGCCCTGGGGCTGTGTCAGACTCACATCAGCGATGTCACTGTTGGGTCTGGAGGGGCTGTCACCACTGAAATCCAGTTTGCTGCCACTGTCCCCGCTCTCTGCCTCCCCCTCGCAGATCTGCAGCGATTCTGACACAGACCTGGAGGACAAGACTCCATCCTGGAAAGACAAAAGCAGAATATTTCAAGAGATCATCCTGAAGCAGCAGCTGTTTCAAAAGCCAGTTAGCTCACATGGCTCATGAAACCTTCTTCGTTTTCCCACAAAAATCTGCAGTGCTTTTCTAAGAGAAAACAACCAAAACCACACCAAGCTTACAGCACTTAAAACACAGGCAGAAAGAAATTGGGAAAAACAATACAACCTACATTTATTTTTTTTCAAAAGCGAAAGCAAAATTGTTTTAACCTTCCAAGAATGACTTCATGGGTGTATTTTAAGTTGCACTGACAGATAACAAACACATCATTCCTTGCACTTATTCTTAAAAGCAGTTTTTTCCCAGCTGAGCTGAAATCCCCTCCACATCCTGACTGCCATGGCAGTGCTCGCCAGCCAACTCCGCATCTCAGCTCTAGAGGGTGCAACCCGCCTGTCCCAGCTCAGGGAACTCCGGCTTGCCCAAACACCACCAACCTCCAGGAATTCTCCCTGGGAGCACTCCCCAGAGCAGGCTGAGCTCCTGTGGTACCTGAGTGCAGCCCGTGGCCTTGGACAGCTGCTCCTGCAGCTGAGGAATGTGTTTCTTTGCCTCCTGGATCTCCTTCAGCAGGCGGGTGGAGGGCGTTCGGCTGTAATCCTCCTGGAGGGACTGCAAAAGAATTGTGGGAGCTTCACTCAGCTCTTATCTCGTTTCAGTGGTCACCAGCACGCCTGCACACCCGCCAGGAGCTGCTCCAGAATGTCTGTTTTTTTATAGAACTCTGCTCCTAACCCCTCGGCCTTTCCCCCAGCCCTCTCCAGCCTGCACAGCTCCGGTACCTGCAGCCGCTCCTGCTCCTTCTGGAGCATCTTCCTCAGAATCTCCACCTTCTGGTTGTGGACAATGTTATTCTCCTCCTAGGAAATACAGGGACATTAAGGGTTGGGGTTTTTCTGGCGGAGATGGGCAGATAAGGAAAATGGACAAGCACATTTTTCACCTACTCTTAAGCATGGGCTCTAAAAAGCCCTATGAGAACCAATTCAAATTTCCAAATCCTATGCACTTTCTTAATTTTGAACATTGCCATCAACATTTTAAAACCTGTGTTTCCATTATCTCAGATAGGACTGAATGTGCAATTTATAATTGCAAAATGCTTTTCCCCCAAGCGAATACATCCCCACGGCCAGGCTAAACATCCCAACGCCAAGCTGAAGTGCAAAAAAACCCAGGCCAGAAACACCTGACTCCATTTCTCCTTGGCAAAGAGAGCTTTAAACCTTACCCCCATGAGCACCGGGCTGGTGATCCTCTCTGCATTTCCTGACGTGCCAGGCGAGTGCGGGGATGCCATGATGGGAGACATATGCCCAAAAGCTGCCAGATCCACGTCGGAATCCGCCAAGGGAATCTGGGGCGACCCCGGTGGGCGCCCCTGGACGGTGAGAGCTACATAGGAACCGGCTGTGGGGACACAAGGACAGCACAAGTCACGCACCTGGACGCTGCCACGGTTCTCTGGTTTCCCTGATTTCCCCTTTCCCGTGGTGAGAACAAAACTCACACCATTCCTCCTTCAAACCAACCTGAGGGCACTGCCCAGTTTAGGAATCTGTTTCAATTCCAGTTACTCCAAAAACTCTCATGAGAGCCATCCCTTATGAAAGCAAGCAATCCGATTTCCAGCCCAGCAGGTTCCACTGGCAGCACACACACACAAAATAAACCGTGCCAGGCTGGAAGGAACCACCACCACCTCCTTCCTTGGACAAGAAAATCCAGCAAGAACGCATTTCCTGTAGCGCTGTGCAGGCCTCACGCAGCAGTGCACATGAAGGGCCTGACTTGCTGTGCTATTTCAAGGTGGAAACAAAAGATGGGAAAGCACCCGGGCAAGGCTGGATGGCAATTTAAACATGAAGTTAAGGAGAAGCTACAGGAGAACGCATCAGCTTGAATTCGAGATGTCAAAATAACCCCAATTTCACTTCCCTGTTTCACTCAGCACGGACCTCACCCCTGTCACTCGATAGGGCCCTCAAGTGACGCCTGTCGTGCTTTGGAGGTGACACAAGAGCCCCTGCCTTTACTCACACTTGATCAGCTTGACCACCTCCAAATGGTTCGAGTGTGTCACCAGAGTTCCGTTCACCTGGGCGGGGAGAGGAGAAAATTCCGTGTTTAGCTCCTGATTTCCAAGCGATTCCGCACACGACACGACAAGCACCAGAATGAGGAGCGGCGTTTTCTGCTCCCCCATCTCCATTACTGTGCCTTTCAAGGCATTATCAGACAAATAATTTATCCTTCCAACAGTTTATCTCAGCGAGCAGAGCTCCGCAGAAAGAAAACTGCGCACTGAAAGAACCCAAGCAGGCAAACAAACAAAAACAGAGCAATCCATCTCTGCCTGGGCAGAAAAACAACAGGGAAGCTAATTTAATTCATTTAATTCAATGCCTGCTTGAAATCCCAGCTCTATCTGTGACAGGAGCTGCTGTAGCATTTTGCAGCAAGACTTTACAGAGTCTTTTAAGTTACTGACTTGATTTCTTACTTGCTTGGGACTAAAAAAGAACACGGATCTGGGGGCAGTTAAGGGGATAACACTCATTCACGCAGGCCATTTATTTACAGGTCATTATTAGCAACTCTCTTTTCCTTCTCTTCCCTGCCATTTTTATTGTATTTGTGACACTTGAACCTGGCAGGATGCTGAACCTGCCCATGAAATTCTGAAAGGAGAGTGATGTGGAGGAGAGCCAACCCCAGAACACAGACTTAGACCACTCCTAATGCAAACATCACAGCAGACACATCAATGACGTTTGTTTCAGGGAAAGAGCTCATTGAATACAAAGGATCCTTTTCTCTCACACTTTAAATGCCCTTACCTTGATAATTCTATCACCTGTCTGCACTCCAGCACGCATGGCTGCTCCATCTGGGGAGGCAAGAAATCCTTTAGTTCCCGTTTCAGTACAATCATTTATAGCAAAAATGGTTTTAAGACTTCTGTAAAACATGCAAAATACCCCTGCACTCAGCCAAGCTTCCTCTATCAGCTTAAAATCCCCAGCTATCTAGTCTAGAGCAGTTTTGCTTTCCCCTGGCACTGGATACACCAGGCCACAATCCCACCACATCCCAAAGAATCATTTCCTCCCCATGGGATGCTCCAAACCCATCAGGTCCAGAGGAATAAAATCACTGCATCCCCGTGCCTCCATGCCGTCCTTGCATATCCCTTCCCAAGCTACAGCCACCCCTCCCAGGAGGATTTTTGGAGTTTTCTGCTCCAGCTCACACACATTTCCAGGATCCCCATGGAAAGCCCGTGGCTGGCAGGTTTGGGAGGAGTTTGGGAGGAGCTCTCACCTTCCTTGACAGACTGCACGAAGACGGGGTTGTCCCCGCTGACCGTCAGCCCGAAGCCGTTCTCATCGCGCTGGATCACCACACACCTCTGCACCAGGCCTGCAGGACACAGCGGGGACAGGGCCCAGAGAGGAGGAGGGGAACACAAAGAGACACAAGCCAGGCATCAGTCCAAGAGCTTATCCTCCCAGATAATCACAGAGTGCTCAAAGAACGGGGACGACACAGCAGAGGGGAAATACAGGAGAGACAGGAACAGGGCAGCGCTCCAGAAACGGAGAGGGATGGCAAGACAGGTCAAGCTTATTGCTCCAGCTCCACAGAGCAGAGGAATCTCGCAGCAGAGATGCAGACAGCTCTGGCACATCAGACACAACCTGTGCTAAAAGCAGCTTTTAAAGAAGAGCAGCAGCACCCACACCAATGAGCAGCATCTCCCTTTGTCTGCGATAACTCAGGGCGCTGCCAGGTGCCACTGCAGCACCACGAACACCTAACAGCTTCTGCAAGCTGCTCTGAAAGAGATGCACAAATCCCTCAGACTAAGATGAGAGGGCTGGACTAAAACAGACTTATTGATCAGGCAAAATTCTCCCAATGCTCAGCCAAAATCTCCTCTCGGGGCACTTCTGTTCCAGTTGAAGCACTGCACAGAGCCTGAAGTGCAGAGGGAAATGAGTACAAGCCACATTTAACTGCCCTGAGCAGGACTTCTGAAATAAAGCCCAGCTCAGGGCCAAAACCCCAGGATGAGTTTGAATCTGCTCCTCCTTTAACTTGATGCTGTGAGCCATCAAAGATAACTTGGTTTGTTTCCTGGTGTAATGTGAGCGCGAACGCTGCTGCAGAGATAAATTCATTCAGAAGGTGCAGCACTGACCAGGTGGAATGCTGGGGATGTCTTTCGTTCACCTGGAAATGAATTAAGGGAAAGACAAAAATAAAAGCAAGCAGCAGCCCTGGCAGATTCCTTGCAAGCACTTTCCTAGAAGAATCTGCACAAAGCCTCCCACAATGGAGCCCTCATCCTAAAAAGTGACTTTAGGAACTCTGTAAAATGCTCCCCAATGGTTTTTTTTTTATTTCCATCACCCTAATTCCCAACAGCTTGCTTTGCTTTTCCATTTCTAAAGGCACAGTGGGCAAAATTCCTACACTGGCACCTTGAGAATCAAGGCTCTCCCAAGAATCAGAATCTCTGAAGAATCAGAGCTCTCCCAAATCAGAATCCAAAATTGCAGCAGTTTTCAGTATGGAGGGAACACGGGGAGCTGGGAAGATGCTGTCCCAGCCAGACTGGCTTTTCTGGAATGGGTTTGAAGGGATGAATTGCCCCAGAACGTGCAGTCATTCCCGAGTCTCACACTTCAGGGCTCCTTTCACTTCTCTGGAGCAACTCCCCATGGAAATGAGGAGCCTGGAGTGCAAACACTGCCTGCCCAGTCAGTCCTGTTCTCCTCCAGAGCGGCACATGAAAACCGGTGTGGGAGCAGTGGAAAAGCTGTTCCAGGACTCCTGCTGCACCATCACATCCCAGTAATTCCCCTCCTGCCGACAAAGCAGGAGCAAATCATGGGATACCTGCCACTCTGCAGAGCTGGGGGATAGATGGAAAAGAAAATCCCCCACCTTTCACCCCCTCCGCACATGGATAAATGCCTCTCCCTTGTGCACCTCCCCTTTTTTTATATGGCCAAGCTTCTTGAAGTCTCACTTCCCAAGAATGATGCCCGGGGCTGAGGTGTGGGAACTTGTGCTATTTCAGAAAAACAGCTCCTTTCCAGCTCGGTGCCAGCCCTACAGGTTTGATGAGTAAGGCACCAAACTCAGCTTTTGACTCACAAGGACTGGCCTTGTTTAAAGGCACAGCAGAGCCCTGAGTCTGCTCTTCCCTGGATTTCTTTTTCTCCAGAAGGAATAATCCTTGGATCTACTGATAAGCTTACCCCTGACCTGACAGAGAGTAATTTAATTTGAGTTTATTCAAATTAAACCCTTTCACTCCACAAGCCCCAGTTTCACCCAAGTCCATTTTTTAAATTCAGAATGGAGAGACAGCTGAAACTAGCACAACTTGACCTGAAATTAGTCCGTAATTGCTTTTTCCTGTATTTGTTCCCTTCAGATAAGGAACAAACACTTAACCCTTCTCCTAATCCAATATAAAAGGCTGGAATGAGGTGTAGGAGACACCATGCTTGACTGGGATACACTTTATAGCGATTTTAATGAAGTTATCTGAAAGTTTCCTGTGACCTGCAGAAGTAGATCAGCTCTGATAGCCCTCCCTGCCTGAACCAACCTCTGAGTGCTCTCTTTTACTCTGCTTATTTTGAAATATCTCACCAGGATATTTCACTTTTTCCAGCTGAAACTTATTGAGTGTTACAAAGGCAACGGAATTCATCACTGACAGTCCTCAAAATCAAATCAATAATAATCTTATTCCCACATTTGCTTTCACCTGACAGCATCATTATGAAGTGAGGAGACATCGCTTTGCTTTAAAATCAGAGTGCTTGTGTCTTGAGAGGATTCCTAAAATTCTGGGGGGGGAAAAAATAATAAATCTTAAATTTTTTTGCCCTCATGCAAGTAATAATTCCCCAAACCTGAGGTGTAGCCTCAAGCCAGGAGTACGGCAAAGCAGCCAAACGTGCGCTCGAGTTAAAGAGGTTAAAAAGAAAAGTGAAAGCAGAGAGAAAACAGCACGGAAAGCTGAGAGGAGCCAGCCTTCAGTAGGTGGCACTCGTCCCTCTCCCTTCTCCAGCTCCAAGAGTCCTTTGGGATGGTGGGGAAGGGCAAAGTCAGGACTTCTCAAGGTCACTGACACCCCATGGCCAAAATAATTGTCTCAAAGAGCCTGGCCAGACACATTTGGGCTGTCCAACAGCTCCTCTGGCCAAGATCAGTTCTGTTTTTCTTTTCTGCATGTCCTGCCTAGAAGTGCTCGAGCAAAATAGGGAATTTAACAACAAACAGAGCAGGAGTTCATTCTAAAAAGCTCAGAGAATGAAGAGACCAGGATGGACGGGGCTGGGACGGGACAGCGGAAGGTGCCCCTGCCCAGGGAATGGGGCGAATAAGATCGTTTTTAAGGATTCTTCCAACCCAAAGCAGCCTGGGATTCCGTGGGACATGAATTCCCTCTCCCAAGTCTGCAGGACACGGCCTGGGAGCTGAGATTTGGGAACTAAAACCTCCCCTGGGGGCATGAGGCCAACAGAGGAAAATGCAGCCGAAGAGAGGGATTTGAAATGAATCATTGCGTAAACAAAAAAACAAACTCCTTGGGGGTTTGAGAATGTCCAAGCGTTTCACTTCGTTTGGGAAGCTTTCTGTCTATAAAATATCATCAGAAATGCTGCTCCACAAAGAGAAATAGAACTTTTGTAAAGGTAAATTTCTCTGGAAAAACGGAGGCCACAACAGAAAAGACACAACGCGGATAAGAAGTGCAAAACAAAAAAAAAACCCAGCAGAGGAAGTTTCAGTTTAAAAATGTCTCAAACGTGGGGTTTTAGAAGAAAAAAAAAAAACCATAAACTCACCACAAAATTGGAGAAAATATGTGAAAGAGTTTGTGTCAAGTCTGGGCTGATATTTGGGCCAGAAATTGATGATTGCTAATATAAAGGAAGATATTTTTGGAGAACAACCAAGTCATGGGAGAAAGGAAGAGAAACTGGTATCTCACCTACCACCCTGAAAGCTAATTTCAGTTTTAAGTTCATTTAAGATATGAAAATTCTCCTTTGAGAAAAAGATATTAAATATGGTGGGAGATCATGGCACTAATTAGCAAATTCCAGAATAACAAACTCCACTCAGTCTCTCTCTCCTGATAATCTCAATTTTGTTGAATATACGAACGTGAGATGGTTGGATTTATGAAAGGAAATCTCTCACTGTGAGCTTCATGTCACTATAAATCACCTTCAGTGTATCAGAATAATTTCCCTGCCTGACCACTCTGCCCCTCCAAGCCACTCGCACACACTTCAAGGAATTCTGGCTCCTTAATTAAAAATTTCAAGAGGCGAGAACAAACATCCATGAAAGCCACGCCTCCTTTTCCTGCTGTCATCCCAGCCTTCCCTGTTATCCCCTTTCCAGTGGCCAGCCACCATCCAGTCAGCAGCGAGGGAAATATCAGCACAGCAGCTCCACTTGGAGGGTTTGGAATAGTTTGGGCCCATCCAAAGCAAACAGCAGGGTTCTCCACACATTCCACGGAAACCTGGGAAAAGCGGACAAAAGGCAGAGCCAAGGCCACTGGAAAGGAAGGATGAGTGGAAGCTGCTCCCACAGATCCTGGACGCGGGGGGAGCACCTGCAGGAAGCTTTGGGGGAAGCCAAAGCTTACGTTAGGAAGTGCTGTTTGTGTCTGGCACACATGGAAAGGCAGGGCTCTGCCCAGGCTGGGGGAGAAGGATAAACACGGAGACATTCCAGCCAAGGCAGCAAATGTTTCCTGCCATTAACCCCCAGCGCCCCGACAGCACCTCCAGCGCTGAATTCAGGGGGAAGCAGCACTGGGGAAAAAAGAGCACAGGGACCTGGTTGTCCTGACTGAGCGAACAAGGCTTCAAAAGCGGAAAATCATCCCAAAAATCAGTGTCCAAACCCTCTCCCTGCTCCATCGCAGGGAGTGTGGCAGGAAGAATGACAAGCTGCAGCAAGCCAGCTCTCCCCGAGACAGGCTTCCATCGAGGCACTCTCCAAAGCTGTTTACAGCCTCTGAAGGAACACCCTCACACCCCGAGGAACATGACTATCATGTTACTTAAAAAAAAAATAAATAAATAAAAGAAGTGTGTGATTCAAAATTGCAGGGAATGTAAAGAGGTCTCATTTTCAGAGAAGGAACAGGACACACCTCCCCAAACTGCACCAGCTTTTCCTAACATGCCTGTGTTGGTTTAAACTCTTCAGGGTCGGTGGTTTTGGTTATTTTTTAGTGTTTCTCGCTCTGACAGCATCATTTTGTATTCCAGAGGTGGGTTAAGGAGCTGGAGCACGGCCATGAACACCTGGCAGTTCTGTTCCAGTGGGATGATAAAGCTGACGGTTCTGGAAAAGTCACTGCACCCAAAATCCCCCAGCAGGTTCAGCAGCAGCAATTTTCTGAACAGATTAAAATCAGAAAGTGTCATAGACTGCTTTAAACGTGAGTTTAAAAATTAAAAAAAAACACCAGGAAAGGGGGAAAAAAAAAAAAAAAAAAGAGGCAACCCATGGCTGGAACCACGATATGCACACTTGGAAATACGAAATGCAGCTAAATTCAGCCCAGGTCCAGGGGTCTGGAGATGCTGATAGGAACCAAAAGAACAACTTGTGGAAACTTATTGCCTTCTAGATTCGAAGGTGTGAATGCAAATATCCATAGAGACTGGAAATGGAGCGAATCATTAGAGGATGGGGAGTGCCACAGCCCCAGGACTGACACCTCTGGGAAAGCTGAAGGAGCAACCAGGCCCATCATGGGGCAGGATGTTTGGAGATATTCCCATCCCAAACTCGTTCTGGGACATTTATTCCGGCCTCCAAGTCCAGCAGTGCAAGGTCACTCACTCCCTCTGGGACAGAGAACAGGGAAGTTCACATCCTTACATCGATTCAAATGATTTACAAATCCATTTGTCCATTTCTGCTCCAAGGGAACTGACAGAGACAACCTACAAATAACGCAGGAACATGAAGTGCTCTCTCTAAACTCCGTGCTCAGGGCACGGCCCAGCCTTTCCTACAAGCACCAACCCCTCCAGGAGCTGCGTCCTCACGGCGACGCCTCCGCGGGCGCCAGGAGAACCCAGGGGCCAGATTAAACCAAGTTTAATTCGGTCTGAATTCAATCTGCAGCCACTCCGACGCTACAAGCTGCTCGCTGAAGCAGGATGGAGGGCCAGGCCCTGCTGCAGATCCCAACCGTGCGGATCAGGGGAGGGGGAAAAGCCTGGGATGCACAGACAGGAAAAGCAGGGAGCTGCCCAGGGGTGAGGCTGCAGCTTTGGCTTACCATACGTCTCGGATCTACTCTCCTCAGAACTAGACTTTGTCTTCTTGGAGGAGCTATCTGCACGAGAGCAGGAGAAAAGGAGAGAGAGATATAGAAAATATGGAGACCAAACATGAGAAAAAAAAAAAAATAGCAAAACAAACTTCATGAAAAAACACAGACTTGGGTTTATTGGGTTAAACCGTGCAAAACACAAATAAGATGGGGACAAAACACAGGTGGAACACTTGGAATAAGGGGTGAATAATACATGAAGACACAGGGAACACCACACAGAGTCTGTTACAGGATCTAGGACACAATCAAAGGAGTTCTCTGCGATAACTACAGTTAAAAACCCAGTCCAAAAAACCAGTCCAAGCACAGAGACTCTGGCAATGTTTCTCCCCAGAGTAAATAATCAACACAGGCACAGCAGTTCAGCATCCTGAATTCACCCCTTAGAAAGAAAAGGATTTTCTGCAGGCTGCAGTGCAGAGTTCACCTATCAGACCACAAGCACGGGGCCAGGTAACAGCTCTCAACACCGGAGTGACTTTCTTCAAGTTAAGATGAGAGGATTCCTGAAGTTTGTCTCTGGAGGAACCAAATTCCTTCTACAGAGTGAGCTCCCAGCCTGAGACCTCCCCCAGCCTGAAATAATTTTACACGACCTATCCCAAAGGACAAAGGAAAAGAAGACGAGCACTGGATCAGGCTTTTTTTTTTTTTTTCCCCCCTTACAGGATGTTTTTAATTGGCACTGAAGGCCCATTTTCATTTATTTTGTGCACACTGGAAGGAGTCATGCAGCCAGTGGCAGAAACCATTCCCAGGGTGGTTTGTGAACATCTGCACGAAAAACCCACATCCTGCAAGCAGTGCCACCCTCCCGTGCACCTCCCCTGGGCTCCCCAGGCCCCAGGGAAAAGCCTGAATGCACAGACAGGAAAAATGCACCTTGCACGGGGCCAGGAGGCTCAGACAGGAGCCCGGCAGGCATTTAATGAACAGGGCAGGCAGTGGGTTGGCGTTTCAGAGAGAATAAGAATCCTGTGTGCACCCTCATTTCCCTAATTTAACCTTTGGGAAGGCTACAATAAAAAACAGGATAGCAAATCCTTGAAAAATTAGGTGTTTATCCGAAAATGTGTCGCGTTGGGAAGCGCAAATTCCCTTGGCAAGGGACAGAGGGGGATCAAAACCCACTCGAGAACGAAAGAAAGCCCCAGAAACGAAAACCCCAACAGGGAAACCCAGCCCTGGCTGAGCCAACCACATCTCCAATTTCAGACTTCACTGAAGAACTCCTCACAATTAATTACAGCCTCTGCCTCCTGACTTTTCCGAAAGTGGAAGTTGTTACAATTATTTACTGATACACTAATCCAGGTTGATTGTTAGTGTTTAAAATCAAGCCCACATTCATTTTGATGCCCACACTGCCTTTGCAGGGTAACACAGCTCTGAAACCACATTAAAGCACATTAAAATCCTTTTTTATTCTGCTTCCCCGTGCTTTTGTTTGAATTTCTTTTCTCGAATTTTAGGATTTTACCTGTGGGATCGAAGTCGTGGGTGCTGCTGCAGCGTTCAACCTTCTGCTTCTTGTCAGCTGGAGACTCTCTGCTCAGAATGCTGCCGTGTCTGGGGCACAGAAAAGCACAAAATCCTCACCCCAGAGCCCAGGGCAGCTCAGGCTGCTCGGGGAGAACCTCACCCAGGGTCTGCTCGCTCCCCAGAAATTCAGATTAAAATGCAGGCATCGAGTTCGCTTAAAAAATTTATTCCCAGGCTGAATTCAAAGGGGAAAATGATCTCCCTTGCAATCTCTGGGAGTGGATCCAAGGCTCTAGGAACAGCCTTGGTAACCCTCAGAATTAGTAACAGCAAGTGCGTTCTCTTTATCGCTCAGCATCAGCCCATATTTTATTTTAAAAGAGAAATAAATTTCATGGAAAAAAACCCTCCTGAAATCTTGACTCTACCTCCTTTCCCAGCAGCCTTTGGATATCTCTTCATGCCAAAATTAAAGATTTAGAAGCCCCACCGAGGGAAGCACCTGGACACGATGTCCCAGCAGTGTCCCCTTCCCTTGGCCATCTCAGATCTCAGGTAAGACGAGCTTCCAGCCGTGCAAGAGAATGCAAACGGTCACACTATGCCAAGGACACCAGCAACAAATTTATTTTTTGGCACCTCATCCCCATCTGGATATTGGTTTCCTCACATCTGTAATGGGTACTACAAGCTGTGGTTGTGTATGTATATATTTTTTTAACTTTTGAAAGCATTCCCCCTGCAAAAATGCTGCAGCATAATTGAAAATACAGATTAAAAAAAAATGAAATTTCAGGAACTCACCTTGAAGGTTTTTTGAGAGGAAACCTGAAAAGAAAAAAGAACAGAAGTTTAATAAACTTTTGTTTTTAGTAGTAGGTTTGATATCAACACTGAATACTTATTTTACACTTCTGTGATACCTCCACAAGAAAATAATCTCTGTTTTCATGGAACTCCAGGAACTTGCCATCTTCCAGACAAGTGCAACAAAACTGAAATTATTTTACCCATTTCAAGTATTATTATATATATACAGGTAACAAAAGCCACAAATCCAAAGCTGAAGGGAGAAAAAAAGTATATTTGTACTTTTAACTGAGGAAAACATGTGGGATTTATGGATTTTTTTTTTCCATTGAATTTGTTCGAAAGGAAAACTCTACAGACGATTTATAGCTGATAATTTCCCCTATGTATATATAATAAATATATAATTATTATTAGATCTATGCATTAATATATAAGATAGATATTAAGAGATTTTATATATATATACAATATAATTATAAATGCATTTTTTCCTATTTATATACATTTTCCAAGAACTGCTGGGGTGAGGGTTTAGAGGGAAGAAACTCAAGCCCAAACAATTCTACCACTGCAGAAGATGCCAGGAGCAACAAATGACCGTGAATTTTTAACTTTTATTTCATGTTTTTAGTTTTAAACAAACCAGTTGGGTAACAACCAATAGTCCCACGGTAAATCTGGATTAGGAAAGGACAAGAGGAGGGCAGGACAGGGACAAGGAGCAGCTCCAGAGACAGGCTCAGCTGGAAGGAGGCTGGAGCCAGGTGGGGTTTGTGTCTTCTCCCAGGGAATGAGGGAAAGGATGAAAGGAAACGGCCTCAGGCTGTGCCAGGGGAGGCTCAGGGTGGACATGAGGAGGAATTTCCTCATGGAAAGGGTTGTTGGACACTGGCAGGGGCTGCCCAGAGAGGTTTGGAGTCCCCATCTCTGGACGTGGCTGAGGAAGGCCTGGACGCGGCATTTCTGTGATTCTGAGCTGAGCGATTTCCCATCCGAGAAATCAATCCCGCACAGAACTCACATTCTGCCACAGAACCACAGAACCGTCCTGCCCAAGTTTTCCAGGCCATTCCAACCAGGATTCCTTGACTGGCACCACAAGACCGCCCCAAACACTCCCCTTGTCACCTGCTCCCCTCTTCCTTCCTCGGTAACTCCACCTGCAGCGGCCCAGGCAGCAAAAGCCCAGTCCTAAAGCTCCAAGGACTCCCTCCCCATTACCTGCAAACCAGTAGTGGCTGCACAGACCCAGCCTAATCCCTCGCATGGAGCAAGAGCTGTGCCATGAGGTGTGGATACACCCAGAACTGGCCAGCTCCCACATGCCAAGCCCCTGTGCAAACATGCACTAATATGGAACTCTGCAACGAGCATCTGATGACACATTAGGCAAGGGAAATTAAAATGTTGTCTGCCTGTTCCTGAAAATAATTACACACAGCAAGACACTTGCCATCTTTCAGATAACAGCATCGAATTCAGCTGAACTACAACAGCAGCTTCCAAGTTAAGGGGGTAGATAGGGCCTGCGACTGCATAAATGGCAAAAAGTTAATTAATTGAAGGCAAGAAGGGATAGTCCTCTTTCCTTCTGCCCCCAAAAGCTCTGTTTTAATCTGAGAAGCCTGGGAAATCCACTCTGATTTAAATAAAAAACCATCCTCTCCTCATTCTGTTCTACCTGCAGGGCCACAGCTCTTCGGCATCCCATGCTCCCATTTCCAAATCTCAGCCAGTGAAGGAGGGCCTGGTGCAGGACAGACAAATTAAATCCCAAAGCAAAGCACACAAAAGTCATCTCAGGCCAATCTAACCCTGCCTGAACCCTGAGCAGTCAACAGATGCAGCAGCAATCAAGTGTTTCATTGGAAAGCAGAAAAGACAAAAAATAAACAAAAAAACCCAAACAAACAAACAAACAAAAAAAAAAACCAAAAAAAACAACGAATCCAGGGAAAGATAGGAAAAGATGTTTAGGATGAATTACACCCCATTTTTAAATCGAATGCATTTGCACTTTTGAGCTGCATAAAAACCCCTAACACCATTGACAAGTCTTCTAATGAAGCATTTCAGTGACAATTTATAATTTATCCTACTGAGGTTCTTCTCAGCCTCCAGAAGTGCAGGCTCTGCTCCTGCAGCGACAGGCAGAGTTTGTGGGCAACACGAAGTGAGTTCCCTGTGGAACCTTTGGGGCTGGTTCAGAGCTCTCTGTTATCTGTGAAACACAAATGTCCCGTTTTCGAGGTCCAGAAGTCATGGAAAACCTTTCTGCTTATTATACCTAGGCTGGTGATGAATTATTTAGGAAGGAACCCTAAAGGTTTTTGTAAATAAAGCAGCACTGAAATCGCTGGAATTTTTTCTGCGCTTTGACGTTATCGGTGAATATAAGGTTCCTGTGGGGTGCCAGCCAAAATCCCCTTGTTCCTAATCCCTAACTGTGCTCACAGCTGGATGGCACAAGGGCTCAGGATCCAGCTGGCTCTGGACAATCCTCCTCCCTGGAAGAGACCCCAGCCCAGGGCTTCCCCCCAGAAACCTCCCCTCCTGGACCTGGAATCATTCTTAGGCATGGAGTTATGAAATCACAGAAATCCGAGGTGGGAGGCAGCTGAGCTGAGGCTCCAACAGCGATTTAAGGTCCTTGCTGGGAGCTTTCAGTACCACATTCCTCCTCTTTTCCCAGTTCCCTGCCTGAATGCTACCTGGAAGACATTCCTCATTTCCCAAACTGCCACTACAGCAGGAAGCAAAGCAGAAGTGAATAAAATCCAATCAAAGATGACAGAGGAGCTCCCGCGAGTTTATCTGAATTTCAGTGCAAGTGATCTGCACTTGGAAATATTATTACATTTGAAAGCAGCTCTGAAAATCCCCTCACTGTTACAGCGCCCAGCACAACATAATTCAAATTAAAATATATTTCACCTCCTACTGTAAACAGCAGCAGCAAGGAGGCAGAGCAGGGTGTGGTGAACAGCTGGAGCCTTAATTCCAAACGGAGCTGGCAAGTTTAGGCTCCACGATAAAAACCCTGTAGACATTTTGTCTGATAGCTGATGAACATCAGCACATTTTCAAACAAGTTGTTCCACTCTCCCAATTAAAAGCCAAGTCAGATTTTGTTTCTAAAATGCTTGGTTCGAATAATTGAAGTCATTTAAATGCATCAAATTACTAAAAGTGTGTCTCCGTAGTCATGCTGCATTAGGAAAATCTATTTAAGCGAGGAAAATACACCTACAAGTGGTGACACCGTGGATTAAACGTTGCATTTCAGGTTAGCTCGCACATATGCACCATCAGAGCCTAATAACCACCTTGAAGCCAAGCAGAAAAAGATAATTTTAAGACTTAACGTGTCAAAAAACACCAGAGCAGGAAGGATTCCCAGCTTCCAGCAGTACAAAGCATTCCATTCTAGCGCAGGAGGTTGAAAATATAGCTGACCATAAATAGCACAGCGTCCAGATAGCCATGTTGGTTTTTTTTTTTTTTCCTCCTCCCCTACTAAAATATTACCAGAATTCAAGTATCTGCTATCTCAAAAGCTGATCAAAGAGAAAAATATTTAGATTCAAACAAGGGCTTCAACCTTGGAAATATTTATCCATGTGCCTGACTTTAGTTCCAGGGCTGCTCACACGCCTGAAACGAAGCTTGTGTGTGTTTGCACCGTGCAAGGAGAAATTAAAATTACTCCAACTTGTGCCCAGATGAGTAAGAAAAGTTGTGAAACACATGCAGGAGAGAACAGCCAAAAACTGCTTGCTTGACAGAACTAATCTTTAATTAGGAGATGAACAGTTGCAATAGAAGCTGCTTCAGAGCTTTATTAGTTTCATTTAAAGAAGATGTTGCTCGTTGCAGAAAAACCCTTGGAACGGATTCTGAGTTTGAAAGAAAAGCAGCAAATACAGCTGCTCATGCCGAATTGAGGAGAGAGGAGAAGTAGTCCAGGGTTGATCAATTGTCTTTTTTACAAGTTTAGAAAGAGAAGAGGAAAACTGGAGGCTAACTCAAAGTTCCCCCAAGAAAAACCCTGAACTGTGGCTATTTAAAATCTCATCCTAATTCAGGTTTCCACCAAGTCATGAGTCAATGGGAAGCCTCTGGGCAGCACCAGGTCCGTGGATTTTGGTGAAAAAGTGACTTTAACCCACAGTTATATTTAGAATTCCAGCCTGGTTTGGGTTGGAAGGACCTTAGAGCTCATCCTGCACGGGCAGGGACACCTTCCAGTATCCCAGGTTGCTCCAAGCCCCATCCAGCCTGGCTTGGACACTCCCAAGGATGGGTGTTCAAGATTTTGGGAAGGCTGAGCTGGATTGTTCTCTCCTCTTGTTCATACATCCCCAAACAGAACCTGGAAAAAAACAAACTCTGTTCTGGGTGGCAGGTAAAAAAATCACTGAGCAATTCCGTGACTATTCCTAGAGCATCCAGTTCCTTTAATACCCATTAAACTTCATTTTCAACACCCTGATTGGACCTGCACTGACAGTACTCAGGGAAATGCTGCATTTTCTGTCTCGATCTAATAGGTTTTAAGTGCCCTGAAAGCACAGGGAGCAGCGTCATAGATGCTATTCTGCAGATAATTCCCAGAACGTCATCTTGGAAGAGACAGAATGGAAGAAAAACAAGGAAGGGAGTTTGTTTTCCGGGGTTGCAGAGGCACAGATCCACCAGAGCAGGTTTTTAAAAGGTATCAGGGGAGAGTGCTGACATGAAGCAGCACCAACACGACCTTCCCGTGAAGCTAAAGGCAGCTTTGTGTCCCGAGGAAAAGGGCACAGGGCAGTGGGAGAGCCAAAGGAGCTGAGGAGATAAAAACTGACAGGAAGATCCAGGGAAAACACGGATGCAGCACGCGGGCAGCTCTTGGCAACCAGGAGAAACAAGTCCAGCTGGAACCACATCAGCCAGGCTGGGCCAGCCCTGATCCAACACATCCACTCCATTCCCTCGGCATTAACCCGCTCTGAGAGCAGCTTTCTGCTGCCTCATCTTTTCCATGGAGCAAAGTACAGAAGCTCAGGAAACCACCGAGGTTTTTTCCTTAAAAAAAAAAAAAAAAAAAAACCCAACCAAAACCCACTGCAGACTGATGGCAGCAGATTGGACACATGGAGCAGGGAAACTGGCATCCAAATGGGGAGGATTCCTGGGAGCTGTCAGAGCTTATGGATGGATTGTAGGGACTTGCAAGGAGGCAGAAGGGAGTGAGGCATTGGAAGCTCCATGTTATTTTTGTGGGAGTCCGAGGCAGGCAGCACAGCTGACGCGGTGACTCATGGAGGAATCGTTCCTGGCATTATTAACCTTGCATTGCTGACAGCTCCACGAACAGGAGTCGCTGCCTTCGGAGAAGGAACACGGGAATTTAGGGAAGTGACTGGAGACCCCACAGAGCCAGGATCTTCTGTCAGCTCCCCCCTAAACATCCCCAGCAGCTTCAGTGTTGCATGTGCCTTAATTAAGCATCAGCACATGCCTCCCACTCAATATTATATCGTTTTTCAGGCCACTAATGTCCCTATCCATGACCAGAATACACCATTCCATTTTCCTTTTAGGAGAGAAAATGCAGAGTGGCCAATAGAGCCCATCAGCATATTTCCTGATGGATCAGGATATGGATCAATGCAAGGGACTGGTGCTATGGCAACCAACGTGCTGAGTGAAACATTTAAACTAGGTTAAGATGAAGCTGATAAAAACCAACGGCTGGAAGGCTGGCAAGTTCCATCTGTAACATGGGGAGGGTCAGGACTCCAAGAGGAAGGTTTTCCTACACGGAAAGAGAATTCCACCGGTGCCTTTCCTTCACAGGATGCTTCCTGTTTGAGCTTTTAAAAATTAAATTATCTACATACAGATTTCTCTTTCATTCTTGTGGTTGGCTCTGGGTGAGGGCTTCATCAAGAGAGGTAAAGAGAAGGTGGCAGCATGAGAAGAGAGAAAGAAAAGAGGAGGGGGAAAAACAGCTTAAAATTATGAAAGAAAAACAGAATGCAGAGATAAATCTTCCCCATAAAACACACAGCAAGAATTTGGAGATCTGCCTCCACACATGCAATTTCCTGATGATACAGGAATGTATCATCATAGTATGTCCTGTAAAAATGACAAGCAGGGTACTCTGAGGTTACTACAGCCAGCTGTAGTTCTCTCCTCAGTATCCTTCCCTGTAAAGCTCGGAGATGGGAAGGGTTTCAATCTCTCCATGAACAGCAACCTTCGGAAAAGGGAGAAGAAAAGCATCTCCAGAGAAGTTTCATCCACAGTTCAGTCATTCAGTCCCAGCCCAAGCAAGTGCCTCAGCTATTTTCCATGACACAAGCACTTGGATTTTTCCAAGAGCTGATGTCAGGGCTTTTCATGGAGAAAGAGCTGCATTTACTGGGCAGGCAAGGAAGGAGGGCTTCCCCAGCAGCCATTCTCAATGTGGCCTTTGTGCTGCTCTGCTGCTCAGGCCAGGACCCTGCAAGAACTTTTAGTCCCCGCAGAAACTCTCGAAAGGGGAGGGGACAGAGACATTTCCAGCAGCCAGTGCTGTTCTTCCACTCCTGACTGACTTCCAAGGCTCAGAAGCAGCAGCTTTCCCTCTCCAGGCCCTGAAGCTGTCACACAAGGCCATTTATTGTTTAATATCCCCTACAACAGGGTGGAAGCAGCCAAACAAATGAAAACTGGGGAGGGGGCACCAGAGGGAACATAAATAAACCAGGTTGTTCGTGTTTCCTTAATGCTGCCTTTAGATTCAGCTTAAAAGCAAGATTTGGGTAATGGGGATGAGGTTTGGCCACTGAATGTAGCTCAGAGCAAGCACAAACCCTGCTCAGAAATTGGTGGGGAACTGAGGTTGCCAAATCCCAGGCGATTTCCTACTGGTTTCCCAACATGACTGGTTACAAATTACTGACTCTCTCGGTTTTCACCTCTGGGAAAGAAAAATTGACAGCTTTGAAATGGAAAAAAAATTAAACACCAGAAATGCTGAAAAGGTCCAAGCGTTTTTCTAAAAAACAAATGTTATCATCATTTCCAGAAAATGTTATCATCACAAAAATTTTACCAAAATTGGCGCATGGCAGAAAAGAAACATTCATTATTTGTTCCTTTGCAAGCTTTTACTGCGTGACCCATTTAACACAAGAGGCCAGGTACAGTAGAAAGGTCAAGCTTGTGATTTCAGAAGTTATGACCCAGTTTTCTCACTCATTTATTTATTTTGAAGTAGGCCATAGACAAATATTCCCAGGCCTAGAGAGCTCAAACTTCCCTGAAGAAAGGGAAAGCAGCTGAAATACGCAGTTTGGCCATACCAGAAGAGCCCCAAAATATCCCATTTTCTCCACATTTTCACATCATCTTTGCGTCCTGAGCTTCAGCTGTTTGGAAGACAGAAAGGAAGAGCAGTAGAACACGTTTGTTGTGATTCATTGCTCCAGCTTTCACTCCTGAAAAATCCTTTCAAACCCCTTTGCCCAGAGAGTTAAAGAATCAAATCAAGCACCAGGGTTTCTTGCGCAGACAGGGCGTGGAGTCCAAATTAACCTGCCCTCCCTAAACTGCAGCTAATTACGGGGAAATGAAATGTTTGCTTTGCTTGCCAATAATTGCAACGCAGAGCTGGCTCAGTGGCAGCAGCACCGCTCCTCCTACACGGCGTCTGCAACAGCTTTCCAGAGAAATGCCCCCCCCAAAAAAAAAAAAAAATCATCAAAGGAAAAAAATCAAAGGAACAGGACAGTTTTATTTTCCTAAACAGACCAGAAGGACCCAAAGCCATGAGTGCCACGGGATTTGCTTTCACCTGACACACACACACACACAGGGCCAGGGATCACTCGTGCTGCCCCAGCGTGTGCAGCACTTTTTGCATTTCATTAGGCACCAAGCCTAGTTCCTTATTAATGCCATACCCAGCTTGTGGTTGTTATGAACCAGCAGCAAGCCTGGTGTGGAAACAGTCCTTAAAAACAGCAAAAGATAGCAATTAGAAAGGGAGG
>VZRN01005001.1:741767-752653 GCA_013397935.1 Dasyornis broadbenti | reverse complement strand
CCCTCCTCTTCCTCCCCCTCCTCTTCCCCCGGTCCGTGCCGAGGCCTTTTCCCTTCGGGAAGCTTTTTCCAGACCCGCGGGGTGTTTCCTTCTCTTCCCGTGTCCGCTCGGTCGGAGCCGCTCCTCCCTCCCGCTGTGTCCCTGCTCAAGAGGTTTCCCTCACCCTGCATCCCTCATCCGAGCAGGTTTCCCTCTTTCCCTTCTCCATTCCCCGTCCCGTGGCCGGCTTCGCCGTGTCACCAGCGCTGAGAGCAGGGAGCGCCCGCGCCTCCATCTCCATGGAAAATATGACAGCGATGAAACTTAGAGAAGAAAATAAACAAACAGCGAATTAAAATAGTAAAAGTGCCCGGAGCTGTGCAGCGCCGGAGCCTCAGGCAGTCCCAGGCTGTGCTGTTTGCTCCTTTCTGTTGCCCAGTCTCGTGTTCCCTGCATTTCCCAGACACGTTTCATTAGGAATTTTTCTCACAGGTTAAGGTCAACATAAATCCGAGTGCTGATCCCTCCCTGCACATACATTCCAGCAACACTGCAGCCAAGGGCCTCTGCCTGCTCCCCTTCAAAACCTCCAGTACAAAAAGATGAGCAACACAGGGTATTTGGGCATTTCAGTTTCAGCAGGTGTGAATTTCCCTCTCCTCAGCCGCAGCCTCGACACAAATACATTCTTTCTGTAACTCCTTGCCATTTATGCCACGTACCACACAGTCTTGGGGAGAAATGTCTGTCTCAAATCCACACAGAATCCCAGGATGGTTTGGGTTGGAAGGGACCTTAAAGATGATTTTGTTCCAACCCCCCGCCATGGGCAGGGACACCTTCCCATATCCCAGGGTGCTCCAACCTGACCCGGGACACATCCAGGGGCAGCCACAGCTTCTCTGGGCAACCTGTGCCAAGACCTCACCACCCTCACAGGGAATAATTTTTTCCTAATATCCCGCTTAAGCCTACTCTTTGTCAGTGTGAAGCCATTCCCCCTTATCCTGGCTCTACAACCAACTTGTTCCCAAACACCTGGAAATAGCATCTACGTCTTAGAACTTCAGGAAGCTTCCATGCTACTCCTCCAGAAATGAAAGCTCGTGAGCACCACAGATGTGGAATGAAAAGCAGGATGTCTCCGCTGCCAATAATTCCTGCCCCCTCTGCACACAGCAACTTGTGGAACATCAGTCTTCCCTAGCAAATGCCAGCAGACTAAAATAACCTTATTAACTAATCCCAATCATCTAGGACACCATGCTTCTTCCCTTTAATTAATCTTGCCGGGATATACTTCAAAGCTGGGACAGTGGACTTGGAAAGAGGCTGGAAAACAGGCTCTGGAAGCTCCGGAGCAGAGCCCTCGCTCAGCACACAGGACCATACCTTGCCTGAAGCTACATCCAGGCTGCTGCCACTGGAACACGGAGCTTTTTCCTGCTGGGAGCGAAGCGAGCGTGGATCAGGAAGCCAGCAGACTGTCTGAGAGTCTGAAGAATTTGTTGTTTTGATGAAGTTCAGAGCAAAGAGGGGAAGTGTGGGATGAAATCATTTTCTACATGATACTTCACATATATACGCAGGACACTTATACTTCCTTTTTTGGTTTTCTTTTGGGGAAAATAGAGGCTTGGGGAAAAAAAAAAAAAATAGTGAGGGAGTGCGAGACAAGCAGCCACGTCTGCCTCTCCTTCTGCAGCTGTGTGCAGTACAGTCATCAGTGGTGATGAAGTGACTGAATGCCTCCATATATCTATATTTATTTATTATATATCTCTTTATTGCATCTTCTCTGCAATAAATCCCTCCCCGCTTTTAACTTTGGGAACATCGAGTACTGTGCCTGGAGAGGGGAGAGCTCCTGGGAGATCTGATTCATGGCAGGGCCAGCATTTGCATATTAGGCTTCAATGCTTTTTTTATTACTTTAATTATATTTTATTGTGCATGACAACATAACGAGAACAATTAGCTGGAGGAAATCCTAAGACATAGATTCTGAAACCATAACTGCTTCTCTTTTCTGCAAATGCTGATTTTTTTTTTATTTTTGGTGGGAGCTGACTGCATACTTGGATTAAGACAGATATGCCTATTTATGATAATTCTGTTTTACAACCTGAAATATGAGGTGGGGAAATCAATAAGGAATTACACTGTGCCAGTTCAAGTAGATTTTTTTTTTTTGGTAGCTCGAAAGTTGTCACTTCACCTAAATTTATGCACGGAACCATCCCATGGCAGGGGGGCTTGGAGCGAGATGGTCTTTAAGGTCCCTTCCAACCCAAAACCATTCTGTGATTCTCTAATTAACCTTCTCAATCTGGTTTTTAGTCCAGAGCAGAGCTAAGCAGGACCCTGAAGCACAGAAGGATGATTCCTATGGAGTAAAACGTCTTCTTTTGCCTTAAAATAAAGGTCAGATCCTTGGAGGTGCCCTATAGGGGCTCCTGTAAAAGCCAATTCATAGAGAAAGCGTTTAGCGGGGATCCTTTTGCCAAATCCCCTTTCCCAGCCTCGCACCGAGGAGCTGTTGCCATCTGCTGGGAAAGCCTCGAATGGCTCCTCTAACCTGAGCTCCCGGGCAGGTAAAAGGTGAGCAATTTGGGAAAAGGAGCATTTCCAAGCACTTCGAGATCGTGGTGCTCTGGAATGCTCCGAGGGGGTTTGCACCGCTATGGGCTCAGAATAAACAAAGACAGAAATCAGCAAAAGGTGTTGCTTCAAGATTTTAAGTACAGATAACCGGTACCTGAAACCATTTTTTTTTTTTTCCCAGGAAAAGTTTCAGTTTGTGTTTCACATGGGATAATCAGCTGAGTTTCACTGAGCTCCACCACAAAAATCAAGTGCACAAAGACTCTTTTGCTCCTGACAAGTAATTCATTTAAAGCCAATACTAAAATGCCCTGGTACTTTGGGCTGTTTTCCACACTCCCCATAAATTGCTGTGCCAGCTCCTGTTTTTCTGCTGCCTTTTGGAAGCCAACAGCCAAACCTTTACACCTTGCACAGCTGGAGGGGAAATTGTTCTCATACAGCGAAAACATTTCATTTTATGCAAATGTGCATAAAAATTTGTGACTCCCAAAGAACAGAGGACCTAATCCCAGAAAACACAAATAAATTTGTGCTGTGCTCATTTCTATGCAATTCCCAAGCCATTTTTTTTCATCTCACACCTTAAACTGGGCACCTGATTCTCTCCCTCCGGCTTGTCCTGCACCCTGGAAATGCTGGAATTCCACCCAGGGTTGGGCTGTGCTTTTAGGCCACTTGTTCCACAGTGCTTTGCTGGCTTTGAGACACAGAGAGCCCAATCTATCAGAGCTTCTCCAGTGACAGCTTATTACAGTTCCTAAACCTGGATAATCCACGGTGCCGTCAGTGTTTTTATAGCCCTAAGCTTTCTTTCCGTATCAGCGCAATTAAAGCGGCAACCTGTGTCAGGACAATTATTTTAAATAATTTGTAAGGACAAGTTGGACGTTCTGCCGTGAGTTTATTTCTCTTTCTCCATCCTCTGGCTGGAGGGGGGATTTAAAAAAGAAAAAAAAAAAAAAAAAAAAAAAAAAAAAAGAGGTGTTTTGTTACTGGAGTAAAATCCAAAGAAATGGAGAATCTAATTTCTCCTGACATTTGAGGATTGTGGCACTGAACAGATCTGAACCTTCTGACACAACACACGGTTCGAACAACACAAGCACTGCTGAAAAGCTGCCATTATTGCTTTACAGCAGCTTTCCCGTGTACCTTGATTTGTTGTGTTCCTTCTTTAAGACGTGTTCTAAGGAATTTTTACACTGTCAACCCAGCAGCTGCCAAACTGCCCCTGGAACTGGAGGGAGGAGGGCGTTGATTTCTTTGGGCATGGCAGACCCCACGGTATTCATGTAATAGCAGATTTCAAAGACTTCAAATGCTGCTTTTACATCAGGGCTCGGACTCTTGCTGCACGGGAATAAAGCCTCGAATAGCAAAAAAAATGCAATTTTTGCAAGTACAAATCAGGAGTTCAGCCACAAAGAGAGGGCAGAGGACTGAAAGAGGAGGTTAATTTTACAAAGCTCGACTGCAGGGCCAGCAGGAGAAGCAAAAGGCAGGCAGCAGGGTTGCCTGTAAAGAAATAACAGGACGATAAAAAATGAAATTAATTGGGTGTAGAGGGGCAGATTTCACTCTTTACAGACAAAGCACCTCTGACCACTGACAATGCCAGATTTTGTCATTTCTGAAGACACAGAAGACCTGAGAGACACTTGCAGCTCTAAAGCAAAGCTGTGGAACTCTGCTGTGCTTTCTCCTCTGCTCCTGGGCTACCTCAGATGTTCAGCAAAGTCCCAACAGAAATTCTTGCAGGCCCTGAGACGCCTGCATCCCCCAGCCTGGGCTCTGGAAACAGAACAACATCTCCAGAGGGCTCAGCTCTCCTCAGCAGCTGAGGGATTTGGAGCTGGACTTAAGGGTTCCATGCAAACAACTAAATTGGCTTAACTATTTATAGAAGGCAAGACTTTTGGCGTGCTGGATCTCTGGCTGTGGCCACCAGCAAGCAGAGTGGCTGTTCTTTACCAGCACAACACCACAGGTCTTTCCGAGGCAACAATTTTAATTAATAAATGAGATCTCGTGGTGTGGAAACACAGGAAAACCGGGGAAACCTTTTTGCTTTGTACTGCTCAATCCCACACTGAATCTTTCAGGTTGGAAAAGCCCTCCAGCACCAACGAGTCCAACCTGTGACTTCAAAACGGCATCCAAAGAGAGAAACCCAATTCCTCATATAATTAAATAATCTTTATTTTTATAAAACGTAATACAAAGCATCTACACCATTCACTGGTGGAACATTAGTTGCTATTACACAGTAATTCAGACACGAGTTATTATTTCACACTAGTTCTGCAGTTTCCTCTCACAGTTTGCTCTAGCCACTACGGGCTAGCCTGAGGACAGGTCCCACCCTGTGCTTGGAATTTGTACTTCTGGGTCAATGATTCTGTGCTGGAGCCCACCTGATGGCCTAGGAGGCCTTGCTCTACCTCCTAAAGCCGTTCCTAATTGCCCTGGTTTTGTTTAACCTCAACACCGAGCGCTGCTCCCCTTCTTCCAGCCAAGCCTCGCCCGCGTTCACAGCAACCCAGCCATTCTGTTTCACAACACCCTCATGCAGGTGTTCCACAGTCCCTGCAGTCCCTGCCATCCTCACTCTCCCGGGCAGTGAGGGCTGTACCCACACTGAGCTGCACCCCACACCTCTGCAAAGGCCAGAGCCCAAACCATCGGGGCTGCTCAGGAAGCTCTTGCTGGTGGAAATGAGAAATGAGCAGCCTGTGTGCACCTCCGTTTCTCCAGGACTTGCTGCTGAAAGCCCTCACTCCGTGGCCAGGCTGCTGAACCTCCTCTGCCTCCAGATTCCCTGCAATCCTGACCGGGGAAAACGCACCAGCCGCTCTTTCTTCACCCTGTGAAGAAGCAGCAGCCCAGCTGATCTTCATGTGCACGTCCAGCTTGCTCCCTTTGACTCCTACCCTTAAGCACCTTTGCAAAACACCTCAGCTCCTGCTTTTGGGATGCTGGGAAGTGCCACATTCAGGTGACAAAGCGCTGCTGACGGCTCACAGCGGGAAGTGCTCCACTCAAAGCAACTTTTACACAGCACAGCGTGACACAAACCACCGAGAACTCATCCCAGGCGGCTCGGTGCTGAATGGAAACACCCCACGAGGTAGGTAAGACTGGACCCACTGCCCAGAGTGGGTTAAGTTGAGGCAAAAAGGCTCCTTGACAGAGCAGCAGAGCTGGGGAAAAGAACCAGCCAGCCCCAACCAGCCCTTCTTGTCTCCTTTCAAGGCTTGATAGCGCGGAATGAGTCAAGTTGCCTTTTCAGGAGCAGCTCATCACTTGGCTCTGCTCGTCTGAAGGGGTTTTCTGGGGATTCTTCGGGTCTTTGGCTGAAGGCTCAAGCAGAAGGGGCACCTGAGCTGCGCTGGAGGCTCAAAGGAAATGCTCAAAATCACAGCAGCAACAAAGGAACAGCTTTAGAACATGCAGTGAAATGAACTCCAGAAGCTGCCAGCTGGGGATGGTTTTTCTCTGCAAATAGGACCAAATAAATAACGCTTTTTTTTCCTCCCAATCAGGTTGGGGTGTTTTGCTTAAAATAGACCAGATTCTGAGCCTTTCGCTTCTTTATATACTAAGCTGTAAAATAAATCTCTCTGACCCTCTAAATGTTCACTTTTATAAAGTGACTCAGATCCAGTCAGGGAGACAGAGTGAAACCAAAGCCCAGGGTTCAAGGCATCACTTCAGATGAAGGAGAGTCAAGGTCAGTCACAGAGCAAATTTTGAGGTGTGCAACCAGAAATCCCAATTTGGATTTGGGGCACAGCAGAGGGAATTTTGGAGTTCTGCAGACAAAATCACGGCTTGGCTCATCAGCGAGAGAACCCCTGACTGGCAAGTCCTGCTGGGGCTTCTCAGATTTTTAAACAGTCAGGGATGAAGAGGGAAAAATCAGGAAAGAGTTTCCCTCCAGGGGCTGTGTCTTTGGGTGTATTCACAGAGCACCTAGTCCTGTGTGGCGCCAGGGCTGATTAGAGCTTCTGGACACTACAGAAAAATAAGTTTATGTTAATAAATAAGTTATTAAAAGGAGTTAGAAAGGGTAGGAAACAACAACCTACCTAAAATACTGGGTTTTTTCCTAGAGTCTCACTCTAGCTTGACCACCAAAGTCATTTCACCCAAAGGAAACACAGGGATAATGAACCAAGTGCAGATAACAACCATCACTTTGCATTTGTATAGCACCTCTCAAGTGAAAATCGGAAAGTGCGTGACAGATGGATCAGCTCCATCCCCCCCAAGTCACAGAGGGGGAATTAGGCACAGAGTTAGAGCCGTGTGACTTGCCCAAGGTCACACAACGAGACGGTGGAAGAGCCAGGCATCCCAGCCTGGATGCATCACTACAACGTGCTCCTTCCCACCGGCGTGAGGAGTCGCTCTAGCTGCCTAAACTGCACGGGACACCGAGCATGGGGACCTCGTGCTACCTTCACCTCCCTTCCACGCTCCTGAGGGAGGAGCTGGCTACAAACATCACTACCTACACCTGCACTGCTGGACTAGTCATGTTTAGTCTACAAAACGAGCCCTTCTTTCACTCAGCGTTCAGGCTGTGCTTACGTACACACCGAGCCAGCCTCTGCCAGGCCAAACACCGCGGATCCAGTGAATCCGTGGCATAGCTCCATGAATTTCAGTGGAGTTACGCCAGGGATAAATTTGGCTCCAGAATTGCTAACGTGCGTTGGCTCCTCTCCCGACAGTGGCATTTCAGGCACGATCCCCCCTCCTTGCCAGCCCGGCAACTCGAGGAAGTCTTTGCTCAGCGTCCACTCAGTGGCTCTTGAGATGCCCGTTGGCTTTCAAGCCCAGCTCGCGGCTCCTGCGGCTCCTCCAGGCCTGGTACTTCCTCATGCTCTTCCTGCGGGCGAAGCGGCAGATGCTGACCATGAACACCCAGGACACCACATACATGATGACCCCGCCCAGCTTGATGTACCAGCGGGGCCGCGGCGAGGCCAGCTCGCAGTACATCAGCCAGGCGCCCATGCCGATGCGCACGCCCGTGAAGAGCACCACGAAGAGGAAATCCACCAGGTCCCCCGTGAAGGTGTGGTAGCGGCCCAGCTCCTTGAGGAACCAGCGGGCCTGCAGCAGCGGGTTGGTGATCTCGCTGCCGAAGATGACGGCGTTGACGTCGGCGGCCGACTCGCCCAGCGCCAGGGAGGCCGCGATGCCCACGATGCTCACCAGGTGGTGGGCCAGCATCAGGGCACCCTCTGTCTGGAAGTACACGCACCAGCACAGGTCGAAGATGAAGTAGCCCAAGCTAAGGCACAGCCCGTGCACCTGAAGGGTTGTGTTGGGTGACCCTGGGACACAAAAACACCAGACACAACTTTAAACTGTGGACACAGCGAGCGGGATCTGAGACGGGGAAGGGACGTTCACCTGCAGCGCTGGCAGCCTGGGGTTGGCTCGCACTGGGGACGGCTCGGCCACAGAAGTCCCCCGAACCACAATAGCACAGCTGTTAGTCCAGCAGCTGCACACACGTAATGGCCACACAAAAGGTCACACGCTCTGCCAAACTGCAGCTGCGGAGGGGCATTACACCAGCAAAATGCAGTGCCAGGCTCTCCAGCCCTCTGGCGCTTTCCACCGCGAAGCAGCTCAGATGTCACTGCAAGCGACATCCCTCCAGTGGGCTGGGTGCTGAGGTGGATGGAGAAGCACCGTCGCCCACTGGGGGAGCTGGGATCACCGATCTCTCACTCACCTGGGTGACTCAGGGGCCAGGGGCCGTCGATGAAGCCGATGTAAGCAGACAGGCAGGTGGCCAGGATGCCGTGGGTCAGTGTGACCAGCCTGCAGCTCCATTCGATGTTCCGGTGCCGGTAGCGGTGGCAGAACCACTTGTAGAGGCAGAACCAGCCCAGCAGGCTGCAGGCTGCACGCAGGGGCAGCGGGAACAGCATCCTGTCCTGGGGACAGCAGCACAGAACGGATCAGGAACACAAAGAGAGCGGGAGGTCAGTGTCAGCACAACCCAGCACGGCTTTGCACCGTAACCATCCCAGCACAAAGTGGGCAGAGCTGCTTCCTGATGCTGTTGCTTGCTCCTGAAGACTTTTCTCTGCAGAGGAGCTGTGTGAAAACCACTTTACTCTCCTCACTGCAGTCTTCATTTCATCCTTACTGGCACCAAAACCTCCAAATCTTTGGATGCAAAAGAATAAGAATCTGTGTCCATAAAGGTTTGGGGTTTTTTGGCAGTATTTCTTTTATACATCTTCCCTCACTCACTGTGCAATACAGGAATCTCTCAAACGAGCAAAAGACAAACTGCCAGAACAAAATTACAGCCCGTAAGATATTGCTAAAACCCTCCAAATACGTATTAATCTATTCTACACCTCGTTCCTATAATGCCTTTCCACGAAATATGTGTCTCACTACTCCTGAGCAGTCGGGGAAGTGCATCAAAAGAAGTTGAGTCAGGCTTTGGGATACAGGAGTTTCCAGTTGTGCAACAGCCAAAGCACCACTGGCACCTCCTGCCCAACGCTGGCCTCGCTCCCAGGGCTGGGGAGCACCAAAGGGACTTCATGGGATGAGGAGTCACAGCTGCAAAGCCCAACCTTCCTGTTTGGCCTGTTGGAGCATTACCAGCAATGACTGGAGGCTGGGTAAACAAAACCATTATGTTTTAATGGGCCGTGGGAATATGGGGAGATGAAATAGGGGTGGGATTAACTGCTCTGAGTAGGCATTTCCATTTACATCCCCGTGCTTGAGGTCCAGACTCAGGGCAGGGAGAATTCTGATGTGACAAAAGGGACTGACCAGCTGGAGAAGGCTGGGAGAAAGAAGAATGAGCTTCTAAACATTCTGAGGTGTTTTCCACACCTACTCGTGAAAAAGGTATTTCCCCATCCCCTGGAAGGAATCGCAGAAAATCCTGAGCTGCAAGGGACTCACAAGGATCAGAGCCCAGCTCCTGGCCATGCCCAGACCCCCCAACAATCCCAGCCTGGGCATCCCTGGCAGCGCTGGCCAAACGCTCCTGGAGCTCTGGCAGCCTCGGGGCCGTGCCCATTCCCTGGGGAGCCTGGGCAGTGCCCAGCACCCTCTGGGGGAAGAACCTTCCCCTGATCTCCACCCCAAACCTGCCCTGACACAGCTCCAGCCGTTGCCTTAGGAAGAAAGCAGGGAGCTTTATTCCCATTGCACATCAAAGATCAACATTTCATGGCTTTAAACGCAAACAGAGTACGTATATATCAGATATTGGGAACAAATTGCTCCCTGCGAGGGGCTTGAGGCCCTGGCACAGGGTGCCCAGAGAAGCTGTGGCTGCTCCTCGATCCCTGGCAGTGTCCAAGGCCAGGCTGGACAGGGCTTGGAGCAGCCTGGGACAGTGGAAGGTGTCGCTGCCCATGGCAGGGGGTGGAACGGGACGAGCTTTAAGGTCCCTTCCAGGCCAAACAATTCTGTAATTTTTCCTTAGCATACACGATATATGCACCCTAGAAAGCCCAATATAATTTAAAAAGCAGCAATAATTATGGAATAATAACTAACAAATAATGATATACACCATACATATAAACAATAAATAAATAACAGCTAACCATATATAAAATTATGTATTTTCCTATATTATTATATATTACTACATAGATATTATATTATAATTTGCATCACCAGTAGCAATGAGGCCCTGAATGAAAGCAGCCTCTACAATAAACACACGTGCCTAAAAACCCGGTGCAGAACAGCCCGAAAATTATTAAAAACCAGATGACCACCTCCAGCAAAGCACCGTTANTTTTTTAATCCAAAGGAGAAAATGGAGGAGCCCAGGGAGCTCCAGCACAAGCCGCAGCCGCGGGGCACCGCCTGCGCAGCATCCGCGCCATCCTCCCGCATCCCGCGGGATGCAGCGGCTCCCGCCCGCATCCCCGCATCCCCCCGGGACAGGGACGGGGACGGGGACAGGGACAAGACCCTTCCCCAGCACCCCCCTGCCGGGCCTCGCTGCCGGGGCCGCCCCGGAACACGGAGGGAGCGGCGGCGGCCGAGGGGCACCTGGCGGCCGGGAGGAGGGACGGCAGGGATGGGGGGGAGGAGGAGGAGGGACGGGAGGAGGGAATAGGGGCGGTGGGATGGGAGGAAGGGCACCGCAGCGCATCCCGCGGGAGCCGCCCCGCTCCACAGCATCCCTGCGCTCCCTGTTGCGCCATGGAATGCCCTGAATTGCAAAGGATACACGAGGATCAGAGCCCAGCTCCTGGCCCGGCACAGACCCCCAACAAATCCCACCC
>VZRN01005001.1:714684-731977 GCA_013397935.1 Dasyornis broadbenti | reverse complement strand
AAAAAAAAAAAAAAAAAAAAAAGGGCTCATATTTATCTAGGAAGAAAAAAGCAATCAGAAATAATAATAAAACCCCAAATTACTACTCAAAAATGCCTATTTACAGTCTGTGACTCGGATACTCGTTGACTTTAGTTCCACTGAATTAATTACTTGTAATCATAGACAAACAAGAATTCGTATGGTTTTAACAAAATTAAATATCTGCCTCTTCCCAGGCAGACAGCTGCAAAGTAACCACAATTTTCCTGGTGACAGGCTGTGAAAATTGACTTCTCCTTTGGAATCTCATGGAATTCCCAAACACTGGCACACACCAACCTCAAGGGATGCAATGTGAACAGAAAAGCACAGAACAGAAAATAAATTCCTTAGAGCTCAAAGACCAGAACACAACTCAGCGACGGGGTGTTATAATTTGGTATCGGAGAAAACCCAAAAAAGAGTAAAAGAAATAAAAAGGAGAAGGTCAAGACTCACCCTCATCCCACCAAATCAACACAAATTCCATTTGTGTTCACGGAATCAGAATTCCCCCCAGGGATTTCACCAGGGAGCAATGACAAGACCTGGACACGAGTTTTGCAAAAGACAATTTTTTTTTGGTTCGGTTTTTTTTTCTTAAAAAGGAAAAAATAAGAAGGCTCTGAAATACTTAATTAAAACAAAACAAAAAAAAAAACCAAAAAATCAAAAAAAACAAGAAAAATGGGGAGGGGGGAGAGGAAAAAAAAAAAAACAAAAACAAAAAGCACCTTTGGAAAAGGAGCAGGAGGCGCAAAGCGAGGGTTTGGGAGCGTGGAAAACCACGGCTCCCACCCAGACACGGGGCTGCGGTGAAATGAACTCAAACCTCGGCTCAGTTTGGGGGAGTGTGCGTGACAGCAACAGCAGGAGAGACCCTCCTTCCTTCGGGGAAGGGGCAGAGAGCAAGGAGAGTCCTGGCACAGGAATCCTCGCGGGAGGAGGCGCAGAGCCGCAAGCGCAGGAGCCATGCGAGGAGAGCAAAGCGAGGGCTCGCCCTGGAGCTGGGACAGGGAGAGGGGGAAATGTCCCCGCCGGGGCTGGGGAGGGTCGTGGCTGCAGTTTTGAGTCCCTGGAATTCTCGCTGCTGGGGGTCCCTGGCTCGGGGCCTTCGGTGGCAGCGGTGGAAGGCACTGGGAGGCCCCGAGGGTCGTTCCTGGAGGGGTCGGGCAGTGGCCTGAAGCCGGAGCTCCCCTGACGCTGGCTGGAGGAGGCGTCTCAGTGGAGGTAGGTAGGTTGGTTCCATCGGTACCAGGATCTGTTCGCAGCACAGATTTGTTCGTGAGAATAATCATTAAAGTCCACATCCCACGTGTCATTTTCACTTACAGCAACAACAACAAAAAAAAAAAAGCCCAAAGGGACAACTGAATTAAACGGGAAGGAAAGAATAAAAACAAGTTCCCTGAAGCAAATCCACAAATAACGTCACAACACAAGACAAAAAGACAAATTACATAAAACCTACCGCTGGGTCCTTCACTACAACTCTAACACAAATTTCCAACTTTCACTCGACTTAAAAACATGATTTCATACCTTGTTTTGCCCCGCATTTCTCCCAACAACGTTTCCCCCTTGGAGTAAAAATCATCCTCATTTCCTTTGCAACCCTGCTTTGACTCCACGCGCCCCTCCCAGCGACCCCCCCTTATTTCCAAACCAGATATTCCAGATTTCAAGCCCTGCCTGGCCCAAAGGAGGGGGGGATTCGTGGCCCATTCACGCACACCCCAGCTGTGGGTGACACCCTCTGCTCTGCTGCCTCCCTGGCGCAGCGTCCTTGAAGTGATGCAGCCGAAATTTCAAGTGCAAGGAGCCCCCAGGGAAAGCACCAGCAGGGCTCTGAGCCCACGTGTCTGGTTTAGGGCTTTTGCAGCGTCTCAGGGCAGGGCAGGGGGGAAAAAAAATTTCTTTGTTCTGCCACTGTGGAAGAGCTGCTCACAGCAGAGCTCTCTGGGTGGCACTGCAGGAGAGAAAATGGGCTGTGGAGGGGATTATCCAAACAGGATCAGCAAAATAAACCTTCCTCTGCTTCCTTCGCACAGGGAGTCGGGTGAGGTCAGTGTTTCTGGTCACTTCGGGGGCTTTTTTTCAATTTTTTTTTTTTTTTTAACCAGCACAATTGTTCAGGCAAAACTTGATCGCCTGGTGGTTTTCAAGCAGAAAGACAGCCTCATCCCAAGAATCACCGAATATCCTGAGTGGGAAGGGACCCACCAGGATCACCTCATCCAACTCCTGGCCCTGCACAGGACACCCCAACAATCCCACGCTGTCCCTGAGATGCTTTACACAACAACACTCCACATTGCTGGAACCTCCAGGAGCTCTCCTGTTCTTCCTGAAGATCCCGCTGCTTTCCCCCACAGCCCCCGGTGCCCTGGGTTTGTCTGGCTGCTTTTGGGGGCCTCACCCTGAAGAGTTGAAGCCAGAAGAATTCATGGCAGCTTTGGAGTTGCTCTGGGCTGTGCCGGGGCTGCTGGCATGGAGGGCACTGCCAGGGGACGAGGGCCTGCTGGAATTCCCTGGGGAGCACGAGGATGTTACTGTGGGGGAGAAAGCAGAGTCAGGCTGGGGTCTCCTCCTCCTGCCCAAGCATTCCCACCAAATCCTCATGCCCAGCCCGTGGTTCCTCTGATTCCCAGCCCTGGGGATGGTGGGGGACACCAGGAACGTTCCCTGTTCCTGTATCTGGGAATCTCGTGCCTCCAAGGAAATCTGACACTGACCCACCCTTTATTTGGCTCCCAAACCTAAACACGCCAGCCTGGGATTATCCTGGGAATAATTATTGCGCCCAGTGTTTTCCATGTTTTTATGCCACCCGACAGAAAGACTCGGCTGCTCTGATCCCAGCTGAGAGGGGGAACCTCCCCTGGCCAAACCCGAGGGCCTAAAGAAGATTATCGTGCAAATGTGACCCAGAAACGTGAAACGTGGAACGTGAAATGCTCCAGCAGTGGAGCAGCAGGAGCAGAGGGAGGAGGGCAGGGAGGATTCCCAAGGCTCACCAGTCCCGGGCATGGTGCTGTGCACTGGATTGACGGAGAGGGGCCCCAAGGACCCTGAGGTAGAGACCTAGGCAGGAACAGAGGGAAGCCGTGAGCGTTCGGACTGTGAGTGGAGAAATGCCAGCACTGCGCTCCTGTCACATCCCCTCTGGAGCGCGCTGCCTCTGGAACACTCAGGAACACTCAGGAACACTGGCATAGGAATATTTATCACCCACAGCTATGGCTTCCACTGATATTTCCATTTACACTCCACTGGAGAAGCACCACTCCCATATCCAAGGCCATGAAAAGGAACCAGAGTTCCTGTTTCGCGTGCCTGACACGCTCTACATCCATCAAAACTTATGGATCAGCCACGGAAAAGCCTGAAATGATCAAATTTGCTGGAAGGCCCAAGATCCACTCGTAGGAGCCCTTTGGATGTCTCAGAGTGGGTGTTCTCAGCCTGAAACTACCCAGCTCCCTCTGGTCTTGGGCACAGAAATTCCCATCTCCTGTGGGGAGTTTAATCCTCAGGTGACAATTGGTAATTTGGCAGCTGCAATCCAAATTAGCCCGGGGTGTTAATTACTGAGGCTGATGAGCAAGGGCGCCCTTTGTGCAGCAGTCACAGGGGAATTATTCACCGTCTTGTTTTGGGGACCGGACAGGTTGGGCAATCACCAACCAAACCCCTTGTGACGCTTCCCTGCCTTCTGATGGATAATTCCAAAAGCCAGAGGATTTCAAGATAAAATCTTGCTGGTGAACGCACGCTCTGCCTCCCACTCCTGAGCTGCAGCACCGAGGAGGTTTCTGCCACTTTTAAATGTCAAAATCACCAAGCAACTCCTAAATGAACCAGCAGAAAGGCAGCTAAATGCTGGCAGTGTGTGCAATCCTCATCCTCCATTAACTTTGAAAAGATTTTTCTTTATCAATCTCAGGAGGAAAAGAATTTTGGGATGGCATCCCAATTTGAATAAATTACCCTACAATTAAGCGAATCAATTCCTTGTAGGAAATCTGTATTTTCTTTCTACTGCTTTCAATAAATAGAATTATCACTGAATTAGTTGCTCTAATTCGGTTGATAGTTTCCAATTAATGGAATAAAAATAAATGTTCTGAGCGAGATTCCGTTCAAGAGGCTCGATCCCAGGTGCCTCACCAGTCTGGAGTTGTAGATGGGAGATTTGATGGGGGATGGCATGGGGCAGCTGATCCGCTTTTCCTTCTGGCGCCGGTTGCAGAACCAGACCCGAACCACCTCCTTCTCCATGGAGAGCTGCTCTGCTATCAAGGAGATCTCCTCTGAGCTGGGCTTGGGGTTCTGCTGAGAGAGGCAGGAGATTAAAAGAGCCCCAAAGAGCATCAGCGGCTGCGGCAAGGACAAGGGTGGGGCTGGCTGCGAACCGGGGAGGGGACAAAAGCGCCTTGGAGGCCCAGGGTCAATATTTGGGTGAGAGATTATGTGCCGTGAAGCAGAAAGTGCCTCTGGCTCTGTGGGGGGGATGAGTCCCAGCTCCTGCCCCTGTTGGTGCTCAAATCCCCTCCCTCCTGGATCTAAAGAGCCCCAAAATCAGCGCGGGGGGAGGGGGGGGGGGCACCTAAAGCTGGTGGCCCTGCCCTTGCCCAGGGGACAGCAGCTCTGGCTCTCAGAAAAGCCGTTGGCTCCCTCTTCCTCCAGCCCTCGTCCAGAAAGGGAAATAAGAGAACCCACCCTGCCCTCCTGAGTCATTTGTTTTCGTTCCTTCTCGCTCTGTGGGGGTTTGAGCAGAGTCGAAGCTCAAAAATATCACAGACACCTGGCACGGACGCCAAGATAATGTTCCCATTTCAAATAATGCCTTCCACCAGCTGAAAATGAGGTGCCAGGATGGGCTGATGGTGGCTGAGCAAGTTTTGGTGTGAGGGAGAAACCGAGAAAAAACAAGCCCAGAATCAGTTTTGGTTTGAGAAATTTCCAGTGGGCAGTTTAGTCCTGCTGATTAAAGCTCTGCCAGAGCGCTGGAATGATTTCTCTTGAAATTCTTGATGCTTAAAAAGTAGAAGGGCTCCAGTTCTGGATGGGTTCAGCAAAAATATTTGGAGCAGCAAGTTCTGGGGTCTCACAGGGGCTGCTTAGCGGGGTCTGTGTGGCCACAGAACTCGTGGGACACATCCACAACTCAGAAAGAAAAGAGCTCGGTGCAGAGATCAGCTTTGGAAATGTGGTGCTAAAATTGTAATTCCCTTCAAACAACATTTGCCAAGGAAATATTTGGGAATTTCTTTGAGTTTAACTCTTTTCCTGTTATCCCCTTCAAGCATTTTTTAACCTACTGTCGAAAAATAGGGAATTTATTTGGGTTTAACCCTTTCCCTTGTAACCCCTTCAAGCATCTTCTACCTGCCATCAAATAAAAAGCCCCAAACAACCTCTTTTCCTGAGGGGATTCAGTGCTACTGCAGCCTAGCAAAGGCCAAACTCAGGGAGAGCTCCCAAGAGGTGGAAAGATTTTCCCCTCACATCTTGAAATCTCTTCTCCAGCGTGGAGCGGATGTTGGTCTCGATGCTGGTCCTCTTCTTCCTTTTCCGTCCAAACATCTCGTTCACTGAGGGGTAGGAATTGGGGGTGCTCATGGAAGAGTCCAAAGGAGCAGATTCTGGGGGAAGAGGGAGGGAAAAGGAGATAGGCAAGGAGAGAAGGAGTTATTTTCATTCCCAGATAATTTTTGTGCAACACAGGCACCTTCTGAAATAGATAAATTGCTCCTGCACTGTGGATCCTCCCTCTGATGATGATTAAAACTGCTCCAAATCCATCAGTGAGCTTGTCCAAAGCAGGGAAGGAACAGGATCAGTGCTCGTGTTTTAACCCCCACACCCTTTTTCCTAGATTTCCTTGAGCCTGATTTCCAGCCTGCTCCGACCGGCACCAGGGGTTTCCCAGCGATTGAATTTCACACGGATGAAGATGTCGTGACCAAACCCTTTGGATCAGGGTGGATCGGATGGGATAAAAGGGTCAGACATCCTGAAGGGCCGGCTGTGAGGTCAGCACAGGGCACCACCCCAAACCCTGCTGCCCCTGGGAATTCCCCGTTCAGGGATATCCTTCCTTTTCCCAACTGCACTTCCTGGGCTGATCCCTGAGCACCCCACGAGCTCCTTCCCATTCTTTCCCAGCTGACACAGGGAGGGGCTGAACGGATTTGAGCTTCCTCTCCTCCTGGGGCCGTTTCTGCCTCGATGTCACCCACCTGCATCACTCAGCCACTTCTCCAGCAGGGGCTTGAGCTTGCACATGTTCTTGAAGCTCAGGTTGAGCGCCTCGAAGCGGGAGATCGTGGTCTGGCTGAAGTCGTTGCCGTAGAGCTTCCCCATGGCCAGGCCGACGTCACCCTGCAGTGACACCCAAACCCCAGTGAGCGCAGGGGAACCTCACAGCTCCCAGAGCCCTCCTCAGGGTGGCTTCAGCCTCGTTCCCGTCATCTCCCTGCCAGGGAAAGGGGAATTTTCCCCCCTCAGGAATCTGCCCCGCGCCCCTGAATGCTGGGGAAGGTGAAGGCAAGGAGGTTGTGGTGATGAGGCCCACATCACCTTGTCAGTGACATCCAAACCCCAGTGAGCGCAGGGGAACCTCACAGCTCCCAGAGTGCTGCTCAGGCTGCTTCCAGGATGGCTTCAGCCTCGTTCCCATCACCTCCCTGCCAGGAAAAGGGGAATTTTCCCCGCCCAGGAATCTGCCCCACGTCCCTAAATGCTGGAGAAGGTGCAGGTAATGAGGTTATGGTGATGGGGTGTTAGGAAGGGTTTATTTCATTGTGTGTTTGGAAGGGGATGCTGCAAAATAATCTGAATTTACCCAATCCAGCCTTTCCTTCCTCCACACCTCCTAAACCCCTCTCTCTCACCTGTGTGAATCCCAGCTTGATCCTCCTTTGTTTGAAAGTCTTGGCGAACTTTTCCAGCTCCTCCAGGTCGCTGGGCTCCTCAGACGCTCCTGCTGGGGTCAGGTGCTTTGCCACTTGCAAATGCTGGGGTACGTCCAGGTGGGGCTCGACCGAGGAGCCAGGGAGGCCAGAGCGCCCCACAGCCTGTCCAAACAACCCCGAAAGAGGTGCTCAGAGTCACAAAACCAGAAAAATCCACCGTTTTCTGTGCCCTTTGCCCTCCCGAAAGCAGCGCGCTCAGGTGGGGCTGTGCTGTTACCTGGGACGCCAGGCTGGGCCCGGGCTGGGAGAGGAGGAGGCTGCCCTGTTGCTGAGGGAAGGAGAGGAGGTTTGGCTGCAAAGCTGAGGAGGAAAAAAAAGAAAAAAGAGACAAATCTGGTCAGTGAGCAACCCCAGGAAAGCTTGGAGCGTGAAGCTCGGTGAGTTTTCTTACTCAAAATACAAGAGTTTCAGCCGTGAGGGAAGCGGCTGGCTCTGAGCTGGATTAGGGGAAAGCACAGGTTCTTCCCGTGGCTTTTCAGCCTGCAAGGGATCGTTACAATCATGATACAAGGGAAATATCTCGTTTGCTGATCCCTGAGTGTCGCTCATCCTGCTCAGGGCGTTTCATACACCTCAAATCTTGATTTTCAGGGCCAAGCAGCAGAGAATGCCCTCCATCCTTCGTGGGGATCTCTCCCAGCGCTTCATCATCGCAGCTCTTAGGAAAATGGACATCTTATTTCCAACAGAAGCTCTTCTGACTCCAACTTCCAGCCACTTGATCTTGTTAAAACCCCCCTGATCCTGCCGTTAATCTCGTGGGCCCTCCCACTCCGCCCTCTGTTCTACATTTCATTTTCCAAGTGGCATTTGGAAGCCATCTGACCCTTTCTTTCCTACCCTACTGTATTTCAAATAAATTGAATTCCTTTCAGAACGCAGGAGCTGACACGAAATGATGAAAGGAAAAGAGAAGGGAAATCTATAAACCCAACAAAACCTGCGATTTATGGAGACTGTGTAATTGTTCCGTTGACAAACTGCCGAGTACAAGCCCATATCTCTTCGAGGGAATGTCCTACAGGATTAGGTTGTGTAGTTCCCTGGAAATTTAGTTGGTATCAAGTCCACTGTGAGTGAAACCTGTAGAATTTAGCGAGGATTTACAGCCTTGCTCGGAGCAGTCAATGTATTTAATTGATTATAACTGACAATTACAGGGAAATCCATAGAAATTTATGGACTTCTGCTAATGAAAGGGAAAACAGATAATCCCCAGGATCAATCACCCTCCCTCCCGCTCTCTTTCTGCCTTTTCTTATTTAATTTAGATCCGATGGGCTCTATCCCATTTATTTGCCTAGGCTGGGGTTGGAATAAGCTTTCCCTAACGCTGCAACAACTTAGAATTTCAAATCCGGGCTGGTACCGAGGCGCACATTTTCACCAGTGCAGGTAATTAATCACCGGAGTGGCTTTGCCTTGGGCCACGGCAGATGCTCTGTCATTTGGAGTCTTTAAGATCATGATTGAACACCTTTGCGAGAGCTCGGGGAAGGGCTGGATTCGGGAATCACCGGTCTGGCAGCTGAGACGGAGGCTGGGCTTCCATCAGATGGAGATTTCAGCAGGAATGTTCGGACGGACGGGATTCCCCGCATCTCCCTGGCTGCTCATTCCCACCTTTACAGAGCCCTCCCGCCCCGACTCGGGTGTTGTCGGGATTGGGGCCGCACAGGGAATGAGGAATCGGAGCCGGGAATTTATCTGACAGCTTTAAAAAACAACCCGAGCTAAAATCCGTATTAGTTCAGCCCCGAGCCAAGCCCCTTCGGCCGCAAAACCCACGCTCAGAAATCGGGGAACACTCAGGACATTCCCATGATGGCCCCCGGGACAATTCAGGAATATTTTCTGCCTTTCTCCAGCTGGAAGAACGCTCCACTCGTGTGGAAGCAAAACCAAATTCCACAAAGCCAGCCTGAGCCTTCGCTTTCACTGGCTGTGAATGAGCGTGGCCAAGGATCATTAAACCCTGGCAATCCCCCCATGCAAATGGAAATATTCCTGCACAAAAATCCAGAATATCCTGCCTTGGTCAAGCCTGGAACTGGAAGGGGTGACAGCCAAACAAATGTCCAAAGAGCTGCCCAAAAAAATCACTGAACAGATGAATTCTAATCTATACAAGGCAGCAAGTTCTGCTTTGCAGTAAAAAAATGTTTATTATTCATGAATAAATGCAGGCAGCAAGGAATAGATTGTCCTGGCCATTTTTCAAACAAACTAATTCAAAATTGTTTGTAAATATAGATCAAGTGTCTTTATCCATCACTCAGCATCGTTTGGCAGAGAGGAGAATTTATGCATCGTCAGGAAGAAATAAATTTCCCGCTTGCTTTTGGAGCGTGTGAAGCAGGGGGTTCAAGCTGCAGAGATTTAAGGTTCTAACTCTGAATTTTAGCTCACACAGAGGGAGCTCCGTGCTGGGATAAATCAAGAACACAAGGAAAGGATCCAAGTCCCCTTGGATCTGCCGGGTTATGGATCAAAGCCTAACTTTGTCCCTGGGCAGCAGAAAACATCCTCCATCCGCATCCCTGTTTATGGAAAAACGCTAAAAATATTGGTGGCAAAAGGAGAATGACAGGGATTTTCTCAAGCACTGGCTCCAGCCCTCAGTGCTTTCCTGGAGCTGATTGCTCGGTGTTTCAGGAGCAGTGGGAGCAATCCTGCCCTCTGGAATATCCCATCCCAGAACTGCTCCTGGCTAAGCCAGACCTGTCCTGCTGTCCTGCAGCTCCTTCCCTGGATCTACCCTCGCTTCCCCGAGCTCTGCTCAGCTTCCTGCGATTCACGAGGAGCGGGAGGCAGCCCGGCTCCGTTCCCCAAGGAGCAGCTCCTTCCTTCGCTGCTGTGCTGGAAAACCAGGAAAACCAGGCGCTGTCCCGAATTCCAGCCGGGAAATCCCTGCCTGGCCCCAAGGTGGCACTCGAGGAGCGCACAAGGTGCCAGGAGCCTTTCCAGCCCGGGATGCTTCCACACCGACCTGGGATCATCCCCGGCGTGGAAACATCAGTGTGGGAACTGGCGGCATCACGCTGGGAAAACCAAGCCATGGGAAGGGAGGGTTTCCCGAAATATTGATCCATTCCTGCTTTTCTCGCTCTTACCTTGCTGTCCTGCCTGAGACTGAGACAGGAGGAACTGGGGGACGGACTGCATGTGCCCAGGGAGCAACACCAGCTGCTGCAGGGTGTGGAGAGAGCTCATGTCCTGCAGGAAAAAGCAAAGAGAACCGTACAACTCAGGGATTCCTGCTCCTCACGCAGAACCTCCTCACAAAACCACACGGAATTCGTGTAATTTAGTGCTGGAATGATAAAACTCAGGGATTCCTGCTCCTCACAAATCTACACTGAACTTGTGGATTTTTGTACTGGAATGATAAAACTCAGAGATTCCCGCTCCTCACACAGAATCTCCTCAAAAAACCACACGGAATTTGTGTATTTTTGTACTGGAGTGATAAAACTCAGGGATTCCCGTTCGTCACACAGAATCTCCTCACAAATCTACACCGAATTTGTGTATTTTTGTACTGGAGTGATAAAACTCAGGGATTCCTGCTCATCACACAGAATCTCCTCACAAAACCACACGGAATTTGTGCATTTTTGTACTGGAGAGCTGCAGATCCAAAAGTTTCAGGTGTAGGAGAAGAGTTCTGTTCATACAGAGACATCCACGTGGAGAACTGTCGGCTTTTCCCTGGAAAGGTTAACTCTTGATAATGACATTTTTGAGGCAATCAAACCCCGCTGGTTAGAACAGTGAAACCCCTGGGATTTCAGTTTCTCCCAGATAATGTCTTCCCAGAGTGAACTCCCTAAAATCACACAGCAAATTGCCGCAGGTTGTCCCAGCTCTTCCACAGAACTGCTCCGAAGAATCCCTAAACTGTGGAATGGATCTGAGCAGCCCGTGAAAGGATGAGGGGAGGAAACACTGAGCGTCTGTGTGGCTTTCTGGCATCCGGCTCCCAGCGGAATTTAACAAGAGTTAAGTGCTAAAGTCCACGTTTTTTACCTCAGCAAAAAACAAAACAAACAAACAAAAAAAAAAACCTCCCTGAAGGAATTAATTTCTTCCCTCGTGTAAATCAATTTGAGGCAACAACAGGCTCAGATTAGGAGTTAATCTAGTCTGGAATCCTATCTCCAACAATGGCATTAACCAGGCCCTCATGAATGAGGAAGAGCAGGGCAAACATTATCAAACACTTCCCCACGGTGTTGTCTCAGCCTCCAATTATTTCCAAGCCAAGGCATTTCCTGACCATGGGGTGGTTTCCCTGCTTAGCAAACCCTCAGAGCAAAATCTCATCCCGGGACGTGTCCAGTCTGCCTTTGAATCCGTGAGGGAAAAGTGAGGAGGAAGACGAGGATTCACTTTTCCAATTTCGTGTCCCTCACCCCCTCAGGCTCCTTTGGCCAAAGGAATTTGGGGAGAGGCCGAGGAGCAGCCTCTTTTCCTGGTGTTCACTGTCCGGTGCCAATTCTGGATCCCTGGAGCGGCCAAATCACTCACCCCTGCGATCTGGCTCCCTGGCATCATGGATGATCCCTGCACGAGGTGACCCGACCGAGGGGGGATGGCAGATTGCAAGGAGTCGCTGAGGTCCTCGGTTTTAATCTGGAGAAAAAAGAAAAGGAATCATGGAATCAGGGAGCAGAGAGGAGGGATGAGCAGGAGGAGCAGGGATCCAAGAGGCTGGGAGATTCCCTCTCAGGGAATTTTCAGCCCTTTCCGTGGTCATTCCACGCTCCTGCTCTCCACTTGACCCTGTGGACACGGCTCTCCTGCTCTGCCAAGCCCGGGGCAGGCAGGCACTTTGCTCAGTAAACAACCATTCTTCGAGCAACTTCTCCAGGCTTAAAGCCTTTGGTGGAGTTTTAATGCAGACACAAAACAATTCCCCTTTCCAGATCACGCCTCAGGCCCCGGTGCCAGGGCTGAACACGGAAAACCTCTCATTTTTGTTCCTGCAGGGAGCAGGGAATGCTACAAGGAGATGGGAAAGGAAAGGTTGTGGAGTGAAAGACTTCAAAAAAGCAGAGCAATCGCCCAGACTCGAAAACGCAGCACTCCAGGCTCCAAATGCATTTGTTCCATTTCTACCAAAAAGCAACAAGAGATTGTGAGGAAAACCTCCTTTTTCCTTACAAGCTGTGGAAAAAGAACTGGAAACCATTACAGGTGTCAGCCCTTTGCCCAGTGGTCATTTTGAGCGGCTTTAATGTTCAAGCAAGATTCCTGTCCACAAGAAAATAATGATTTCTAAATCCACATTCTCAGAGAAAAACGTGCCCAGGGACCAGAACTGAATCCTTGTTTCTGGTTTATTCCCCAGCCTCCGTGCTTGTTTCTAACATTGCCACTACATCTGAAAAAATACAAATAATTAAAAATCTGTTGTACGAGCCGAAATCTTTTGGTGAGGCTGACTGGGACAGGAGGGAGGGGAAGATTTTGGAAGTTGTTGAGGTTAATTCCTGAAAGCTGAGTGAGGAGCGTCCATGCACAGGGCACAGGTAAATCACACGGAGCTATTCTCCAAGAACAGATTGAACCAAACTCTTCCTCAGCAGGAGAACACCCTGAACAAGGATTATTCCTCGTCGCAGCAAGAAGAGCCTCTAATTCCCAAAAACTGGAAAAACCAGGAGGACTCTGCAAAGGACAGGACTGGAAATCCCTGTTCACTGCAGGCTCACCCTGACTCCAGCACTGAACATCCCCAGGTCCCATCAGATCCCGTCCAAACCCCACATCCCTCCCGAGATCTGGAGAGTCTTTGCCCCACTGACGGGGCCTTTGGAACCTCCTGCCAGCAGAGGGGGGACGAGAAATCCAGCTGGAAAAACAACATCCCAAGGGAATATTTTGGGCTGAGGGAGCGTTTCTGCCCATTTGAGCGGAGCCAAGAAAGGCGCAGAATAATTTCGGCTGGAAGATACCCTACGGTCATCGAGTCCCAGCTCTGAAGGATCTCCAGGAGAGGAGAAAAGGGGAAAACGTGATCACAAGAGGCTCAGCAGCTCCAGAGCAGGGAGCTGCAACATTCCCCTCTGCCTTTTGGAAGGTGCACAGAGGGAAGGTGATTACAACACCCCCTTTCATTACAGCTTGAGCTCTGGACACCGCCGAAACTCGTTTTGCAATAATCCCAGCTCCTTGCAACAAGAGGTAGACATGCTAAGAATTCCAGCTCTTTCCTACCTTTCAGGTTGGCATGATCATCCCTCTTAGCCTGGCAGGGGAAATAAAAAANTTGCAGTGTCGTCCCTCTTACCCTGGCAGGGGAAAAAAAAAAAAAAAAAAAAAAAAAAATCAGGTGGAAAGATCTTCTCAATCGCTATCGACACCGGGAAGTCACTGGATGTCAGGCAAAAAGGTTCAGGAGGACACCCCGTCAGCCCTGAGCCATCCGGTCATTCCAGGCACGTGGATTTACGGATTTTTTTTTGGCATTAAAAAGAATCCATCGGAGTCAAAAAAGAAAAAAAAAAAATTATTAAAAAAAAAAAAATTTAATCTGTGTCTGCCTCATCCAAGGCTGAGCAGTCCCAAAAAACACAAAGTTTTCCACGTTTCCAGGCTCTGGATCCCGCCTTAGCTGTGATCCCAATAGGAATGGAGTGTTGAAGAGGCACGAGCCATTTCCAAACTGAAATCAATGTTTCCAGCTGCCAAGCGGGACGAGCTGGCGGCGCTCCAGGGAGAAAGGGGTGTGTAGCCGCATCCCGGCATCGCACGATGTGAGAACGGGAGGTGGGTTTGGCAGAGCACCGGCTCCCGATTTGAAAACAACAACATCTCCCACTGCTCCTTCCCCCAGCCCTGGAATTCTCTGGCTCCCTCCTGCGCAGTGGGCGGGAACCTGGGGTTGCTCTTGACAAATCCTTCTCCCCCTCGCACCTATTTCCATGGGGTTTAGGCTCAAATTTACCTCTCCCTCCTCTTCCTCTCCCCGACAGGCCTGCAGCTGGCTAATTGTTCATTAGCAGGAGCTCGGGCTCTATCCAAAACTTTGGGGATGGTTTATGCAAATCCCGCTCCTTCGTTTTTTTTGGTTTTTTTTTTTTTTTTTCCCTGGCTAAACTGGCAATATTGCCAAGTGTACATTAAAAAAACCAACCCCAAAAAACCCCAAAAAACCACACACATTGTGGGCGAGGCCACTCAATATCATGAGACTCCCTCAAAATAATGTAAATTCTGAATTAATAAAACGAGGGGAGGAGTTGCCTCCTCCTTTCCCAGTGCATCTGCCTTGGGTTTGCAGAAAATGCCTGCAAATGTGGGAAGAGTTTTCCTTGAGGAACCAGAAGAAAAAAAAAGAGGTTGAAAGGATGAAATCCTCAGAGATTCTCATCTCATGGGCATTTGTTGGGAAAACTGCTGAAACATTGCAAGTGAGCAACAGTGATTTGGGTAAAACCAGGAGCAGATCGCACTGGGATTGCTCAGGACCTTGGCTTTGTAGGATGATCATGGATGGAGAATGGGGAAGGAGAAATCATGGAAAGACTCTGTTCCCACTCAATTCTAGTCGGAGAAACAACACTATTAAAGAAAAGCTGCCTGGTCTGGTGGAAGCTTCCCTGCCCGTGGCGAGGGACTGGAACGAGATGATCCCTGAGCTCCCTTCCAACCCAAACCACTCCGTGGAAAAACGAGCGGCAGGACCTGCCGAGGAGAGGTGTGGGGGCTCCCGGCTGTGGATCCCCAGGCTCCTGCCGCACCAGGGCCGGGCTGGGAGCGGGTAACGGCAGCTGGAGGCTCGGCAGCTCCCCTGGGACAGGGCAGGAATCGCACTTGCAAATCTCCAGTGGATGTTTGGATGTTTTCACAGCCTCGGAACAGGGTCAGCCCCCGAGCAAAAAACACAGGAAGGGTGACTGGGTGGAAGGAGAGTCCCTTCCGTAGCTGGCTTGAACATCTGCAAGGATGGATGGTTTCTTACCTATCTCTGGCCTAAACACCAAAACAAAAAGCAAAACAAACTAAGAAACACATTGAGGGTGATGGAAAATGATCAAAGCTCCGGAGCCTGCTTGCGTAACTGATTTGTGGAAGGTGTTTCATAAACATTTCATAAGAAGGAGAATTATGAAGAAAACATCTCCCAACCTGCCTGCAATTACTGCACAAACTCTTCCTTACCAGTAGGAAGAAGGGGAGAGGAAAAAAAAAAAAAAGGTACATCTGTTTTGTAACTGATCTGTGAACTTTTGGCAAACGCTCGGCTCGTGAAAACATCCTGCAGACATCTTGCAGAGCCGTGGAAAGCTGGGAAGTTGGGAAGATTCACCTGAGCAGCTCTGGTCGCTGCTGTTCCCTTCAGATTGACCAGTGCTGGATCACACGGGTTGGGCAGGACTCTGACTGCAGCCCTGCAGTCCAGGGATAATTTGGATTGTCTCCCTCATCTCTCAGACCCCAAAGAAGCCCCAACATCCTCCTCGGGATGAGCTCCTGGTGTCACACACACACATGACGCTCCATCATCCTCCTCGCTCCGCCACTAGTTCAGAGCCTCCAGTGCTCTCCCCAAACCCAGGCATCCTCTGGATCTCCCTTGACCTCTTTGAATCACATTTATCTGCCTCCACATCTGGCTTATCTCACAGCCAGAACCGACTTTAAGGGTTTGACTCACCCAGCAGAGGCAAGAGGAGGATCAGGTGCACGCAGAGGGGCTGGAGCACCTGCCCCTCGCTGGAAAGGAGCAACACAACTCTCCCAGTCACCCCAAAAATGCTCTCCAGCACCCCAGGGCTGCCTCACGCTGCCCCAAATCCCTTTGCCTCAGGCCCAGCGAGGAAGTTTGAAGCTGGAAGCAGGTATTGAGCTGGATCCAAGGCTCCTGCAGCTCCCTGAGCCTTCCCCCCTTCCGATGGCGTAAGTGCTCGGCCGTGAATTACCCGCACACGTGGGCCCCATAAAATAAAAAACACACTAATAATAAATTATGGCAATAATAATAATAATGGGGTTGCAATTACTATTTCCACATGTACCATCCTGTACAGCAGGGCTTAGCAGACACCTGGAAAGGAGGCAGAAAACCTTGATGTCAGTGCCACGATGTTCACCCTGCAACATTCATATCCCACTGAAGGCTGGGAATTTTTGGAAGCTGTCAGCATGACAGGAAGGAATTCAGCTTGGGATTAGCTCCCTAACAGACTCTGTCCCAGAACTCAGCCGCGGCTGGAGACTCCAAATGCAATCCCCAACCTCAGCACACCTGCATCACCCTGCACAAGGCCTTGGCGTTTATTCATTGAGGTCTGGCTTTATCCTGAGCTTCAGCTTGGGGTGGTGATGCCTGTGCTGGAGTCAGAGTAGGGGCGGGAAGTGAAAGCTTTGAGAGTAACCAAGCTGCCCACTCGGCAGGAGAAAACAAACAGAACCGCACGCAGCTCCTGTGGGCTTTCTGACCACAGGTTTTCCCTGGAATTTTTGCTTCCGAACAAACAGGGAAGAGGGAGAAGTCTCCCCCCTCTCTGCGTGCTGGGCCTCAGACGATCACACGTGGCACAGCAGGCTTGAAAAGCAGGAGCTGGGCACGGGAGAGGAGAAGCAGAGCCAGAGCCAGGCTGGCAGCGACACCTGCTCGGGTGGGAATGTCCTGGCCAGGCTGGGGAACCCTCAGGAGCTGCTCTGTGCTCAGGGGGCACGGAGCTGCTGCAAAGACACTGAAAAATCAGCTCACAGCACCTTCCCCCTTGCCTGTGGTATTCAGGCTGGTGGTGCCTTCCCTGCCAAGGCCTGTGGGCGTCCCAAACTGGGAGCATTTTACCCGCAGGCAGGGGAAGGTGCCGCTTTCTTGGTCAGGGTGGCCAGAACCTCCAGTCGAAGCAGGGGAACTGATTTCATCCCCATCAAGGCGGGGGTTTCTCCCCCGTCTCCCTCCCAGGACTCTCCCTGCCCCTTCCTCACCTCCTGCCCAGCCTCCCCCTGGGTTGCAGCGCTGCTCCCTGCACCTCTCCCTCTCTCTCCATTCCACTTGCCCAACTCCCAGAGCTCTCCAGAACTCCACCTCTGCCTACACCTCCGTGCTTATCTGCTCTGCTCCCACCCTGGGCTGCACCCCTGCCCCTGTCCTTATCACCCTGATTTCACACACACACACCACTCCATGGCTTCTCCCCTGCCCTCCTGCAAGCTCACACAGGTCCCCTGGAGCCCGAGCATGTTCCTGTTCCACTCCAAAGTTGCCTTATTGGGACTTTCTGGGCTGAGAATCTGCACTGCATGGAAAATGTCCTTTTTTTTTTTTT
>VZRN01005001.1:679949-696969 GCA_013397935.1 Dasyornis broadbenti | reverse complement strand
CAGGCCTCCCAAAGCTGCTCTGGTGGTCTCACTCTGACACCATCCTCCCACACCTGGAGAAGCAGCAGATCCCTCACGCTTTCTCCCAGATCCTTTCCTTGGCCTTCAAAGTGGCTCAGACTCAGCTTGTTTTTCCTCACTGCCCCTCTCTGCCCATTTTTGATCCCGTTTCCTGTCCATGCCCGTGCTCACACCCCTCACAAGCCACCCAGAAGCTGCCCGGCCCCGAAGTGTTGCCCCCAACCCACCCAGCTCCTGCATATCCCCCCCACCCTCACCCAGGCCAATAAATTCGTCATTTACCCTTGAAGTGATGGCTGCCACCACACCCGGGGCCACTTTCTCCTTCGGGGACAGCTGCAAGAAAAGGTGGGAATGGTCAAACTTCGCACCGGGCTGCTCATCTCCTCCTTAACAGAGGCCAAGGGCACAGCAGTGGCAGAAGGGGGGGTCTCTATTCAAATTCAGATGGACACCCCCTCAGCCCTTCCACCCTTTCCCTGGGAATTTTAACCGTTTCCGGACTAGTTGGGGGGGCAAAAAAATAATAATAAAAAAAAGGAGATAATTTTTCTTCTTCTTTTTTTTTTTTTTTAATATAAAGACCAGAGTGATTTGCATGTGCTTCCTGCAGCCAATCCCGGCCACAGACTCTTCCATTTGCATCGGGGAATAACAACAGCGGGGGAGCTGGGCCAGTGTTTGCTGTGGTTTTGCCGGGGCAGGGAAGGCAGGTGGAAGCCACCTAAAAGCATCATGCAAACCTTTTCCTCTTCCCCGTATCCACCTCTTGTTATTTCCAAACGGTGCGAAGGATGAGAGCAGCCCCGTTGGATTTTATCCCCGTTTCCCTCTGGTGCTCGCACCAGAACAGCCAGGGCTCCGTGTGTGTTCAGGTTTTCTTTTCCCATGTTCAAAGTTTCGAGCAGCAGATAATCTGCTTTTTTGGCCAAGATTTCATAGCTTTGATCAAGTTGAAAGTTTGAAACTTTCTCCAGCGAATGAATAAAGGTAGGGGGGGAAAAAAAAATCAGGATTTTATACCAGAGTGCAGAAACTTTCACATACTTCAGAAACTTCCTTTCCTTAAATTATATTAAGGAGTGAGGGGGGGGAAAGGAGGGAGAAAAGAGTTGTGGGATTTTTTTTTTTTTCCTCCTTCAAATAAACCCTCTGCAATTAAGACATGAACGTTTAGTGGGGCTTCTAAGCGTTTCTACTGCAGGAAGAGTAATTACCATCAGCTATAAACATCTTCTTGTCTTGTACCACTGCCAAGGGACCCTAACTTAGGCAATCTACAAAGCACAAAGTTTTGCTGCCTGCCAAAAAGTATTTAAAAAAAAAAAAAAAAAAAAAAAGAGGCAAGTTCTCATAAAATAGAGGAAGAAAAAAAAAAAATCTAAAAGCCTGCAGAAGTTTGGTGCTTGCTTTGGTGAGAAAGCCTGAAAGCTTGTGAAAAAAAAAAAAAAAAATTAAGGAAAGAAAATATTTAATGCCCAAGAGAGCAAGAGCTGGAACAGCTCAGACGGAGCTGAGGAAGGGAAGACACAGAAGCAAAGCAGAAAAAGCTCTGTCCCTTGTGCAGGAGCGACCCCCACACCCCTCTGCCATTGAAACCTGGGGAGGGTGGGGAGGGTAGGAGGAATTGCTGCTGCAACTTGATTGCATATCTCGTTATCCATCGGGTAAATTCCCTCCTCCCGGAGCCGGGAGATAAGGAGATGCCCTGGGATTCCCATGCACGGAGCACAGGAATTTTATTTTCAGCAAGGTTCAAATTCCCCTTTTAAATGTGCATGAGTTATTGCAGTCTGGATATCTCGTGGAGGTGGGGGGAAAATGGAAAAATAAACAGGAAGAGAAGGAGAATTCTGGCTGCTGATCTGGGATGTTTAGGGGCAGCTTTGGTATCCCTGTGGACACAGCGAAGCACCAGCATCCTCCAAGGGATCCTGGCGAACAAGGAACTCACACACACAACAATTACTTCCCAATGTAAGTGCAGCCAACACCTTTTTCTGGACACTCAAGACTCTTCCACTACAACCAGAGCGACGCAAATCCGAGCTCAACCCCTGCTCCATCCAAAAAAACACCTCCAGACGAGGCGGGCTGTGAGCCCAGCTCCTTCCACCCAGCTCTGCCAGCTTAGCAATACACAGAGAATAATCAGGCTTGGAAAAAAAAAAAAAAAAAAAACAAAGAAACAAAAACCACTCTGGGAAAAATAACGCGGCTTAGGACTGCCTGACTCCTAACCACAGCCCTATTAGGAGCCGCCACTGCGGCCAGGGCCATATTAAAAATGTGCTGCTCTGCCCCAGCTCCCAAACACAGCAGGGGCAGGGGCAGGCGGGGTGGTTCAGCCAGACCAAAGGAGCTCTGCCGGTGCAGACACTTCTCCGGGGATGTATCTGCATCTCTATTTTTGCCGAAACAAACGGTGTCAGCAAATAAAGCCTTTCCCAAGCCCGCGTTCCCGGGGCATGGGCGAAGGGTGAACCAGCCCGATGGCTTTGAAAGCGCAATCCAGCCGTGGAGGAGGGGGAGCGCGGCTCGGCTGGGAGCATCACCCGGAGGGTTCTGGGCTTTAGGTGCCTGGGCCCCTCTGGGGGCTGCAGGGAGGTGAAATATCCAAAATGCCTGGGGAGGGGGTGGTGGCAGCCACCGGGGAAGTCTCTGGGCAAGGAGGAGGGGGTGTGGAGGGTGAGGAGCCCCCTCTGAGGGCTGTGTCTTCTCTTAAAATCTTTAAAGTTGGAGAAGAGCTCCAGGATAAAAACTTGGGTGAAAGCTGAGCCCGGCTCTGCAAGCAGCTTGTTACAGAGGGACCTCAGAGCCCTTCAGGGACCCCAAAACGGAGCTGCTTTTGTACAGGGGTGAAAAAAACCCCTCCCACCTGTGCTGGGCTCCTTCCCCTGCAAAAAGCCTCCTCAAAGCTCCAGCCTGGGAGCGCGGGGCGATGATTTGGGGGAGTGGAAGCTCCGCACGCACCCACAGCTCCCAATCCAGCCTGGGAGCGATGCCACCGGCTCTGACGGAGGGCACGGTATCGATCTGGGGAATCTTCTCATGAAGAAAGAGTCGCCCACAAGCGCGGCGCATGGGTGGATGGGTGGCTTGGAGCCTGCGGGGGACGCGTCCCCAAGAGACACCAACACAAGCACGCCCAGCGCAGGTGCTCCGACCAGTCGGGCTCACAGCCCGAGCCAAGACCACGAGCCTCCCTCCTCGGCAGCCTCTCCTCGTGGCCAGGGCTCCCCAGCCCGCTCCGGGGGTGCTGGCTGGCCACAGCGGCATCCCAGAGCCGCGCAGGGCTTGGAACAAAGCCGTGGAGCAAAGGCTTGGCCACCTCTGCCACGGCCTCTGGGATCGCTGGGGGCATTGCTGCACCTCGCCCTGCAGGCCTGCGTGCCACGGGGCTTGTGGAGGGGCTGCCAGCCCCAGGTGTGGCCTGGACAGCGGCATTCCCACAGGGATATCGCAGGGAAATCGCAGGGAATGAGCCCGGCACAGAGCGATGGATGCATCCTGCCCTCCCTCCCCTCCGAGCCGGGCGCCAGCAGAGCGTTCCGTGCTGCACAGAGCCCGGGACGAAAGTCACCGACAGGACACGTGGCTATCCCAAAATCCTGCTGCTTGCCCCTGCCAGGATGGGGCTGTTGGGATCTGGTTGCCACTCCAGCGCGCCCGGGGATGTGCTCCTGCCCCTGGCACTGAGCTGAGGCAGCTCTGCCAGGGTGGGCCGGGGCTCAGCGCGGCTCCAGGGCGTTTGGCAGGGGTTGCTCTGGGTCCGCAGGTCCCTGCAGGGTGGGGGTCAGCTCAGAGGGGATGTGAGCCCGCCTGAGCTGCACCTCTGGATCAGACCCCCTGGAAGGGGCTCCTGAGTGTCCCTGTTCATTCATTCCTGACTCAACCCAGCCTCCCTCAGCTCCCTCCTCATCCATTTCTCCCTTCTTTTCCCTCTTTGCCGTGAACTTTTCTCCTCTCAGTCCATGTCCCATCTCACTCTCTCTCACACACCCCCCACTCCCTCCACCCTTGCCGCATCCCTCTGTGGATTTACCCCTTCTCTCTCCTCCCAGCTTCACCCCAGTATCAGGACCCCTAGGCCAGGCACGAAATGCTCATTTTCCGGGCACCCCAGAGACCTCTGGGCTGCTCCCTGCCCCACGCTGGCTCTGGCAGCGGGAGCGCTGCCCCCTCACTGTGGGCATGGCTTGGCAGCCCCCTCAACAGCTCAGGGCAGCATCCATCCCCCGGCACGAGTGCAGGCACTTCCCCAGGCACCCCAGCGGGAGCAGAGAGGAGGGAAAGCAGCGGGGAAAGGTCACAGCAATCAGAGCAACCCCATTTCCTGGCCGAGCCCACGGCCCCAGCCCCGCGGTGCTCCCTGGCGCCGGTGCCGGTGCCCTTTACCTGCGTGCACGGACTCCAGGTTCACCATCCTGCCGGCGGGGGGAAATCCGCGGTGTGCCCAGCCTCCTGCCGTCAGCCCCAGGTTGCCAGGGGCTGCCAGTTTGCCCTCCCTCCTCTGCCACCCGCTGCCTCTCGAAGCGGCCGTGGGTCCGCTGCCGAAGGGACCTAGAGCTCCATTGCCTGTTGCCATGCAGGGCCAGGTGAGCATGCGGAGCGGTGCCACGCCTCGCCCCACCTCCGGCTCCCTCGGGTGCCCTGACACCCAGCAGCTTGGCGTCAGGCCCATGCAAAAACGCCCATTTGCATATTAGTAACTCGGGAATGGATGAGTCCCTGCAGCGCTGCCAGGCTGCGGGGTGGGGTGGGAAGGAGGGCAGGAAGGAAGGCGCTGCGCTCCGCCCGCCCTCGGCCGCGCTGAGGCACCCGCAGCACCTGCCCCAAAATCCCCTCCTGTCCCCCCTTTCGGCCCTGCGCGCCTCGGGGGGGGCCGAGGCATCCAGCAGCCTGAGGGAAGGTGTTGGAGTGAAGGAACGGCCCTTTTTGGGTGCTCTGATAACCCTGGCGAGCCGCGGGAGCAGCCTGTGGCACCGGGGCTGTGTCCTGGCAGCCTGGACTGAACCTCGATGCCACGTGAAACAGCACAGAAAGGAAGGGTAAAAGCAGGAAAGAAACCTGTCCTGGCTGGAGATTAAGAGCAGGGTTAGGACTGGCACATGGAGCCTCCCCTTTCCCGACACGAGCTCTGGAGGGTCCCCTCTGCGTCCCCTGAGAAGTGGCAGGAGCCTCTTCCTCCTCATCCCCGCTGTTCCAAGGTGCAGCATTTACCAACTTCCAGGGAAGCCAGGCAAGAAAAAATCCCCTGATGCCGTCTCCTTGTGCAGAAAGCAGCCAGAGGCCAGAGCCTCAGCCCACGCTCTGTGCTGCGACAGGGACAGAGCGACCCCGACGGGCCCAGGCAGCTGCTCCCTGTCCCTGCCGTGCGGCACCCTGGTGACCCCAGCACCCCTCGGGACACCCGTGTGACAGGGCCGGGCTCCAGCGCCCTCCAGCCCCTGCTGAAAGCGTTAACGCTCAATTAGTAGCTGCCAGGTACGAGCTATCACACATTCATCTCTCCCTGGGTAATTCACGTTCCAGGGCTCTCGGCTTTCCCACATGCCGCTCTCCCTCCCTGGAAAGACAGGTTTCTCCGAAGGGATGGGTGGGCGGGCAGGATCTCCAGCCTCTCCTCCAGCCCGGTCCGGAGCTGTGGGGCTGGAGCTGCCCGCGGCACGGTCAGGGAGGACATCCCCGGGAGATGGGAGGAGCAGGTGGGTGAGCGAAATGAAACTCCCGCCGGGAAAAAGTGGAGGGAAGCTGGGGCTTCCCGGGCCGGGCTGACACTTCCAGGGCAGGGGAGATTTCTGCCTCCAGGAAGCGGCGAGGTGACCCGGGGTGCTTGACACGGGCAGATCCTGGAGGGGCTGGGCTGCTGCCACCGAGCCCGTCCAGCCGCGCAGTCCCTGAGCCCTGGGGCGTTCCTGGGCAGCTGCCGCTCTCTTGTCCAGGGTTTTTGTCTGGGTTTTCCCCATCCTGAAGGCTGACGTGATCGAGTGTCTTCTCTGCGTCAAACGCGAATTTATTTGCTGGTGGCTCCCAGCCAGCTCGAAAGGCTGGGGACCACGGGAGCTCGCCTTCCCCCACATCAGAGCACCTTTGTTCACCAATCAGGAATTCCTCTTCTCCCTCTGCTCTTCCTGGCGCTTTCCCCGTGCTCCAGAGCCGACCAGGAAGGCGGGACTGCCGGGTGGCATCTCCAGCCGGACAGGAATCCCGGGCATCCTCCGGGCAAGGATGCTGTCCCGGCCACGGGCAGGGCACCAGTGCCCTCTCCTGGCCCCAGACACAGCTGGGGATTACTTTTTTTCCTGGCTATTACTTTGTGCTCAAGGAAACAGCGGGAAAAATCGGAATATTCAGGTGGTTTCCTACCCAAACAGCTGTGGCAGCAAAGCCCATCCCCTGGGTACCCCGAGCTTTGGTGATGGGCGAGAGAGAATTAAAACGGGATTAGAAACGGGATTAAAAACGGCATGGCTCACAGCGTCACTACCTCTTTCTCCTGTGGAAATAAGATTATCAGGCAGGGCAGAATTGGTTTTCCTCTGTTCACTGCTGAAGTCGCTCCCAGACACCATCAAACCCGCTGCTCTTTTTTCCCCCTGTGGCCACCAATGGCCTGCCCACTCTCCTTGCCGCAGGCACCGTGCTCCTCCTCTCCTGCTGCCAGGGCTCGTTCCCCTCTTGGAGGAAGCTCCGCAGGGACAGCCCCTGATTTATGGGATGCAGCTTTGGACGGGCCCTGGGAGCACAAACTGCAGGGAGACGTTGCTAAAATCCCGCACGTTCTCTTCAGAAGGGCTGGGGGGATCCTGCGATCCTGCAGGGACTGACTGGACCGCGAGCATCCCTGTCCCGACATCGTCCCGACACCCGGCCGGGCACGGCCGTGCTCCGCCAGCACCCACTGCTGGAGGCCGGGGAACTGCACCGGCTCCGGGCCGCTCCAGAGCCTCGGAATTACAAAATAAAGCCACAGAGGCTCGCTGGGATGGGACCCGACGCTCCCAGAGCGGGCCCGTGCCCGTCCCAGCATCCCTGGGATGGGCTGCAATCCCTGGAATCCTCTCCCATCCTGCTCACAGCCCGCCTGCCCCGGGGCTGGGTTTAACCCCGGTGACAGGGACAGAGCCCCACGGTGTCCGGCTGCAGCAGGAGCCGAGACAAAGAGAACAAATCCCTGTGTCCCCTTCCACAGGAAACGGGGGAATTGTTGGTGGGCGAAGCCTGAAGTCCTCGTCCCATCCCTGCGTTCTCCACACTAGAGGGAATCAGAGCTCCACGTTTCTCCCTCCAGCAGCCACCGGCAGCTCTGGGCTGGCCCAGAAGTGCTGCCCTCATCAGCTGGAGCTGCGGAGGAATTCACCAGGAATATTCACCGGAGAAGCCTCACGGGACCACTGGGAGAGGAGCAGCCCCCAGGAGCCGCTTCTGCTGCTGGGTTTGTTCATCGGAGCTCGAGCTCAAAGCTCCCATAACTGCTGGGATGGAGGATCTGAAGGGATGGTGAGTTTGAGATGCTGGATCACCCTGCTGAGTGTCAGAAATTCCGGGATGTTCTCCCCCAGTCCACGGCTCTTCACCTGATGCGGGTTTGAGACTCACCCACAGAAAAACCTCTGGGTCAGGAACCCAGACGGGATCACACACAGAGAATCCTGCACAACAAAACTCTTAGGGCAAGGATGCTTTAAAAAATCAGTTTATTTTACCTTACAAACGATAAATAATTTGGTTTATTTTTTTTCAAAAAAATCATTTCAAGAGTGTTTTTTACTTCATGTTCCAATATTAAAATACCTTTCCCTTCTCCCCACCCCCCGCCCCAAGTGATCGATACAAAAATAACCGTGACCAAATTCTTCTCTTTTATTTTCGTCAAAAATTCCTGCATTTCAGGCAAAAAGGCACATTGTGAAGGCTTTTCACCAGGAGGCACAGGGGTTCCTCAAGACCCCAAGAGCTTCTCTCCCCTCTGTGCTTATTCTAATTTGAGTGGAAGAGGGCACGGGACCAGGCAGCTCTTGCAGCGCTCTTTGTCTGATCCCTCCAGGAATATTCCAGGGCCAAGGACAGCTACGGTGTCATCCCTGTTTATTAACTGGGGAAAACCAAGGCACAGCAAAGCAGTACAGTTATTTAAGAGCTTCTTGTGAGGAGCTGGCAGAGCAGGCACAAAACTGGACGTGGGTGTAGAATCCCGTCTTCTCCAAAACCCACCTGGGATCCTCCTCTCCCCTTGGGTGGCGGTCACGAGTCTCCAGATGTTCCTTTCTTAGTGGAAGAGTCACAGGACCAACACAAAAAGTTGGGCCTTCGCTAGGCTAAACAGGGATTAATTAGAGCCCTAATTACCAGCGCTTTGGGGGCATGAGATGCTGGGCTATATTCCCCCGGTGCACCTTCTATCCACAGGGGGATATAACAGCCAGGCAGGCACTAGGAAAAGCTACAGGCAGGCTCTTGCTTTGGCTGGGCTTTAAACTCTCCTTGTTCGGGGGCTGTGGTCCCCAAAATCAGCCGTTTCCCCGCTGTGGTGTCACCAGGAGGTGCTGAAGGCAGCGAAGGGGCCTCTTCAGCGGCAGAGACGTTTGGCCACCCAGGCCAGCGAGATCCTCTCTCTGCCTGCCCTGCCCGCTCTGCTCCAGGCTGGTCACTGCCCCTTCCAACTCCAGGGCAGGGCAGCACGGCCCTTTCCCTGCGCTTCACCCCAAAACCTGCATCTCCTGGGATTGCTCACGGAGCCGGAGCAGCATCACCCAGCGAGCTGAGCCTGCTCATCACGGCGTGGCCAGCGCCAGGCGGGGAGGGAGTCGCAGGAGGCCACAAGGCAAGGCACACACACAGAGCTCTCCAGGCACAGGGCACCGCTGTGAACAGCATTCCTTCTCCGGAGCAGCCAGCTCCTCGCTGGGGCACTCCGGCTGCCCCTGGCAAGCCTGGCCTGGCTCTAAGTCTCCTCATCCCAGAGGCAGAGCTGCTTTTGAGGCACGTAGTAGTCGAAGGTGTAGCCCTTCTGGCAGCTGCGGATGCCGCACTTGTAGGAGGACACTTTGCCGCCGGCGTCGCGGCTCCTGCAGTACTTGAGCATGCAGGGGTACCACTCGATGCTCAGCGAGTAGCTGCAGATGCACGGCTTCCAGCGGTCCGGGCACAGCCGGCAGCGCTGCAGCTCCGGCACGTCCGAGCCCTGCGGCAGCACCTCGAACATGGAGCCGTCCACGCCTGCGGGAGGAAGCACAGACATCGCTCAGGATGGTGGAGAGATGGAGGGAGAGCCGCCAAAACCATCCCCACGCAGCCCCCAGGCTGAGGAGGAGGTTTTCAGGGGCTTTTGGGATTTAAATCTGAATAGGAACCATGGGAGAACAAAAGACCCCAAGGAAAGCAAGGTTCGGCAGGTCCGAGCCCTGCGGCAGCGCCTTGAACACGGAGCTGTCCACTCCCGCACAGACAGCCCTCAGGGTGCTGCCAAGGAGGAACAGCAAAGGAAAGGGCCACCAAAGCCAGCACTGGTCACTCTGCACAGCCCCCAGGCCGAGCAGGAGGTTGGACAGAGCATTTCCAGGGATTTAAACCTGAATGGGAACCACGGGAGAACAAAAGATCTCAGGGAAAGGAAGCCAGGAGACACAAACCCAAGGTATTTCCTCAGGGTGATGGAGCAGGTGGAAGGTTACTTCCCAAATCCCAAATGAGGTTCACTGGGGAGGAGCAGCAGCAGGGGGAGTGAGATCTGCTAGCACGGAGGCTGCTGCAGGGTGACACACGTGCCTCACAGCCAAAACAATCTGTGCTGATCCCAGAAGCCTGGCAGGAACCATCCCAGCTCCGTGCCAGCTCGCTGACAGGAGCAGCTCCAAGGAAACCCAGGGAAACTCACCTTTCTCCAGCCAGAATTTGACATCTTCCTCCCGGGTGTAAATGGCCTCCTTGGCCTCTGCGCAGACGTTGTGGATGTGGGAGCTCAGCTGGGCCCCCTTGCTGAAGTTCACAGCCACGTCCATGCTGAGGTGCTCCCAGCCTCGCACCTCCTCCGCCTGCCTCACCGTCCTGGGGTTTTTCTGCAGAGAGGAAACCATCAGAGCCTCAGTCCTGGGTGCATCTTCTTCCTCCCAGCACAACTCAATTCCTTCCACACCGCGATGTGGTGCCAACATCAGCTGTGAGGATGGATGTGCACCTGCATCCTGCCTGGGTGGAAGGCACTTTAAAGACCTGTTGGTGCTGAAACCACAACGTTCACCACCACCTGTGGTGGTTTCTTCATGTTTTGTCCTGATAAATGGTCCCAGATCAGCACTGGCTTCACTGGGGCAGGGATTTTCATGGCCACTACCCTACCCCTGACGCGGATCAGGCTCAACTAAATCCTGACACAAACGAGGCTCAACTAAACCTCGAGTGCATGGCTAGATCGGGATCAACACCACTGAAGAGCTCAGTCTAACACCAAATCCCACAAGCAGGAGGGGTGGTCAGAGGAGGGTCTGAGAGCAGAGCAGCCAGGCAGCAGCCTGGGAAGGGCGTCCAGGCAGGACAACCGCGAGAATTCCTGGCTGGAGGGAGGATGGAGCCCCGTACCTGCCGCAGCTTGGCCATGGACTCACTGGGGATGATCTCGTTGCGGTGGAGCCGGGTCACAAAGCAGAGCGCCTGGAACTGGCTCTGGCCCCTCTCCAGCTCTCCGAGGATTAAGGCACGGAAAATCTTCACCTCCTGACAGAGAGAGAAATACCAAGAGTGAGAGCTGTAAATCTTTGCCATCGGCGAGGTGAACTGCGAGGGCAGGGTCAAAGAGAAAGGCTCCAGCCCAAAAAGAAAGTTAAAGGTCTCATACTTGTGCTGCCTGAGCACAGGGGTGCGGTCCCAGGTTCAATCCCACCCCAAGGCCTGCAGCAGAATTCCTGAAGGGTTTTCACAATCCCACTGTGGCAAGGACAAATTGCTGCCAGGTTACATCCCACCTCCAACAGCTGAGGGTTTCTGTCCTTGCCCGAGAAGGGAAGCAAAACTCCAAGGAGCCTCACTGGGTTTTGTTGAGCAAATGTCACACAGCCATTATCCTCACGCCTTACTGGGTAAGCAGTCCCACATTTCCTCTGCGGCCTTCCCTCCCTCGCGTCTTGGCATCCTGGAGAAAAAGTTACTCATCCCTGAACCCAACAGCATGTGGAACAGAAGTGAAAACCAAATTGTTACAGGCAGAAGGAGCCGTCATGATCAGCTGCAGCCGACCTGCTTTTCTGTCCAGGTCACTGATTCTGTCATTTTATACGACATGGATTGTCCTTTCCAAAACCAGCTTGGAAATCAATCCTAGTTACTTCGTGTAACTCCACAGAATTCCTTGGTCAACAGCAAAACCTCCCTGTGTGCTGCTCTGGCAGCAAACACCGATTCCCTTGCAGGGATCCATTCAGGCTCTGGCTTCAGGGGCATCAGGGCCCTCTGTGGGAATCTGCCACCCCCTCTTGGTGCCAGAGCATCCCATTCCAAGGGCTCGGCAGGACCGGAGCAGGGAGAGCAATCCCTGCCCTTGGCACCTCCTGCAGCCGCCCCTCTCCACAGAGATCTCGGTGGCTGAGAGCGGCAGGCAGAGCTGTGCCAGCTGCTCAAATCCCTCTCCTGCTGAGCTATTCCTGCTGGATGGCTCCTCAGCCTGGCTTCTCCTGGCCTGAGAAGGGAGCATTTCTCTCTCCCATGCTGAGCTTTCCTGCCCGCAGAGCCCACTCTTCATTCCCTGCCTTCTCTTCCACGCCCAGAGGAGAAAAGGGAATGCGATCCAGTGCACATCTGGACAGCTGCAAGAACAGCATTTCCACCCCCAGCACGGGAGAAATCGTTTTGCTGGCGCAATTGTTGACTGCACAATGAAGAGCAGCACACGAAGGAGGCCTGAGAAGAAAGAGATACCAAAAATTCTTGTGAAATTGCTACAGAATCATCACGGGGCTTTTGAGAGATTTAACGGGCAGATGTCCCACCAAGGCACTGGCACCACTGGAACAACCCACATTCCCCGTCTACATTTAGTGCAGCTGCCTTCCAGCTCCCACAGCGTGCAGGGCCCATGGGTGAGCAGACTCAAACCAGGAGCTGACTCTGGCATATTCCTCAGCTGCGGATTTAATTCTAATTCCCTTTGAACAGTCTGCGAAAAGCAAGCGGGGAGAGCCACGTTTTGCATTCAGGCCGAAAACCTCCACAGGCAGGAGATTAAAAACAGTGCAGCACTTCCCAGGTTGCAGGCAATTTTTGTAAAATGAGAACGTGCTGAGCAGCTGATTAATCCTCCTGATCCGTCTATTTAAGAATTAGCCTTCAGCCAGCCGACTCTTTCCTCCTCAGGGTTGATGCAGATGAGGAATTCTCAACTCCCTCTGCCTGAACTCCAGGTGCCAGGGACTTCCAGCGCATTTGTTGACACCAGGAGAGATGCATTGGGAGAGGCAGGAATGGGCAGGGTTGCCAGCATTGGAACAGCCAAAGGAAAGCTTTAAAAAAACTGTTTTTTCAAGGATCTGGCTCCTGTGGCACGAGTTGTTCTGAAGGGAGAAATGCCACCTTCACCTGGCTCTGAGCAAAGCCAGAGTGGACCTTGCAGTGAGCACTGAGCAAAATCAGGCTCTTCTTTTCCCTGCTCTGTCCCAAAGCCTTGGGACAGCTCTCCCTGCAGCCTCAGGTGGAGCAAAACCAAACCATGGCAGCCAAAACCAAACCATGGCAGCCAAAACCAAACCATGGCAGCCAAAACCAAACCATGCCAGTGAAAACCATGCCATGGTTCCCACAGGGAAAAAACCCCCAAAGCTTTTCCCCCTCAGAGAGCGCCTTCCCCTCCCCAGCCACGTCTCCTCTTTCCCGGCAGGGAAATCAGTGAATCGGTGCCAAGGTGGGTACCCAGCCAAGCCAGCAAACATCACCTTTAACTCTGGGTTTCTGCAGAATTTCCCAGCAGGGAACAAGTCCCAGCAGAGCAGAGCAGAGCAGAGCAGAGCAGAGCGGGGACTCTCCGGATGAACTCAGGGCGGGGGCGTGGGGAAGCCTCGGCCCTGAGCGGGCGCAGTGACAGCTGCTGCTCGGGCTGGTGTGACAAACACTGGGAACGGCCAGCCCTGCAGCAAGGCCACAGCAGCTCCTAAAGGCAGCAGGGAAAGCAGGGCTCCCAGCGCCCCAAACCCCGGGGCTGCCTGTCCCTACCGAAGGAGGAGCAGGGAAATCACCAAACTTCCTCCCTCCTCACGCTGTGCTCAGCTCCTCCAGGGTCTGGGGGGTGAGAGCAGCTCGGCCCCCCCCCAGCTGGGGTTTATTCCAGCAGGGATTTACAAGCCTGTGTGGTCCTGCTCCCAGCCCAGCAACGATTCCACGTGGAGAGGAGCAAACTCCTCCCCAGGGAAATAAATCATCTCAGTGCCTTCCTCCCTGCAACTCATCCAGCTCTCCTGCCAAATTTCTCTCCCCCAAGGACATCAGCGCTGCTGTGGGGACCCACTTTTGTCTCTGCAGTGGCCCAGGCGACGGGGATGTGCTGCTGGGGCCCTGGGGTGACAGCAGCACTGCCGGGCCCGGCTCTGCCGCCTGTCAGCAGCCTTTGCCCCAGGGAACAGGCACAGCCAGAAGTCCACGTGTTTGCACAGCACAGGGAGCTTGGTGCTGCAGCCACACCGGGGGTCCAGCCCCTGCATGGGTGGGGATTATGGTTTTAACCCCTCTCTTTCTCTCTGGAAATGGCTGGAATGACGGGTTTTGGTGCCTGATATTAAGGTATCTCTAAAGGCAAATCAAGGATGTGCTGGGAGAGGGAGGAAAAAAAGCACATTTTCAGAGGAATAAGATTCTACAATCAGGGTAACAAACACCACCGTGTTTTAATGAGCCTACCCAGAGGGTCCTGAATGTCCCTCTTTTCCTACTTTTGTTCAGAGACGAGCCTGCTTCCCAAATCACAAATCACACAGATAAAATCTTCCTGTGTCACCTGGTCATTTGTCACCCAACACGTGGCATGGGGAAATTCTGACACCACCACCCCAAACCATCACACAGCGTCAGCTTTCTCAGCAAGAACACCGAAAGGAGACTGGCAATGGAAGGGTTAAAACACTGCCCAGGCTTTCTCCCTCGCATTTCCAACTCCGCTTTTCCAGCAGCCAAAAGGGAAAAGAAACTTTTCTGTATCTTCGTGCTGACCTTGAAATAAACCCACCTAGTTTGTTCTCAGGCCGTGTTTAACAGCTGGCAACATCGCTCCACTCAAATCAGACACAACATTCAGGGTTGCTGAGCCCCCTCATTATTTTTTGCAATGGATTTTATGCCTGACCACAGAAAACAGAAGTGTTTTCATTCCCTTCTTTCAAACTGCAAAAGGAAAGGTCACTCCTGCTCTGCCCAGAAAACATCGAGCCCCAGTTTGAGCTCACACTGACCAGTCTGTGCTGCAACAAAGAGGAAAAACCACCTGGTGTGCTCTGAGGACACAGCTCGTCCAGGTTCAGCTCTGGAGGGCAGGCAGGGGTGGCAGAGGAATGAAAATCCCAGCCCTGCGGAAGCCCCAGGCACTGCTCAAGTCCCACCAGTGTCAGAGCAGAGCAATGAACAATGATCTCATTTAGCTCCTTTCTTCTCCAGCCCCTGGTCTGGCAACCACAAATTGCCAGCGGAGAGAGGAAAAAAATAATAAAAAAAATAGTTAAACCCCTGACTTTGGACGAACCCCCTGCAGCTGAAGCCAGGGAAGTGGAAAAACCATTCGTGGAAAAACCCCAGCATCCTGCCCACAGCATGACCACGGCAGCAGGATCAAGGGCAGCAGATCAACAACCCCAGCTGCTTTTGGGAACACTCAGAACCCCACGACCTTCAGTGCACAGGAGAAGTTGTGTAATTTCGGCGAGAGGAGCAGCGGGGCAGAGCAGAAACTGTCTGGGTGCAGCTGCAGCGGGGCAGAGGGGGAAGGCCGGCCAGGCTGCTGCCTGCTCACACATTACTCACCCCACCACAAAGCTCCTGGCTCCTTTATGTCCTCCTGGCCTTTCCCAGCTATTTTCCAGCAAAGCCATGGAGCGGAGAGAGTCAGGCCCCAGCTGCTCTAAAAGTGAGGATTAGGGATGCACTCCTGCAGGTCGGATGCTTGCAAAGCCCTCCAGGAAGAATCATTTCCAGCAGGGGCTGAGGGGATGCACGGAGCTCAGGATTTGACCTGTGGACTCCAGATCCCTCCAGAGAACCCCAATCACGAAGAAACTCAGCTCCAATAAGGATGGGAGGGAGAGAAGAGGTAACACACACTCGGCTGGGTTTGTGGGTGAACTCTTGAGCTTTCAACAAGAGCCGAAGCAAATTTAAAATGATGAAAAAATCACCAGCCCAGCACAGCAGCAGTGCCCAGGTCACACCCCAGGTTCCCCAAGGACCTCCCTAGAGGATCTGTAGCGAGTTTGGATTTTCCTCATTGGGAATGTGCAAGTTTGCAATCTGCAGACTTGAAAGCCCTTCCTCCCTCCACTTCCCTGCTGTGCCATGTCTTCTTGCAATTATTTAATGTTTTCTTTAACAGGAGTCACAGGGCTGCCTCCCTGCACATGTGCTGGAGTGTTTGGAGCTTCCAAAAGCACCAGGGCTTCTGCTGGCACCGCAGGGAGGAAAAGGAACATTTGAGGGGTTTGCAGGGAGACTGGGACTAGAACTAAAAGGGGAAGAGGCACCAGAACAATCCCTGGCAAAAAGGCTCCAAGGTTCACAGCAGGCTGGGACACACCACCTTCCTATCTCATGGGTCCGGGTTTCCTCCTGCCGCAAAGCAAAGTCCACCTGAGCAAACAGGGACGGGGGGTTGGAAAGAGATAACACAGCCGTGCCAGCCCGAGCAAACTGCTCTTCCCTGGGCACGAGGAAGCTCCCTGCATCCAGCCAGGCTCGGCAAGCTCCATGCCCATGTGGGATCTGGGGCTTCAGCTCAGCCAGCAGCTCCCCGCTGCGCTCCGGGCTGGGAGCAGAGGGTGCTGCACAGCAGGGCTGCTGTCAGTGCCACTGACAGCTGTCAGTCAAACACGTCCCACAGCACGCACGAGCCCCCACGGGCAGCAGGAGCCCACCCAAGGAACTGACTGCGCCCCGGGGTACCACGGAGAGAGAGATCCCAGAGCTGCAGCAGCGCATGGACACCCCATCCCCGGAGCCGGGAATCTGAGATCTCCCCAGGAATCTGAGATCTCCCCAGCCCAGCCTCTCTGTGCTGAGCCTGCCACGCAAAAGTGCAGAATTGTGCAAAACTCTGCTACTCACAGCTCAGCCAGGAGCATCAGAACTGCTGGGCTCTGCTGGGAAGCTGCTCCCCGTCCCCACTGGGATTTTTTCCCAGCTTTTCAGCACGGAGGCAGCCCCGGTGCCAGGTGTGACACGGGTGGGGACAGCAAGCCCGGGTAACTGTCCTGGAGCTGTGCGGGAGAGCTCAAACAAAGTCCCCGACGGTGCGAGAGCACGGACGGACTTTTCCCTGTGCGTGCCGAGGGACTCGCTGTGCGTCTGAAACAGTTCTGGCTCCTGGACCCCCAAGTCAAGATTTTCCAGGTTCCGAGATGGGATGGACTCGGATCTGGAAGGGGACGGGAAGGATCGCCATCCCCAGCGCTCATGCCACAAAAAGCACTCACAGAGTGCACAAAAAGCCCTGACCCGACCCTCCCGCGAGGTGCCAGGGGCCAGCGGGTCCCATCCCGCAGCTTCTGCCCTCCTCCAGCCCCGCCGGGAATCACCGCGGGAGCGCGGACCCGCATCCCGCACCGCGGGACCCCGCGGCACCCGGGGCACCCGGGGATGCTCTCCCCGCTCCGTCCCTCTCCAAAACTCCCGGCGATGCTTTTCCCTCTCCGTCCCTGCCCCAAATCTCCGGGGATGCTCTCCCCGCTCCGTTCCTGCCCGAACCCCCCGGGGATGCTCTCCCCCGCCCCGTACCTGTCTGAAATCCGCCGTGAGCGTGACGAGGGCGCCGTCGGCC
>VZRN01005001.1:648241-670247 GCA_013397935.1 Dasyornis broadbenti | reverse complement strand
TGTGAGCTGGAAATGTTTCCTGTGCTTTCCTGAAACGTTAATGCTGGATTCAGCAGCCACTAAGACAAACAGCTTCAAAATAAAAAAACCCAAACAAATTAACCAAAATGTCAGTTTAGTTTATCTGTGGACAGATGGACACCTGTGGACAGTATTTGTGTCAATGGGGGTCTTAAAACTACTTGGAAACAGTTTTGTAAAATTATATTCTATTATACATTATCTTTTTAAATTTTATTTTATTTTATTTTATTTTATTTTATTTTCTCATCAAATCATGGGGATCAGCTTGAAGCAAACAGCTGGGGATGACCAGCACAGAGCCCCCTTTGCCCTCCCACCTCTGATATCAGATTCCTCCAGCCAAACCTCCCAGAACTCATTTCCTGGAAGCCAGGACGTGGGCAGACCATCAGCATCCCCTAAATCCCAGCCTGATTCAAGCTGGAAGGAATGAAATGGGACTCCTGGGATGAATGAGTGAGCTGGAAATTGGGAAATGGGTGAGTAAGAGCTGTGCCACAGCAGATCCAGACTGAACTCCCCGTTGCCACCGTGGCACTCCAGTGCCTCCTGCTTTTCCTGGGCTCTCAGGGACCCTTCCCAGTTATGTGAGAACAGCAAAAAGCCTCAGTTCCAATGGAATAAATCATCTTGGAACTGCCCTTCTGGGACAGATTTTGCACCAAAGGAGGGTTTTACCTGCGTGGGAGGTTTTACAGGAGGGTTTTACCTCTGCGGCCCTGGAATCAGAAATGGGGAAGTGTCCCTGTGGGCACGGGGGGCAGGATGTGGCTCTGGGAATGCACACAGGGCAGGCACACGCTGGATCCAGCGCTGGAGCTGAGCAGGGATTCCCGGGTAGGCTGCTCCTATCCTGCTCCGGGCTGAGGGGCTGCGATCAGCGCTGAGCACACACGGAGATCATCGAGCCCAGCAGCCCTGGAGGCACGGGGCGCTCGCTCTGGGCTGTCCCCAGAGCCCTGCTGGGGCTGCAGGAGGGTGGTGCTGGCCAGGGCAGCACAGGGAGAGCACCTGGGGGCCATCCATGGAGCAGCTTCTCCTGGAGAACAGCTCGGGACCAACACTCGCTGGGAATCGGTGCTGGGTGATGCCAACGAGGCTCAAACTAAAAGTGATGGAATAAAATCCCTCCTGTGCCCATTCCTGCAGTCCCTGCTGCAGCTGCCAAACTTTGATGTATCTCCCAAACCCTGTTGTAATTCCCAAATCCTTCTGCACCTCCCAAATCCTTCTGTAGCTCCCAAACCTTTCTCCAGCTCCCAAGCCTGTCTCCTGTTCCTAAACCTTTCTGCACCTCCCAAATCCTTCTCCAGCTCCCAAACCTTCCTGCACCTCCCAAACCCTGCTCCTGTTCCCAAACCCTGCTGTAATTCCCAAATCTTCCTGCAGCTCCCAAACCCTTCTGCAGCTCCCAAACCCCTCTCCAGCTCCCAAACCCCTCTCCAGCTCCCCAACCCCTCTCCAGCTCCCCGGTGACGTTATCCCGACGCGTGGCTCCTGGAATCCGTCCACCCTCGCTCATCTCTCCCTCCCTAGCTGAAGGTTGATGTCCCCGCAGGCAGCGCGATGGAGGCGGGCCAAGGGACAATCTGTTCCTCATTGAGGTCATCCTGCCGTTTGCTGCTGATGTGGCGTTTGGGGGATGGAATCAAATAAATGACGCCTGCCTCGCCTGGCCTCGGTTCCTCCGATAAAGCAGGAGAAGCACGAGGCCAGCAAAGGAAACCAAACTGCTCCAAAGGTGACCCTTCACCCTGCTCCCACACCGCTGGGGAAAAACCACAGCAACTCCCCAGCTGGGCACTCTACCAGATTTTACAGGAATATTTTTCATATCTCCAGTCACTCTTTCCAAAATTGGTTGGTTTTTTTTTTGTTTGTTTGTTTGTTTGTTCAGTTTTAGTGTCTCTCCCAGTTATTTCAGAGTAGGGGCTTCCCCCAGCCCTGCTCTCCAAACTCTCCCTGCTCCCCAGCCGAGCTGCTGGGTCATTTTCATGACCCACCTCAAAGTGCAGCAGCCGAGCTCAGGCATTTTGTCAGGTTCTGGTGAAAAATCACAGCTGGCCGAGAGTTTCCTGTTTGTTGCTCAGCCTCCTCCCGCCCCATTAAGGAGGTGGGGAAAGCAGGAATGCAAAACCTGAGGAGCCTCCAGAGCCGGGAATGCTTTTTTTCCATCCAGCCTGGCTTCTGCCTTCCCTGCCTGTGGCAGGTGAGAGAAATCAGCAGCACCTTTTGAGAAGCCACCCCAAAAAAAGGAAACTCAAATCCCAGAGCTCCCAGTCCTCCCCCGTGAAAGACCTGAACTCTGAATTCCGAGGTTGGAGCTCCCAATTCTCCCCCGTGAAAGACCTGAACTCTGAATTCCGAGGTTGGGGAGGTTTGGCTCGAGCTGTTACTCTGGAGTTTGGGATGTGCCTTTCTGCAGAGCAAAACCAGTGGGCTCCTCTATCAGAAAGTGACTCAGGGAAGCAGCAAAGGCATGAAAGGAGACAGCAAGGGGGCACAGGAGCTGGAATCAGACAAAGCTGCCAGTGGGAAGCCTCCTTTGTGTGCCCAAAGCACCGTGGCAGGAGCTCAGGGATTGATTAAGGACAGAACAGGATGATTTTGCACGTGGCTGCCCTGCCAGCCACTTCCAGACTTGGAGCTGGAAGTGCCAGGCAGGAGAGAATCCCTGCTGCTGCCGGTGGGTGAGGAATTTCCTCCTGGCTCCAAGGAAATCTGCAGCCCGGGATTAATTGAGCGGCGCCTTGCGCTGCAGGAGGAGTCACATCAAATTCCCTTCACAGCTCGTGGGTCAGGAGTGCCAGGGAACACGAATTCCTGGCTGGGATGGAGCCACGGAAGGGTCAGGGCACTGCTGTCTGTGCTAGCAAGGAAAGAGATGCCTTTTGGTGGAAATAAAAGGCATTAAACACAGCGGGAGCGAGGCAGAGCCTGGGGCGCTGGGCTCTGCTTGCTCAGGGCAGAGGCAGGAGGGAAAACGCTCCTGAGGCTCGTGGAGAAGAAATCTCCCTTTCCCTCCTTCCCAGGGACACTCCTGAGTCCGCCCCTGGCACCATGTGGGGTCTGTGGGGTTGCAGAAGAAAAGGCCCCCAAGATCTTACAAGAAACCGAAGAACCGAATGCTGAAAATGATGATTAGAGCAGGATCTGATCAGATAAACCGGGATTCTTCTGTCTTCTGGGAAGAACAAGAAGTTGTCAAACCCAACAAGATGTGTTGAGGAACTGTAAAACGCTGAGAAAACAACTCAGGGACAACTTCTCACGCTGAAATGTACATATAATATAATATATTGTAATAAAATAATAATTCATTTGTAATAAAATTAGGATTTATGTCGCATACAGTGAGTGATTCTCATTCTACGTGCCCTGAGCAAAAGCTGCTCCCCGTGGAAAATGCCAGCCTGGGAGGTGAGGAAGGAATGACCGTCCCTGTCCAGCTCCAGGACAGCACCCCGGCTGCCCCTGATCTGGGATTTGGGCAGCATGGGGGCTGCTCCATGCTCATCCCCTCAAAATTCACAAATTCCCCTGCAAACCTCCCCAAAATCCCTCAAATTCCCCCCAAATCCATTCCCAAATCCCCAAAATTCCCCCAAAATTCCCCCAAAATTCCCAAATCCCAACCTCTTCCTGCGGGATCCCCAAACCCCCAAATCCCCCTAAAATTCCCAAATTCCCCCCAAACTTCCCCCCAAATCCCTTCCCACATCCCCCCAAAACTCCTCCCCAAATTCCCCATATACCAAAAAAAAATGCCAAAACTGATCCCAAAATTCCAGCCAGCCCCGCTGAGTCAGGGAGAAGCCAGCCAGGCTCCGATTCCCCAAGCCCAGCCCTGGAACCCCGCGTGCCACGGGAGCCGCTCCATCCCTTCCCTCCGGAACCTCGACAGGAGCCCTTCCCCAGCATCACGTGGAGAACGTGGCTCCGTTTCAAGGGACAAAGTGCAGGAGTTTCTCATTAACAGGGAATGAAAAGCGCCTGCCGGGATCCAGCTGCGGCAGCTCCCTCGGAGGAGGGAGGGAAAGCGCTCGGGGGGAAGAAAGAGGTGAAAAAGGAAATAAAAGCAGCACAACTGCCTCGCACTCAGAGCCCAGAGCTCTGAGTGTTGTCCCTGCACGCTTTTCTCTGCTGAACCCTCGCTTACCCCAGCGTGTCGTGCTCCCCAAATCTTTTTGGGGATCGCAGCTGGGATGGCCTCGACCTCAGTGTAGCACCCAGCAAAACCTCTCGGCGCATCAAAGATCCACCTGGGGGTTCCCAAGAACCCCGAGCCCATCCCAGCATGTTGGGAATGTGGAGCAGGAAGGGCTCTGCCTTCCCAGGGTGTTTAGGAGCACAGAACTGGGTGAAGAGGAGCAGCCCCGCACCGTTTACATCACCCCCGAACACAAGAAGCCGAGCTGTGATTCCCCTGAGGCAGCTCCCAAAGAATTTACCCGACATTCCAAGGAAAAAAAGCCTCTTTTTTTCCACCCCACCTACGGAGTTGGCTGCAAAAGCAGCCTCTCTCTGTACAAGAGGAAAAAACCCCCATATTGTTGGGGAGAGCCCACTCCTGCCAAGCAGCCCGAGCCACGTGGGCCAGGGCTGAGAGCGGGAGTGGGCCAGGGAGGGAAGAAAGTGGCTCTTTATGTGGTGACCGGGCTGGACGGGGCTGGACTGGAAAGGTCAAGTTTTATAAGAGCCCGAAGAGAGGGGTTTTCCTTCTGGGGGAGCTGGAGGAGGAGTAAGGAGGAGAACGTGAGCAGCAAACAGGCAGATGGTCACCAGGAGAACGGGATGCGCAGCAACACAGCATACCCAATCCAAACATTCCCAATCCAAACATTCCCAATCCAAACATTCCCAAGATGTGGGGATGAAGGAGCAGAGATGGAAATGGGGATGGCTGAGGGAGAGATGACGGGGAAGAAGGGAAAACACTGAGTTTGGATCCAGCAGGAGCACTGCTTTCCTTCCACTGCACTGGAGAAACCCATTTGGGATTGTCAGGAAATGAATCCACAAACGCCAGAGGTTTATGTCCAAAAAGGAGACAGAGGAGTCCTGGAACTTTATTCGAATAAAGGGAGAGGTTATGGGCATTTCCCATGGGGTCTCTCAAATTGTTAGAGGACGCAGCCTCTTTTTATCCCAATTTCCCGGCCGCAGTTCCCTCTCTCTTTCCCCATTGGCTGAGGCACTCGGGAGGTACAGAATTCCCAAATCACCTAGTACAGACCCCTTGTAATGTACATTGCCCCCACCTTTTGTTTTCTTTGTGTCTCTGTTCCTTTTCTCTAAATCCAGGGATTTAACACTGCCTTGGGTGAGGCACAGTCTGTGCCAATTGATGGAATTCCTATGGAATTTATGGCTCCTCCCATTGCTCCTTTCACCTCTCAGGATCTGGGCCTGATCTACCAGCAGGCCCCACAGTTTGTTTGTAAAGACATCTCCCTCTCGTTCCTTTCACGATTGTTTATGGCAAAGGGAAATCTGCTTTGCTTTCCCCACCCCACGCATCTGCTGGCTGGCACCTCGTGCCCCAGGCTCCTCTGAGCGGAGCAGCGCCCTGCCAGCATCTGCCTTTCCCCTCGGGGAGCTCCAGGCACCAGAACCATCCCTGCCTCGCCCTGGGCTTCCCCCGGCAGGGGCTGGATCTGCTGGCCGGGGTGCCCTGCCCATCCCTGCCCACCTCCTGCGGGAACGTCGTGCTGGGGGTGAAGGGCAGGTTGCGAAGAGACAAAGCGCTGGTCCCATCGCCATGGAGATGTTAATTCCAGCCGAGTTCAAAGGAACTTGTCCCAGCTAAAGCTAACAAGCCTGGCAGGAAAGCGTTGCTGTCAGTTGAAAGGGGCCAGCTCCTCGTAAAAGGGGGAAAGGAGGTGGGGTCAGAAAGAGGGGCCCCTGCTCAAAACACGGGCTCCAAACAGAGCCAGAGCTGTTCCCGTGGAGCAAAGCCTCCCTCGCCAGCACCAGAGAGTGCCAGGCAGCATTCCCGGCTCAGCTCCCACCCTGCTGCTGCCACGCAGCCGTTCCCGGCACCGTGGCAGGGCAGAGGAGGGCAGCACAGCCCTCGCTTGGCACTGCAGTCACCCAGGGGTGCTAATTTGGTGTAAATGTTAATTAGGTGTAATGATTAATCCTGGCAGGGCAGGCGCCGTGGCTGCTGTAAAAGGTTGCGTTCTGATGTTGCTCTTTGGGCACTGCTTCACCTCTCAGAGCTGAGGGGGAACATTCCCGGCCTCTAAGAGCCGATGGGGAAAATTCCCGGCCCCTCAGAGCCGAGAGGGAACATTTTCAGCCCCTCAGAGCTGAGGGGGAACATTCCCGGCCTCTCTGAGCTGAGGGGGAACACTCCCGGCCTCTCAGAGCCGAGGGCGAACATTCCCGGCCCCTCAGAGCTGAGGGGAAACGTTCCTGGCCCCTCAGAGCTGAGGGGGAACATTCCCGGCCTCTCTGAGCTGAGGGGGAACACTCCCGGCCTCTCAGAGCCNTCTGAGCTGAGGGGGAACACTCCCGGCCTCTCAGAGCCGAGGGCGAACATTCCCGGCCCCTCAGAGCTGAGGGGGAACATTCCCGGCCCCTCAGAGCTGAGGGCGAACATTCCCGGCCCCTCACAGGACCGGCCGCACTGCCCTGGGCTCATCTGATGCTGCTGGAGGGTGGAAAGGTCCCTGTGGAGCACCCGGAGGGAAGGTAGCGGTGCTCTCCCCACAAAACCCGCTGAGGAGGAGAGCAAGGAAGGCAGAGCTGGGGTGGACAGGAGAGAGGGCAGAGCTGCAGGGTCAGAAAAGAGCTCGGAAAGCGCTGATGGAGCAACCACTGCCAAACCCCCTCCCCTGGCCCGCAGGAGCGCTTTGAACACCTCCCCGGAGCCAGAGCAGGAGCAGACCTGCTCTGTGCAGGATTCGGGGAGTTCTGAGCTGAGCGGAGCACTGGAGAAGTGAAATGTGGTTTTAGAAAAAAAAAAAAAAAAAGAAAGAACAAAACCCCCAAAGTCAGGACAGGCTCTTCCAACTGAACCAGGAGATCTTCCCATCTGCTCCTCCAGCGCCAAGAGAAGAATTAGGGCTGGAGTGGAGCTGCTCCCTGCCAGCCAGGGCAGTGAGAGGAAGAGAGGAGCTTTGATCTGGAGCAGGCGGCGCTGGAGAAAGTTCTGACTGGCAAAGACTGACCCTGAGGGAGTCCTGCGCAGTCCCTGGCCACTGCTGGACACCCAGGTGCCTCCAGGAAGCTGCGAGCAGCACATTTCCCTTTCCATCAGCCCTTTCCCTCCCTCTCTGCAGCTCAGGGAGCAGCAGAAAGCGCTGACAGCCCAGCACTGCTGCGGCTCCCACCTCCCGCTGCCTGAGCAAGGCTTGGGCCCACTCCCACCTCTTCCTTGGCTTTCATCTTCCCCAGCTTCCAGCCCGGAGCTCGGGGCTGCAGCTGCTCCAGAGCCAGGAGATTTTTGCTAACAGACAACAGGGAGATTTCTCACAAATCTGAGCAAACGTGTTTTCTCTCTCTCTCCTTAACTTTTTTCTCCCCTTCTTTCCCCTTTTCCTGCCATCTCTCCCAGAGCCATTCCCTTGCCAGCTGGCTCCTCTCCCCCTGTGTCACTTCAGGGGCTCCCTCCTGGAGCAGCCCTGACTTTTGGCCTCGTCAGCGACGTGCCCGAGCAGGAGGAGAGAAAGTAAGGAAAAGGGGAAGGACAGGCTCGGGTTTCTCGCTGTGCGTGTGCAGGGAAGCAGAGCAGACCTGGATACGCTGGGCTTGGGAATAGCAGCAGGACACCGGAATCTCTCTGGCCTCGTCATCTCGGGCTTGGGGTCACAGCTCACGTGGGAGGAGCACATGGAACCAGGGCTCGGATCTGCTGGAGTAATCTTGGGATAAATCATATCCCAGCTGCCTTCCTCAAAATAGAGGGGATTTTTTTTCCCCCCACCAAGGCTCTATCTACAAGTTAAATTCTTTTAGAAAAGAAAAACAACCAGTCAGAAAAACCACCTAGGTGGCCACGGTTAATTTTGTTTTCCATGTATCTGTAATCTTAGAGCTTCTCCCCTGAAAAATTTGCTCTGACCGTGAGGGAGGTGAGGCCCTCCCAGAAGCTGTGGCTGTCCCTGGATCCCTGGAAGTGTCCAGGGCCAGGCTGGAGCCACCTGGGACAGTGGAAGGTGTCCCTGCCCAAGGCAGGGGTGGAATGAGATGGTTTTTAAGGTCCCTTCCAACCCAGACCATTCCAAGATTCTGTGACATCCTGCTGAGGAGTGAGACAGCATTTCTGCATTAATCTACAAATAATTTCTCCCAATTCCATCCCCATTTTAGTTCCAGACCCTGGGTTAGGTGCTCTGCTCCGGTCTTAATGCTGAGATGTTAAAAACCCTGATGAAGGACCGGTGGCTTCCCCCACTCTTCAGAACCAGAGGGATTTTCCCCCTCAATCCTCCTCACCAGAGCGAGCTCTGAGTTTTGTCTCTACCAGGAACTTGGCAGATTCCCTTTGGGACCTCTGCCTCCACTTGCCCCACATCCAGCCCTCTTTCCCACTGCTGATTAAGCCCTTGTGAGGCAATCCTCAGACTCATCCCTGCCCCTTTCCTGCAGATGACTGCAGAACATCATCCATTCTCCCCTCCTTGTCACCCTTTTCGTTCTGCACCCCAGGAACTCGGGGCTGGTTATTTCAACGCCTCTTTCAAGGTTACTCAGCCTGGCTTTTGACAGCTGATTCCTCCTCGCACCGACCTCTGCTCTCGCTGCCGATCTGGCCTGTTTCTCCATCCCTTGCAGGCATTCTGATGACTCTTAGCATCCTTTTGAGGTGGTTATTCATCCAGCTGGAACTGGAAGCCTCCCTTGGAAGGTGTCCCCTCTCACACATTTTGAACTCTGCTAGGTTTTTTTTCCTTAGGAAAAATTGCAATGGCTCCTCCAAGCTCCAGAGTCCTGTTTCCATTCCTGCGGATTTCTCTCCGCCGAGGAGGATTTGCCTATTTGAAATCAAGGATCTTGTTTGCAGGCTTTTCTTGCCTTTCCATTTCACTTTAATTGAATCAGCAGTTCATCTCTGAATCCGAGCTTGCCTTCTTAGCTTATCAAAACTCAGGACAGGGCAATACCTTTCCTTACCGGTTCAGTGAACACTGGTGAGGAAATCCATCTCTATCCCATGCCAGAATATGTTCCCTGCTGTTATTAATGTCATTGATTTTCAGGCTAAATAAGAGACTCAGTTCCTAGATCCACATTTTCTCAGACTGTGTCAGGTGAATAATTTTGCAGGATTCTCTTTCCACATCCCAGTTTGACCCTGGGAATGCACAGAGCCCCCCGTGACAATGCCAGGACCAGCCCAGCTTTCTTTTCTCACTGATCTTAAGCCTTACAGATTATTTTTACAGCATGCCAAGCCTTAGAGAATTCTCACTCTAAAGCTCTGTATCACCCCTTTTACCGTACATCCCTTCGGGGAATTGTAATTATTTCAGATCTGGGCTCAGAGCGCTCCTGCACTTCATCAGAGAGGTGTGACACATCCTGAGAGCAGGACAGGCTGCAGATGGTGAAGAAATGCAGTTCCCTGAACCAGGGAGCTGCTGAAACCAGGATTCAGCCCACAATGGACAAGGCTTTACCTTTTCTTTCACTTTGGTTATCTCCAGCTTCAGAAAAGCACAGTTAGACCCCAGGACTGCAGTTCAGTTTTCCTCTCAGTCACCATCCAGCAGCTGCTGGAGGAGTGCAAAGAGCTGGTGTGGACACAGGGCAAGAGTGCAAAGCATCCTGTGCACCAGACCTTGTTTGGATGTGTGGCAGGGCTTGTGAAATGGCACAGAAATGATCTCCAGCATCATCCCATCCCTGCAAGAAACCGAAGCAATCAATGCACAACGCCCAGGAGGATTTTCTCCCACCTCATATTTGAGTTCCTCCCTGGAACATCTTCCTGTTCTCCTCCTGATGCTTCTCCCTGAGCTCAGGTGGGCACCAGGCCAGGCTGCTCAGGGCTGGAGTTTGCTCAGCTCTGGCTCCTGTCAGGGCTGCACTCACGGTTTGGGGCCACATGTGGTGTAATTTTCACGGGGAAAGGAAGGGGGGGAAATGGATCTTTGTGAAACAGGAGCTGAGAGGAAAGGGGAGCGGGGTAGGATCTGAGCAGACAGCCCAGCCCACGGCAGGAATCAGCACAGAGCTCATGGAGAGAGCTCAAGCGGGAGGTGAGGGGCTGCAGCACAGCCTGGGGATGGAGAAGGACTTGGACAAGCTCCTGGGATCACTGCCACCAGCTGGGAGACTAATTTAGTTTCTGTTCTTTCCCCCTTCTCCCCATCCTCCCTCTTGCTCTCTCTGAATAGGAGAGGAAGGCGGCCAAGGGCTCTGCTCCAGCCAGGCTGGGTCACTCGGAGGAGGGGAAAACCCCAGGGAAAGCTGGAAGGGCTTCCTTAGGCTGAGCTAGAATGCTGAAGGAGAGAACAGGAAGCCCCTGAAATCCCTGGCAGGTCCTGACCCGTCTCCAGCATTACCTGGGGTGAAGCAGAGCAGCCCAGGGACCGCTCCAAACCCCACAGCAGCGGCAGGGAATGAGTGAAAGGAGAAAGAAGCAGGGGCTGAAAGCATGGAGTGTTCTGTCATCTCCTCCTGTGCTCCCTCACTGGTGCTAGAAAGGCAATCTTGGATTCAGAGATGAACTGCGGATTCAATTCATGGAAAGGCAAGGAAAGCCTGCAAACAAGATCCTTGATTTCAAATAGGCAAATCCTCCTCGGCGGAGAGAAATCCGCAGGAATGGAAACAGGACTCTGGAGCTTGGAGGAGCCATTGCAATTTTTCCTAAGGAAAAAACCCAATCAGAGTTCAAAACGTGTGAGAGGGGACACCTTCCAAGGGAGGCTTCCAGCAGCAACTCCACAATTTTGAGATCCCAGCACAAGCGATTCCCTTCCCCTCACAGCCCTGCCACTCCTGATGAGAGCTGGAGGTGCCATCCTCTGGAATAAGATGTAAACCCGGCTGCCTGACAGCCCAGAGTGTAAAAAACCCCTCCCCTGGCAGCTCCTGCCAGCGTTATCTCCCTCCCTCAGCCAAATTCCAGGTTGGGAGCTGAACAAAGCAGCCGTGAGGAGCTGCCAGGATTTTAATGAGCAGTTCCCACAGACACCTTCCTGGGAGGAAACTCAGCCGAGCAGGTGCACGGGGCAGCTCCCAGCAAGGGAGCTCTGTTTGCTCCTGGCTTGTTCAAACAGCAGCAGGTACAGAAATTCTGCCTCTCAGCCGCCACTCGAGCGGGGAAGTGGCTTTGTTTGGCGAGGGAATTGCCGCGGAGAGCGGTTTGCTGAGGGATGTTTACACGGTGCTTCTGAGGGGATCGTAATGAGGGCGCTGATAAGGTAGTGCGGGATCCGGGGATTTCAGCCGGGAGGGAACGTGGGGATGGGGAGCTGAGTTTTTTGGGAAATACCCTACAGAGGTAACACCGATTTACTCCTGGACGCTTCTGTCGGGCCGTTTAGGGAGAAGGTCTTTCCAGGGCAGGAAAACAGAACTGGGAGAGCTGGGATTTCCAGGATTTCACCCCCGGCATGGAACCTGGGGTGCTTTTCCTGCTGTAAACCCAACGGATCCTTTCCCGGCATCTGGGGCTTTCCTGCGGGGAGGAGGGGAGGAAAGGGGATTATCGAAGCCTCAGGGAGCCCTGGTGCTGCTGGAAATGAAACCTGAGGGCACTGACTCTGCCGGGGGACCTGCAGGATGGGCACGGAGCAGGGGAGAGCAGCGTATGGAGAGCCCGGTCCAGCTCAGGCTCCCCAGGCTTGGCTGCACTGCAATCCCAGGGGATTTACCCTTTCCCAAAGTGTGGAAAAGCCAGGCGGCCTTTCATATATATATATANAATACATAATACATAATACATAATACATAATACATAATACATAATAGAATATATCTATATATTTATATGTGTGTATATATAAAAATGTATATATATGTAGGGCTTTTATATAATACACCAGGGATGGACCCATCCCTCCAGATCCAGGCACCACCTTCCCACCAAAACCATGGAATTGAGATAACAGCCGCTGTCCCTGCTCAGCTCCAGGCCCCCTCTCCGATCCCAGGGCGGAGGGGGACGGCCACATCGTATCCTGGAGGGATTTTCCAACGTGCCCAGGTTTTTGGGGCCCCCGACACCCGTGTGTGGGCCGCGGAGGACACCTAGTGGCTGGCAGCCCGTGCGGGGTGTCCTGTCCCACTGCACCTCGTCTAGTGGGCTCAGCTCTCCATCCTCTGCCCTCTCCATCCTCTCCGTCCTCTCCCCTCTCCATCCTCTCCATCTCTCCATCCTCATCTCCTTCTCTCCATGTCCTTTTCCACTCTCCATCTCCTTTCTCCATCTCCCCCTCCATCCTCATCTCCCCTCTCCATTCCATTCCATTCCATTCCAACACCATTCCCTGCTCCAGGAGGGAGCCGCAGCTCCTCTCCCAACCTTCCTCCAGCCCTTGGCTCCCCTCCCTGGGTGCCAGCCAGCCCTGGGACGCCCCATGAGGCTGCTCTGGGGCTCGATGGAGCCTCCAAGTGGAATGCAATTAACACAGTAAAGGCCAGCCAGGAGCGCAGGCAGGATCCGAGCAGAACACAGCTCCCTGCCTTGCCCCAGCTCCAGGTGTTCCCTGCATCGCTTCCCCACTCCCTGGCATTCCTGCGGAGCTGCCTGGGAATCTCCCCCATGATTTTCCCCTCTTTCACAACCACGCCACCTACGAGGAGGCCGGATCCTGCTGGAGGAGCAGGCTCTGCCGGCAGGCAGCGTGGTGGGGAGGCGGGAATGCAGGAGCTTTGGGCCCTCGGGGCGCTTCCCAAAGCTCCCATGAGCTGCACTGGAGCTCTCCAGCCTCGCTGGCCACCAGTGTGGGCGATGCCAGGCTCGGGCTGTGCCCCCTGGTGCTCCTGGCAGTGCCCAGCCCGCGCCCTGCACCTCATTTTGGGCACTTGGCTCCCCACACGGAACTGCTGCAGTGACAGAGCTGCCACCAAGTGCACAGAGAGCTGCCCCACGGCAAATCCTGCCCTGGAGGGGTCAGGGATGGATGGACAGGCAGGGATGGACAGGGATGGATGGAGAGGAAGGGATGGAGAGGAAAGGATGGAGAGGAAGGGATGGACAGGCAGGGATGGGCAGGCAGGGATCAGCAGGTGGTCACTGCTGTGCCACCAAGAACTTCATGATCTGGGGGGTTCCTGGAGCTGGAGAACATCCTGAGGTTTATTTTGCTGGGGCTGGGAAGAGCTTTTTGTGCCACCAGAGCAGGCAGGAGCGAGGCCAAGAGGCCCCAGTGTGGGGACAGGAGGCTGTGAGGGCAGTTTGGGGTGCAGGAGACCTTCCGGGGTGTGTGGAGCAGCAAGGATGTGGCACCTGGAGATAGGCAGGAGCAGGAGGAGAGGTGAAGGCCCTGCCGGGCCCCAGCGGGGTTTGGAGGCTGCACAAGCCGGTGCTGAAGGAAGCCCATGAGCTCAGTGCCACTGACGTCAGGGCTCGGCCTGCGCCCGCCTCGTTCCAAGGCAAACATCAGACATTTTCCATCAGACGCTGCTGCCCTCGGATGCCAAATTTCACTCCCATTCCTGCAAGCCAGGGCTGGTGTCCACACGCTCCCACTGAATTCCAGATCACTTCCCAAGCCTCCAACTTGGAGCAGCCCTGGCAGGAGGCAGATAAGGGAGCTGGGAAGAGGAGCTGTGTCAAGGACTGCCTGATCCAATTTCCATCAAAATTCCAGCCACCAAACCACCCCCTCAGTGCTGCTGCCTGGAGAGGAGCAGCCTCGCTGGCCTGGCCTGCAGGCTGCTGATGCTGCTGGTTTTTCCTGGAAAAGGGGATGCCATGACACACACACAGCACTCTGCTTTCCCAGGCAGCTGCCACCACCCTAGAGCCAGGGGATGGGATTGGGATTCACAGGGATAATGCTGATCCAGGACTGCAAGCCCAGGCAAGGCAGCTCAGGGCTGCTGCTGCTGAGTAAGAGCGGTGGATGCAAAATCCTCCCCGAGGTCTGGTCCTGACCCTCCACCTGCCTCAGCTTCTGTCACGTTATCCTGAATTCATTGCCGTGACTAAGGCAGCTTCAGGCCCCAAGTTCATGCTCTTATCTGGATTTTATATTTATATTTTAATTTATCTCCCTGAATTGCTCTGATTTTTTTTTTTCACTTCTTTTCCCAGTGTTTTCCCTCTTTTTGCTCTCTCCCCCTTCACCCATGTCTCGTATTTCTCTTGCTGCCCTATTTTCTCACTCTGCATTTCCAGTGGAAGGGGAGAGGGGAGTAAATCAAGAGCCACACGTGCAGGCACAGCGCACACACGGGCTGGATATTTGTCTTGCTCAGTCACAGCGTGAATAAGTGTCCTTGTTCCAACATGTTTTCCCATTTCACTTCCCAGGGGCTTTTCAGAGCGAGAATTCCTCTGCACAGCCACACACCAGGGCTGAGCTCACACCCCTCTGCTGTGCTTGGTGGCCTCATTGCTCAGGATTGTCCCACCTCTGCTTTTCCTGATTTCTAGGAACCCAGCAACGACAGGGAGCCCACTCAAGGCCTCCCTGCAGGGCAGCTGGAGCTCCCCAGGTGCTGAGCTGGCTCCTGGGTGACAGATCAGGGCCAAAGCCTCTGATGGAGGTTTCTGGGGAGCCACAGGGAGCAGGATTTTCCCTGCTGGGGTTCTCCCACAGCCGTGGGATTGCTCGGCCCTGCTGCTCTGGGTGGGTGATGCCCCCATCCCTCTGAGCCCTCTCAGGAATCGGATCCAACTCAAGGCTTTTCCAAGAGGTGAAGGAACGTTTGGGGAACCCAGGGCAATGAAGACCAGAGCTGATCCTGAAATCCATGACCTTGCCAGCACCCCCAGCTCCTCACCAGCGCCATGGAGCAGCACAGGGAGGGGAGGCAGCACTGCCCCCTCCTCATCCTCACCTGCCCTGCTGTCCCTCCGTCTGTGCCAGGCTGCCCGGTGACCCTGGGTGGCTCGGCAGGGACAGAGCCACAGTTTCTGTCCCCAGGGCAGGGAGAGCTCCATGCACGGCTCCCTTGCTGGACCATGGCCTGCAGGGATGCTTGGCTTGAGGTTGCCAAATCCAGAGGATTTCAGAGGATTTCACAGGAGACTCCATTAACATCTGTCTGCCCTTTTCCTTCTTGCCCTGCCAGGCCTTGTTCTGCCCCTCGCTCTCCCGCTGTTTCCCCACTCTGTCTCCAGGCTGGGCTCTGTGAGTCACTCAAATCCCATCCCTCGCTGACCTCGCCAGGGAGCCAGGCTTGGATCTTGGGAAGGCAGAGCCTGCACAGGGAGGGAAACTGGGCAACAGCAGAGACGCTGGGAGAGGAGAGACAGGGAACCATGCAGGGGAGGGAGGACTTTGAGGAAGGGACTAAGGAGGAGCAAGTGCTGATGTTCCTTTAGCACCCTCCTGTCACCCAGAGCTTTTCCTGTCTCCACCATCACCCAGCTCCTGGATTTCTGTGCTTGTCAAGCCCCTCCCGTCACAAAGTGGTGCCCCCAACCCTTTCCCAGCCCGGGCTCCATCCCACGGTGCCTCTCTCCCAGTGCAGGACCCCGGGGGGAAAAGCTGAACCAGCTCAATTCTTCAGGGGGAGCAAAGCTGTCCCTCCGCCCTGCTCCAGATGTGCCCTGCGAGCCTCTCCCACGTGCTGACACTTTGGAACTGCATCTCACAGACCAGGAGAAGGAGCTCTCAGGGCAAAATCAAGTTTTTAAGCAGTGGGACAGGGACAAAAAGGTCTCTGTTCAGGGATTTGTGGGAAGCCAGTGCTTCCCAGCTTGGGCAGGCTGCAGTTTCCTGGGGCCCGAGATGGAGATGGCAATTCCCTTGCTCTGCAGCGTTGGGGAATCCAGGGGATTTTCTGCTGGGATGCAAATCGAGGGAGAGCTAAACTAACAAAGGGATTCCTGCTGCTGGGGGCAACGGCAAATTATGCTGAAAGCTGTAATTTCAGATTAAAAAGAGCATCCTCAAAGGAGATCCTGGGGGCCACAGACCCTTGGTAGCAGCTGCACCTCAGGATCAAATCTTTTTATGGCAGTGCATTAAAAAAAACCCTCTTGCAGCCATCCAGATACCAGTGCAGTCAGTTCTGCCAGCTGCAGGATAAAGAAAGAATAAATAGACAATGAAGAGAGCAGAATGCTTTATAAGACTTCTACAGCCCCCCGAAAGCATAAGATTATATCAAGTATCAATTTCACATAAATAATATCTCTGTTGTGTTCCCAAAGACCCCAGAGCACTTTAACAGATGATGAACAGGCTGGAGCAGAGCAGAATCTCAGTCTCTCAGGTGTGAATGGGGAACCATCCACGGAATCACAGCTCCAGAGTCACTGTGACTCAAAACTGCCAAAGCCAAAGTGGATGGCACGAAGTCTCCAGCAGTGCTTGCCAGTCCGAATTAAGGAATATCCCTTCCTGATGCCGAATTTGGAGCTGGTGTTTTAGTGCTGAGCAGACACCTGAGAGGTGCAAGCAGCTCCACCCAACTTCCCCCTCTCCACTGGGCCAATCTCCAGTGAAAAGGAGGTGGAAAGGAAAACAAAAACTCAAACCCAGTGACACAGAAACCAAGTTAATCATCAAAGCATGCGTGGTGGGGGGATCCTTCCTGGCCTCTGCAGGCAACCAGCAGAAGCCTTGAGACACGGGCTTAATGAATTAATTATAAACTCTATGAACATGGTGCAACAAGCCCTGTGAGCACGTGGAAAGCATGCGGGATCCTCTGCACAGTTATGCAACGTGTTGATGGCTGCAGAGCCCTGGATCCTGCTGTCCCGGGCTGCTCCAAGCCTGGCCTCTCTGCTCCTGCGCTGCTCCCCCAGTCCCCAGCCTCGACTTTTTAAAAAAAAAGTGCCAAATTGACCCCGTTTGATCTGACGTTGTCCTTTAACCCACGCTTCGCTCTGTCTGCCCTCTCCTTTGGTGCTGAGCTGTCGTTTTGCCCCTCAGCCTTTCCAGATGTCTCGGGGTGACGCTGTGATAATCCTGAATCCCCTATCGCCTGCTTTATGCCCAGACAATGTGTTCTGGAGCTCTAAGAAGCTGGGAGAAGCTCTGCTGGCCCGGGTTGTTCTGAAAATCCTCCCCCCAGGTGTCAGGCCTTGAAGCACGGGGAGGAAGACACCTCCTGGGTCCGTTCTTTTTCTTCCCAGCAGGGCTGCTCCTTCTTCATTCCTCTTTTTGGACTGTTTTTTTCCCCACTTGCTTTCTTGTCCGAGACATCAGACAATCCCCAGGAGGAAGGCAGGCAAGAATCCTCCAGGAAGCCACCGGAGCGACTCCGCCGGGCCCCTGGGATGCCCCAGTCGGGGAGGCTATGCCCAAGGGAAAACAGGACACTAAAATCCATCAGCTGTTCACTCAGGTTTAATAAATCCTTTTCTCTTTCCTGTGCTTTGTGGGCATTTTGCTTTGTTTTGTTAAATAAACAGGTTTTGGGGTTTTTTTTTTCCCACTTTCATCCAAGAAGTCCTGTTGTGGTGGGGGGAGAGGCCCGTTTCTGTGGGGGAGGCGTTTTGTCGAAGCATTTTTCCTCCTAAAGCTTGTCTGGAACCTGAGCCCCCGGCCTCAGCACGAGCCCTGGGCAGGGGTTGTCCCCCAGGCTGCACAAATCCTCGGTGCTGGCACAGCCCTGGCACTGCTGCGGTGCCTCGCCCTCCTCCCGCACGCCCAGCCAGTATCGCTCTTACACAACGGGGCTCTCGTGTCCTGCCTGCGCCTCCTTCCAATCATTAGCATTCCCCGTGGTCCTGCTCATAGCCTGCAGGCCTGGTTTAAGCCCTGGGAATGGTGTCTGGCCTGCGTGGGACCCTGGAGGAGCTCCTTGGATGCTCACAACACCCTAAAAGACCAAATCTTGATGCGTGAAACCAAATGCTGGCCAGAACTGAACCAAATTCATCCCCCAGATAACTGAATCCTCCCGGTTCAGCTCTCCTTCTCTTCATTCCGTGATCTGAGACATAGAGATGACGATCCCATTGTCACAAACATCTGAGCTTCACCTTATGCCCTGTGAATTGAGTCTATCTCATCTAAATTGGGTCTATCTCATCTAAATTGGGTCTATCTCATCTAAATTGGGTCTATCTCATCTAAATTGAGTCTGTCTCATCTAAATTCTGCATGGAGAGGAGGAGGCTCCCGGGAGACCTCGCTGGGGCTTGCCAGTATTAAGGAGGTTTATAAAAAGCGGGGAGAGGGACTTTTTATATGGGAGAAAAAACAGGACAAGGGGTAACGGTTTTCAGCTGAAAAGAGAGGGGTTAGAAGAGATGTTTGGGAGAAATTCCTTACTCAGAGGGTGGTGAGGCCCTGGCACAGGGTGCCCAGAAAACCTGGGGCTGACCCTGGATCCTGGCAGTGCCCAAGGCCAGGCTGGACAGGGCTTGGAGCAGCCTGGGACAGTGGGAGGTGTCCCTGCCATGGCAGGGGTGGAATGGGATGGGATTTAAGGTCCCTTCCAACCCAAACCATGAAAGCACAGCCCAGAGTCTCTGCAGAGCTGCCCTCTCCACCAGGAGAGCCCCACTGACCCCCCTGGATGTGCTGCTGCCTGAATCTGCTCTCTGTGAGAGCAGCACGAAGCCCTGGACTCGTTCTGCCAGCTCTGCCGTCACCCTGGGAGCTGCTCTCCTGCCCTGTCATTGCCCAATGGCCCCCACACGGCTGCTGCATTGATCTCCGAGCTCTCCCGCAGCAGAACCGCCCTGGCTGCACCTCGGCGTCACATTTTCTGGGCCGGGGATTTATTCCATGTAAAGGTGGAAGAAATGAGAAAGGGCTGGAAATATGCAGGATGTGCAAGGCGCTGTGGATTAGTGGGCAGAGCACGGAGCAGGCAATTACCAGGCAGGTTCTCTGCTCCTGCTTGGCTTGGAGTTGTTGTGAGAACCAGGGCCAGTGAATCATGGGCTGGTTGAGCTCATTCTCCCTGACTCCCCATGACTTCATCACTCGCTGCTGTTTGAAAACCTGCTCTGGAGCCTGCCTAAAGGAGTGCCCCGGGGTTGGCTTAACTGTTTCTCTTCTATTTCGTTGGAAGTGGACCCAGTTTCTTTCACTTTTTCGTCCTGGGGAGGTTGGTTTTCCAGGTGTGCGGCCATGTTGCACGGTGGAAATGCTTTGGTACAAGCGGTAAAACACCCAAACTTTCTGGTACAATTTGAAAAAAAAAAAAAAAGAAGTTCAAAACAAGAACAGCAGCATCATGAGGAATTAATGAAAAAGAGCAAGGATTTAGAGGGGTCACAGTCATGAAAAATGAGAGGATGCAAAAGGTGAAAGATGAGAGGATGCAAAAGGTGAAAGATAAGAGAGTGCAAAAGATAAAACACTAAGAGAAAGCAGAAAGGCTGCACAGCAGTTTTGGGGGAGAAAAAAACCTTTCGTTTTGCCAAAAAATTTGCCAGCTCCCCAGCCCATGCCTCAGTTTCCCTAATTGCTACGTGGGGTTACCAGCCCAGACCTATTTTGCAAAGGTGTTGTCAGGTTTAATTTGCGAACCTTTGAAAAGCTCTGCCGAGTTCTGGAGATGAAAGGCCCTGCAGATGCCACCCGTGGGTGTGGGCTCTGAGTCACGGCCCAGCCAGGGCCCTGTGCTGGGACAGGGACGCCTGTCCTGTGCAGGGCACCAGAGCAAAAATCCCAGGGGTTGCTCCTACAAGAATGAACTCATGCTGGAGACACCCTCTGGGAGGGGCGGAGATAAGGAGATGTCCAGGCTGGGATGAGTTCTGGCTCCCAAGTCGCCTGGAAGAGGCGTTTGTGCACAAATTGGCACCTGGGATGGGAGGTCCCCGACACAAGGAGGGCGCGGAAGTGTTGGAGCGGGTCCGGAGGAGGCCGTGAGGCTGATGAGGGGGCTGGAGATAGACTGAGAGGTGGGAATGGCCAGGCTGGAGAAGAGGAGGTTGTGTGGAGGCCTCACAGCACCTGCCAGGATCTGAAGGGGCTGCAGGGAGGCTGGAGAGGGACTCTGGATCAGGAGATGGAAAAGGGGAAATGGGTTCAAAGCAAAAGAGGGGAAATTGAGGTGAGAGTTTAGGAAGGAATTGTTCCCTGTGAGGGTGGGGAGGCCCTGGCACAGGGTGCCCAGAGAAGCTGTGGCTGCCCCTGGATCCCTGGAAGTCCAAGGCCAGGCTGGACAGGGCTTGGAGCAGCCTGGGACAGTGGAAGTTGTCCCAGGGGGTGGAATTAAATGGTCCTTAAGGTCCCTTCCAATCCATTCCATGATTCCCTCTGGATTTACATCAGCAAACCCAAAATCTAAAAAATTCAGTCCTTAACCTTTTTATCTGCTTTGCCTGCTCCAAAATCTTATCAAAGCATCAGGAAAACAAACCAAGGCCACCTTTGGCCAAGCCAGATCTCTTCCTTTCTATTCCTCCAGGATTAACCTTGGCTGGAAAAGCTCTGCCGAGTCTCCTGAGTACACGTGAGAACAGAAGCCTCCACCCTGCAGTATTTTTAATTACTTGGAGACCTACAGGACTGTTGATGTTCTAAAGAACAGCTCAGCCCAGCGAGCCAGGGGGAAAGAAATGCCTTTGTGTCAGTCAAATTTTTCTTTTATGAAATCGGCATTGCCCTTTCCTGCGCCGGGGAATGAATTGTGACTCATGAAAGGCTGTGGGCCTATTAATAAAAAAAAAAATCAATGAAAATGATGTGCTTTCCCAACAACCATTAGCCAAAAAATGCAGAATGCTGAGGCATTTTTCATAAAGAGAAAGTCATAATGACATGCAGGCAGCGAGAGGGGATGGATCTATGAGCCAGGAGTCCAGAAAAAGAATTTCACTTTCTTTTTCTCTCCTTTTGCACAGACAAAGCCTTCAGAAACTGTGTCTGTAACTCAGGTTCTTCCCTTTTCCCATCAGATCCAGAATTTATGCTGTTCCTGCTTTGCCTCTGTTCCCTCCACGCCTCAGAAGAAGCTGGAAAATGCAGAGCTGGATTTTTCCTCAAATCCTTTCCAACAGGGGGTTCCTGGTGGATATTTAAGGAGATTTTTCACAGGGAAAAACCACCTTCTCCAGCAACGCCACCGGTGCGATCTGAGAAAACTCAATTAAGCACAAATCTCTGGCGTGCTTAATTTGCACCCTGGGCATTCCTCTCAGAGAAATCTCACTGAAATTCCGAGTATAATCCAAAGTGATGCGAGGGGCAGCTCAACCTTGCTCTTTTGAAGTCGCTGGAATCCACCAGAGCTTATAAAGAGCTTTTTTTCTCCTGAAATCGTCCGTGATTCCAACAAGTGGACATTTCCCAGGAACTCAGCTGCTGGAGACAGATCTGATTTTAAAATTTCTTCACTTCTTGTCCCTGGCAAAGAGACACTTTGACCATCTGAGCCTCAGAATGGTTCCTCTTCCAGGTGTGTTCCAGGTGCGTCTCAGTTGCGAGAACGTTTATGGGAAGAGCCACGCAGGACGCAGCTGAGCCCTCACCTCGGAGCGCACAGTGGGGCTTTTATTTCCCCACTCATCTTTTGGAGATTCCGTGGCCCGTGGGAAAAGCTGGGCCAGCCAAGCTGTGCTTGTTCTGGGTTACTTCCAGGTCTGGATGGACGGACCTTGCACAAACCCAAAGTAAAATCAAAATAAAGATAATGGGGCCGTTTAAACCCGGTGTTAACCGTGCATTTCTCCTCCCTCCTGAACGCAGCGAGCCCTCGGGGGAGCCTGCCTGAAGAATGCTTTATTCTAGGCGTTCATTTTAATTACAACCCCAATTATTTTGGTGCATGGGGATGACCCAGTTAACAAACCCACCCTGGGCATCTCGTGGTCTCCCCGACCCTGCCCATCTCTGCAAGGAGGGAACCTCAGCTGCCGGCCAAATTATTTTTGAAACAAGCGGTGGAACTGGTTGCTACATCTTAATGAAAATGACTTCTTCTTTTTTTTTTT
>VZRN01005001.1:630112-648194 GCA_013397935.1 Dasyornis broadbenti | reverse complement strand
TTTTTTAAGGAGACATTTCTATGTATATAAACAGCCCGTCCTCCCCAACCTGGTTAGACAAGAATGTTCCTGGGTGTGGACTGCCTTGTATAATTAACTGCACAGCTGGAGCTTCTGATCCCTCCACGTCTGCTCCTTCCTTTCCTCCTTTCTTTCCCCCCGCATCCACCTCGGCACGGTCTGGGCGCGCTGCTCCTCCTCGCAGGAGCTCCAGGTGCGTCACTCGGGCCAGAAGGGCTCCTGCATTCCAGAGCCGTTCCGGAGCCATTCCGGAGCCACTCCTCGCTGAGACGACGACCAGGCAGAGCCTGCCTGCCTTGGAGGGGGCTGAGAGCCAGGGGCTGGAGCAGAGACTGAGCGGAGAAAGCACTGACCCTGCTTAGAGCATGGAAACGGGGAGCACAGCCAGGACAAACGGCACCGCCAGCAAACCCGAGGACGCCAAGAGCCCGACTGCCCCCAAGAAAGAAGAGGAGGCCAAGAAGGCCACGAGCCCTGGCGGAGGCGAGAAAGAAGCTATAAAAGGCACGGGCGGTGCTGCGTTGGAGACGGGGCAAATCAAGAGCTCCCTCTTCTCTGGGAGTGACTGGAAGAGGCCCATCATTCAGTTTGTGGAGTCATCCGACGAGAAGAGGTCAACCTACTTCAGCATGGACTCGGCGGACTCCAAGAAGATGCAGTTCGCCAGCGGACAGATCGGAGACATGAGGAGGCCGGCCCTCTCCTTCCCGGAGAAAGGCGACCTCAGGAAGTCCCTCTTCTCCTTGGATTCCAAAAAGAGCTTCCTGCCTGGGGATGGCGAAGGGAGGAAGTCCTTGTTCTCTGCAGGGCAGATGGGGGACCTGAAGAAATCTTCCCTGCCTCTGGTGGAGACGGGGGACCTGAGAAGACCCTTCAACAAGGCCGACCGAGGCGCCGGCTCGCGGCCCCGCGTGAAGCTCGAGGACGTTCTCTGTGACTCCTGCATCGACAACAAGCAGAAGGCTGTGAAGTCCTGCCTGGTGTGCCAGGCTTCCTTCTGCGAGCTGCACCTCAAGCCCCACCTGGAGGGAGCGGCTTTCCGGGACCACCAGCTCCTGGACCCCATCAGGGACTTCGAGGCCAGAAAATGCCCTGTGCATGGGAAGACCATGGAGCTGTTCTGCCAGACGGACCAGATGTGCATCTGCTACCTCTGCATGTTCCAGGAGCACAAGAACCACAGCACGGTGACAGTGGAGATCGAGAAGGCAGGCAAAGAGGTAATTTTGTTCTCATTTCGTCCCTCACGTTCCCCTCAGGGTGGATGGAGATCCCAATGTCACAGCACAGCTTTGGCTCCCCAGCCTGCAGCCTCTCCTCAAATCACACCTGGGATGCAATCCTGGGATGCAGTGGTGGTGGATGGGAAGGGTTTAGTGGAGAGCTGACCCTGCCTGGGTGCCGTTTTCCCCGGCATTGTCATTGTTCCCATGGCATTGTCACCCTCCCAGTCCCGCTGGGAGCAGCACGGCGCTGGAGTCGTGCTGCAGCCTGGGTTTAGGGGATGGAGAACCTGTTTTCCAACACACCTGACTTGCAGCAGAAGTTGAACCAAAACCCAAAATGTGGATTTTTTTAAAAAAAATCTCGAGTTTTGACAGCGTCTGTGTGCTTTTACCCACAGACAGGTGGGCACTGCTCAGGGTCAGGACCTCCAGAACACAAGTTGTCCAATCAGTGGCTGCTGCAGTTACTCACGGGTACTAACAGCCATGGAAAACTGCAATCTCAGCTCCTTAGAGTGAGATTATGGTTGTTTTTGTTTTTTTCTTTTCTCTTGAGCCACGCCTATGGAAAGAGTCTCTTGAAGCTTAGATGGAAAAAAAAAAAAAAACCTGAAACCCTGGTGCAAGCCCAAAACACACTCATTTCCCCCGAAGTGTTACTACAACAGGTTTAGAGGATGGACGTGCAGGGAGATTTCACTAATGAAATGTCTTTCACCTTTGTTTGCTGAAAGCGTCCTGTTGTTTGCTTTCTGGGTGGACGAGGAGTCTTTCACTTGTTCTAGCGAAAATCAGCATCTCACCACTTTTGTTGCTGTGGTAAAAGCAAGTCCTGGCCTAGAAACTTTCTAAGCAGACAGGACAGGAGAGATGCCAGAAAGGAGATGTGCAAAATAATTTTGTGAACCAATGAGCCTGGAGTCACACATTCAGAAGCTGGAAAGGCACTGAGATCTCCTAAACCCCAAACCAGCGCTGTGATGTGGTGACCAGGCAAACACAGGTACCTGCTGGGAGAAATTCTTAATTCCCTTCATGGGAAGAACAATTTTACTCTTTCTGAGGAGCTGGGAAGATTTATCTCATCAGGCTGCGAGAGCATCTTGTGTCGAGCTTATCTCTGTCTCCCCTGGTCTTTTCTTGCCATGTCATCTCCAGCCTGCAGCCTCCCTGAAACCAGACAAAGCCTCTTCCATGTCTCAGCCAGCCTTTCTCAGATTCCTGCAGGGCTTGCCCGCCTGCTGTTTGTTCCCTAATTGTCCGTTCTCGTGGTTTTGATGTCAGCCCCGAGCACTGCAGAGCTCTAACAGAAACCTGTGTCTGGTGTCTGCCAGGGTGGCCAATTCCTGCCCTGAAATGAGGCGAACAGCTGCTTCCTGAGGAAGCAGAGCTGCTCAGATCCTTCCTCCTGGGGCTGGATGCACCTCCAGCACCTTGCTTTTAAAGAGGCAGCCGTGGGTGAGCAGGGAATTGTGATTTAAATGCAGTTTGATTCCTCTCTCAGAGTCCTTGTGCCACCCTTAGCTCCTGCACTGGTTCTGCTGCTGCTCAGCCCAGAGGATTTAGGATTTATCACCATGAATCATGCACATGTGCGAGTTTCTCCTGACAGCGAGTTGGATCATGCTGGAACTCGAGCAAGCATTCACTCAGACAAAAACAATTAGCACGAAAGCTGTTGCCTACAAATGTTTGTTCCCACCCCTGATTTATTCAGCAGAGGTGGAGCCTCAGCGAGAACCACAAAGAGCAATGAATATTTCCAAGCCCTTGGTGTGTAACACCTCTTATCAAATCAGCCAGAGCAGGAATGTGACCACAGATTGGAAGAGTGGCTGGTGCTGCTGCCCTTTTGGGAGGTATAAGCAGCAACCCCACGCCAGGTCATCCCTGTCCCTCTCCTGTTTTCCCAGCCTGGCATCCCGGCAGCTCCAGGGTGGCTTTAAAAGCCCCGAATCCATTCTGCCCCTGGACTGGTGACCAGACTAAAGCTGCATCCGGACAGAGCCTTTCACACAGTGCTGGATGTCCAGGATTATCTGGTTTATCTGCAAGCATTTCCTAGTCCCCGGCTGTTCTGTGACTCCAGAACTGGAGAAGATTCCAGAGCTGGTGTTTGTTTTCCTCCGCACAGAGATTTAGTGGCACAGATCTGTCACGGAATAAGCTTGGTTTAGGCACGTCTGCCCTCCGGTCCTGCAGAATTAACGCAGGTTTCAGCCTCTCCCACGAGCCTGGCTGTGCTGGAGGCCTGCAGGGAAGAGAGGAGCCGTGCTTTAGCGCTGGGCAAGGTCCTTCTGCGGAGTTAGGAAGCCCTGCTTGTCTCACGGAGCAGACACAGCGCAGCCCAGGAGGGGAGGAGTGCAAGGCAGGGCACAGACACCTGTAGTTAGGGCAGTGCAAATTCTGGTATCTCTGCGAACACAGCAGAATCTTCCACTTCTCAGGAGCCTGGGGTGAGAGTCCCTCACCCCCTGTTCCTGCTGAGCAGACAGGTGAGAGGCACGGGGACTCAGACAGAACCTTTTGTCCTGACTTCCCACCCAGCGCTATTTGCGTATTTTACCCAGCAAACCTTTAATGCTCTCCCCAGATCCACTTTGCATTCGTTTCCTGCTGCAGATTTAAAGGAAAAGCAGCAGTTTGCAGCGGAATCAGTGCAAAAAACAGCCAAGAAAAAGTCTGAGAGGGTGGGAAATAAGCACTCACACTTGAAAAGTGAGGATGCCCCACAGCAGCTTGGACAGCCCAATCAAACCCTTGATTCATCAGCAGAACCAGAGCCCCACTTTGAGCCAGCATCCCTCATTCTGAAAGGGGATCCTTCATCCCAAACCTGTTTTACAGGCCTGTTCTCCCAACGAGACAACTTCACCTCTGCCAGTCCCAGAGCTGTAAATAACCTGGCACAGTCTCCTCGGTGCTCAGTACACCAGCTCGGCTCTGCTCTTTTCGAAACCCTTTGATTTGTTGTTTTTCTTTAATTCTTTATCTTTTAAAGCAAAGTTCATGTTGAACCCAGGTACAGGAAGGGGAGCAGGGTGTTCCTCCTCCCCACAGAGCAGCTTTGGAAAGGGGGGAATTTCACGAAGGCTTTGAAGAAACCCATCCACAGAGATGGATCCAGAGGGATTCCCATCCCTGCAGTGCTTTCACTGAGCAGAGAGCAAAGAAAATAAATCCTTGGAAGGGCTTGGGGGCCTTTCTCACTGGTGCAATGTGGCTGTGAGACCTTATCTACACCAGCCTAAAATAGATGCTCTTTCCCCAGAGTTTCCTGCAGGAAGGACACTCTTCCCATCTGGAAATCTCATACCAGGGAAAAGTGACCTCTTGCAAACTGTGGTTGGAGCAGATTTGCCTGTTTGCCCAAATTCTGCATTAATCCTCTACACTGAGGGTAGCACCCAGGGAAAATCCAGTTTGCAAGCCAGGAATCCTCTCCAAGCTGTGCAGAAACCTCAGCTTCTCCAGTGGCATTTTCTAGGATGCTGGCAGAGCCTCCAGAGGTTTTAACCCACTGAACCCACCTGTGCTTAGCAGGAACTTCAGTGGGAAAACATCGTTTTAAACCCAGCAGAAATAATGTCTGAAACAGCCCTGACTTCTCAGCCACGGCACCCCCAGTGGGACGAGGAGTTTGAGCAGCGCTTCCACAGCTCTGCGGTGGTCAGTGGCATGGACTCCACAAGATGGGGATAAGGGAAGATATTTTATTGCAAAAATCCAGGGTTCCTAAACGGTTCCTTTGTTCTGAGTTCCCAACCTTGTGAGGCACAACAAATGTGTTGAACCAACCCCCATGAACCACGACAGGAACACGCATCAGGTGGAACCAAGCAGCAGCCCCACGCTGGGAGCACCCATTGGCTCTAACAATTGTTTTCCAGCTCTGTCACTTGTTTTTCACCTCTGCTTCAGCTGAGCCATTCCCAGAATGCTCTCTGCTCAGCCCGAGGAGCAGAAGTGAGCGAGGATTTTACGAGGGCAGCGAGGCCCTCCCTTTGCAAGGCCTTGCTGCTCCACACCACAGCTCTGGGATTGCCTTTGGATAAGGAGCAGAGCTCTCCCAGGCTGGGGACTCTGGGGTGTTCCCTGAGCCAGGCCCTGGCTCCCCAGAGCGTGCAGGGCGTGATGCTGCCGGCATCGCTGCTGCCTTGCAAAAACCGCCTTGCATCATCACCCCCTGCAAGGCTCACAGGCCCCCATCTGCAGCTCCTGCACAGCGCAGGGCTGGGCTCAGCTGGGCAGGTTTGGATGCACACGCTGAACTTTCACTGAAGCCTCTTCACTGCTCTAATTAACTTAGATTTTAATAGGGGATCCAGCCTTAGCTGGAGGACTCTCAGTTCCAGCGTTTCTCTGTGGTTTTTGACCTCCTGCTATGGCTGGAAATTGTCTAAACCTGGATTTCCTGGATTTTCCCTGCTGTTCCTCTTATTTCTGCACCCCCCAAAATGGGGGTCTTGCTGTCTTATCTCTCATTAGGAACTTCTGAACCCCAGATCTTCCAAAGGGTTTGCTCTGGTTGCTCCGTCAAGGGTTTCTGACCCTGGAAAAAGCTGAGAAATAAAAAAAAAAAAGGGAGAAGTTTCCTCTTGGGGAATGAAGCTGAGACCTTGCCTGTCCCTAATACCTGTGGCCCCCATAAATGTACACCTGTGACACATTTGTGCTAAAGCAACTTCCAGACAAAAAAAAGGTCTTGAAAACATCAGGAAATCCCCTGAACCCCCTTGATGTTGTGCCCCACCTCCAGAGCACCATTCCTGAATCCTTATGCCCACACCACCAGTTTTTCCACTATTCCAGAGTCTCCCTGCACCTCTCTTGAACATTTTTTTCTATGTTTAGGGTGTTTTTTCGTAATTTTTATTTAATTTTTTTTTTTTTGGTAGGATCACACAATCACATCTCCCTTCACCTCCCCTGCCCTTGCTGGAGTCTGTGCTGGCATTTTCCCCTTTGCCAAACCCGGCTGAGTGTGGGATTTGCATCCTGGCTCTTGGGCCTATCTCTGTAATTTCCATTTCCATTTAAAATTTCCATAAATCTCGCTCCAAATTGTTGTGTGGGGCTGCTCTTAAATGGTTGTTACATCCCAAACCACCTTTCTGGGTGATGCTTTCACTGCTGAGAGTCAGGATCACTTTTACAAATGATAGCTCCCAAAATTCCTTGGAGACCCATCTTAATTAAAAAGGACTATAAAAGTAAAATATTGTTATCACCACCTTCCGGCCATCACCTGATTTTTTTTTTTCCTGTCGTCTTTCTCTTCAAATCCTTTGAGTTTGGGAGTGTCTTTGTAGCTGGGAAAGGGCTGCTCTTCCCCAAAACATCCTTTTCTGTAGGATTTCACTCACATTCTTACAAGAATGTCCTGATATTTGGGGATGAGGAGGAGGGAAATAGTTGCTCTGGGAATGAGCTTTTTGCTTTTCACAATTAATTCCGCCGGGATGCAGCTCCGTGGCTCAAGGAAAGAACCAGAATTTGGGTGTAATTTCTCACACTGGTAAATGCAGTGGATAAATGGATCTAAAACATTTCCATCTCGTTGCATTTCCCCGCTGTGCAGGGTCTTGATGCACAGGACACCTCCCACTGCACGTGGGAATGGAAACCAGCAGGAATTCCTCCAAGCCACTGTCTTGAAAATGTGAAAATTACGGGATCAAACTCATCTCTTTGTTCTGTTGATCAGGAGCAGAACAAATTTTCTCATCTGGAAATCAGTGTGGGCTCCCTGATGAACCAGTGCCACAAAATCCTTTCCTATGAAACCCTGAACCCCCGGAGAGGCTGAGAATCAGCTCATGGTCACCACTGAGGGTGTGTGGACAACATTTAGAGGGCCAGTGCTCTCCCAGCTCCTAAAAACAATTTGGAGATGCAGCTTTTCTGGCACTGAGACACCTCGGAGCACATTTCCCTTTCTTTCTTCCCACTTTTCCTGTGTTTTATAAGGCAGCAAAACAGTTGGGTTAATCCAATTAATCCAGCAATTTTCCAGAAGCTCCTACATGAGCAGCAGGTTTTGAGGCCTTTCCCAACACGACACAGAACACCGGGAATTTCTGCCGGCTCCGCAGTTCCTCCACAGCTCTGGGCCAGATCGCCTCCAGCCGTGGCTGTGGCCAACCTGCACACACATGAAATGCAGAAATGCTCCAGCAGAGGCTCGGTCTGGATCTGTGGGGCAGGGATGGGGAACGGGAGTGAGGCTGGCATCCCGGGAAACAATGATCCAGGGAAACAAGGATCCAGGGAAATGGAGCATGGCTGCCCCCAGCCTCCTTGGCTCCAGTGCCACCAATTCCTGTGCGAGTCTCAGCTCTGGGCTTCTCTGGGAAGCCACTGCACAACGAAATGTGAATGAATCCCAGCAAAGTTGCTGATCTCAGCCAAGCAGGTTGACTGCACCTCCTCCCTCCTCCTTCTGTGGTTTTTAAATTTTTTTTTATTTTATTTTATTTTTTCCAAGCATTCCCCAGCTCCATCGCTACATGAAAGCTCTCAATTCAGAGCAAATTAATCCACAATCCTGTCTAAACAGAATTCCTGCCGGAGGCATCATCCTCTTGTTGCAACACTCGTCAAACGTCATTCCGTAATTACATGAAAACTGTTATTGCTGCACAGGCACACCCTGGGCTGGGCCCTGCTCTGCACACACAGCTGAATTTTGAAACTGCTCCCTTCCCCTGCAGCTCATGACTCCCATGTGATTCAAAGCAGCACCCTGGCAGCCTGGGAGGCGGGTGCTGCTGCTTTGCTGAGGGAGCTGAGTCTGCTGGGCTGCTGCCCGCTGGCAGCGCATGATCCTGGTGCCTTGACGGGCTTGCCCGAAACGGCGGCTGGCCAGAGCGAAGAGAATAAACAGCAGCTCTATTTATTGAAGGCCTTCAGGTGCATTTAGGGCAGTCACAGCCCACCCAGGGCCTACACCCAAAATGGCTGATGGGTCACGAGTTTTTCATACTTTAGATGAAAACTTACTTTCTGACTATTCGCAAAGTGCGATTTAATCCTCCAACTACAGCTTCAGGTGGTGATGCCAATTACTCCAAGTTTGCTCCCCCCAGTTCTCTGTTGTTCACATATCCTGGGGCCTGAGACACTGCGGTGTCCTTGAGGTTCGAGCTCAGAGGGGAATTGTTTTGTCTAAAAATGCTGGGATCAGGAGCTCAGCACTCTGTATGGAGCCCAGAGGTCCCCACTGCAGGGCTGCAGATACCCAAAACCAGAAGCTAAAATCCTAAGGCACCAATCCCATTTCGAGCAGTGCCAGCAGCCTGGCCCTCCCGGCTGGTGCTGTTCAAATTTGTTCCGTTTTCAAATGCTGTTCACATCAGGGGAGGCTCAGGGCTGCTCGGAAAGGCTGCTCAGCCCCAGCTCACCAGGCTCCTTCCCCTGTCCTCTCCTCTCCCCACAGGCCGAGCTGTCGCTGCAGAAGGAGCAGCTGCAGCTGAAGATCATCGAGGTGGAGGATGAGGTGGACAAGTGGCAGAAGGAGAGGGACCGCATCAAGGTGCGTGTGAGGCGTTCGGTTCATTTTTTCCTCCTTCTCCTCCTTCCCTCAGGACATCCAGCTCTTCCTCGCTCCATCCCCTCCCCAGCCTCCCTCCCATCCCTGTCCCAAACTCCGAGCCAAATCTTGGAAACAACAACTCCCACTGAAGTCATCTTGCAACATTCCCTGCGGGGAGATCAAGCCTTGTTACAAAACCAAGGCACCTCCCTGCTCTGGGTGCTTTTTTAGGTCCTTTATGGCCCTTCCATCACCAGTAGCCAGGCAGATTTAGAAACAAAATCCACAAATAACCCGCAGAAGGGCTCTGGGTTGCCCTGGCAGAGATAAGGCAGCAGGAACAGACACACTTACAAACAAACACCTTATTTATGGTGGAACAGCTGATTTCCATGCGGAGAGAGGGCTCCTTAGTAATCCTTGCACCGTGGTGAGGGTTGGAACGGAGTCGTGGTATTATTCTTTTCATTTATAGCTGAACTGAATAAAGCAGTGAAAGCACAAGTTGGAGACACCCCAGAAAATTTGCATAATATTAACAGGCAAAGCCATTCTTCTCCCTTTTATGTGGTGCAAGCACATTGGCTCACCAACTCTGCTTTTCATCTGCTTTATTATTACCATTATTATTATTATTATTATTGTTGTTGTTGTTGGAAACCTGACCTAGAAATGTTGACTCTCACTATAGCCACATCCACAGTCCTTCTGAGGAATATTCCGGAGGCACCTCGAGGTCAGGCTTGTAAAGAGCATTTCAGCACCTTTCATCCTTTGAAATGGTGGGAATCCAGTCCTCAAATTGTCCAGGAGCCAGAGCCATGATTTGGGAGGTTAAAGAGTGTTTTTAAATATCACCTGTGAGCGCAGGAATTGAAATAAAAGATCTGCTCTTACAGTCGGGAAGGCAGTGTTCCATTTGGATTGCACACACGTGATTATTGCAGGAACAAGTATTGCTTCTCTTGGCACAACGTCCCTGCTGCCAAGACTCGCAGAGCTGGGGTTTCCGTAATCTAAAATCTTGGATTTATCCCCCTCTGTGTCCCTCTATCAGTTTTTTTATCAAAAAACTCCCTGAAAAATTTCAATATTTTCTTTCTCCTCTTTCCTGCTGTCTCCTCCCTCTGCCCCTTCCCCATCCAGAACTACACCACCAACGAGAAAGCCACGGTGGACCAGCACTTCAAGGAGCTGATCCGTGACCTGGAGAGGCAGAGGGATGAGGTGAAGGCTGCCCTGGACCAGAGGGAAAAGATCGCCTCGGAGAACGTGAAGGAAATCGTGGATGAGCTGGAGGAGAGGGCGAAGCTGCTGCGGGAGGACAAGGAGAACCGGGAGCAGATCCACCAGATCAGCGACTCCGTGCTCTTCCTGCAGGTGACAGAGACCTCATTTTCCTCTCCTTTGTCCCCATGAGGACAGGATTTGTCGCAGAGACAATCCCAAGGGAGTGTGAGGGGTGTGAACCTTCCCCAGTTTGCTGCACGTCCATGTCAGGGATTCACCGACACATTTGGAGCTGTCTCTGCTCTGGAATCAACTTAGGCATGCCATGGGTTTTTTTTATGGCCAGAACATTTTCCTGCTTATCTTCACTTTCCCTTGGATTCAGCTTCCACATCTTATTCTCCTCATTAACCTGGGCTCCCTTTCCTTTTGGCAGGAATTTGGGGCTCTGATGAGGAATTACGTGCCCCCTCCCTCCCTGCCAACCTACAGCGTGCTGCTGGAAGGGGAGAGCATGAGCCCGTCCATGGGGCTGCTCAGGGATGATCTCCTCAACGTCTGCATGAGGCACGTGGAGAAGATCTGCAAGGCAGACCTGGGCCGCAACTTCATCGAGAGGAACCACATGGAGAACGGTAAAAGAGCCCAAATATTCCCCTTCCCTCCCTCCCTGCTTCCCTGGAGCGCAGGGTCAGGGGAGGTGAGGGTGGTGAGCACTCCTGATGAAGAGGAAAGTGAGCAAGGACCTGGGGAAAAAGTGGGAGTAACAGCAGCTGCAGCTGGAATCGATTCTGGAATCTCAGTTATCCCAGCACTCCTTTGTGGGGATGGAATCAGAAAAATTGCCAGGGATTTCAAGTGTTTTGTTTAGGGAATCAAACTGGCCCCACTTCGCTGATTCCCAGTTCACGTCAGGCTTTCATGTTTAGGATTTTAGAACTGCCAGGGATTTCAAGCGTTTTCTTCAGGGGAACCAAACTGGCCCAGCTTCTCCGATTCCTGGTTCATGTCAGGGATTCATGTTTAGGATTCAACAGGTTCAGCCACCTCCTGTGTGGGGTCGAGAACAGCCACCCTTCCCTCCTGCCAGAGCCCAGCAGGGACTTTCCAGGCTCCACCAAACCCTTGGGAGTTTAGCAGGACATTTCCCGTGAGGGAGCCCAGGGAAGGGAGGAGGTGGCAGCAGAAAGGAGAACGTGGGACGGCGAGTTTGAAATCCTCTTTGTACGCTCGCTTAGCACACGCGGGGTGCTGGGATGACATAAAACATGACAAGTGCAAGCCTCAGCCTCTGCTTGCCTGGCTGGGACAGGAAATAACCCTGCAAGCACCTGCCACTGAAAAGCTGATATTGAAAATCTAGTTTTCCGAGTGGAAAGGGCTCCATTTGGGCGTTAAGCTACGATTTGAGCTGGCAGAACTCTCTCTGCTCGTACTCCCTGTTCCTCTTGGGAAAGCTTTCCTGCCTACCCTGAGCTGGGCTGTTCAGGGGTGTTTAAAGTGATGTTTAAGGTGAGCAGAGAGGTCAGAGCCAACGCCACAGCACCAGAATTAATCTCTTGGGTTTAAAACCCACTTCCTCCCAATTAGCTGTGAATAAAGGCCCTGCCTTGCATCACCTGAGATTAGGACAGGGCACCACAATGGGGCTGTGCTCCCTGCACTTCCCAGCTCTCCCACAAGCAGCCTTTGTAACCCTGGGCAGGTTACTTAATCCCTGCAATGACCTCGTGCGCTGGGAGCAGCGGGCATGGGAATGAGCGGTTGTCTCAGCCGGCTGCGCCGAGGGTGTAATCCAGCAGTCATTGAGGAACCCCGGATACCAGGACAGCAGTGGGTGATGTGAGGATAAACTGCACCCTGCCCTTCCAGGAGGATGTGGGAGTGGAAAAGGGGCAGGAATAACCTCAAGGCCAGTTCATGCAACACGAACAGCTGAGAAATTCTGCTGTGAATCTGCAAAATCACTGTTAATTCACTCAAATTCACAATATTTACTGGACATCCCTCCGATGTTAATACCTTACACTCCCAGTGCCACCATTCTCCATGAGACGTGAATTAGATGGACCAGATCCTCCTGGACCAGCCTTTCAGGAAGGTCAGGGGTCACACTCCAAGTGCTCAGGACGCACAGCTGGGGCCAGATTTTAAAACTCCCCCTGCCCCAAAGCAGCACCAGGAACTGAACATCACTTATCTTTCAACATTTAGCCCTGCAATATTCCTGGTTTGGAATATTTGGTTTTGGATTCTCAACACTCTGTGTGCTCCAGAGTTACTGAGAAATTTGACAATAACTTCATCTCAATAGATGACAAACAGATCCAAAAATCTGTGCATTTTTCTTCCTTCTTCGTTCACCTGAAGCTGTGCAGGATTCCCAGCTGCTGGGCTGGTTCTTGCCAGTCCTGAAGCATTTTCCGTGGACATTTTCATAACCCAACAAGGTTCTGCATCTACTCCATTCTGGTAGCTCAGGATAAAGCCTGATTACTCCTTGATTATTTTAATTGGGGCCTCCTCTACGTTCCTGATGCCAGGAACCCTCACTGTTCTTTGAAAATCCACGGAATTCGAGTGCCAGAACATTTCTGAGCAGGACAACAAACCCTTGCCAGAAACCTGGGCGCTTCCAGGAGCTTTACCAGGGACACAGCTTGGAGTCTGCCTAATGAAAAGTCGGGAACAGCTGGGAAATGTCATTTATGGCGAGTCCCAGGAGCTTCAGAGCTCTCCCTTTTCCAAGCCATGGTTACACATGAAAGAGGGCAGCACTCTGCTCCCAGTGGCTGCGAGGGAATTAAATCCATTAAGGAGCTGTGGAGTTATTAGCTTGGACTCCCCCTGAGTCACTGCAACAAATTCATTTGCAGCTGGCTTGATGTTCTGCTGCAAAAAAAACCTCCCAGGAAGAAATGTTGTATTAATGGAATGAAACCTGCTTAATAGCAGACTCCAAAGGGAATCCACGTTCTTTCAGTTGTCATAACAGGTACCCACATGGCAAGGAGACAAATAATCAGGGAGCATTCAGGGAGCTTAAATAGCATCGAAAATAAGTGGGAGAAATAAAAGAAAAGTTTGTTCTGTGACTTGAGAATCAAAGAATGGAGCTATTTAAACATGAAAACCGAGTTAACTTCCTTGCAGAGAACAATAGGTTTAGAGAGGCCTTCACAGAAAGCGTTTCTGTGAGCAAGTGTAGTGATAAAACATCATTTCCTGGGAATCAGTGTCAGAAAACCACAGGCAGGCTGTGTAGGAGTAAGTTTGATCCGTGAAACCTGAATCAACCACCCCTGTCCAAGAGTTTAGAGCTGTTTGCAGCTCAGCTTGAACATCTTTCTCCAAAAACTGGAGAAGCCAACCCAGTGAACCCTCCCTGAACTGATTTCTGGAGTTTAAATAGTGGCAGTGTTCAATCACCCAGCCCCGTGCTCAGGTTCGACGCACAACAGGAGCCAAACTCACTCTTTCGAAGTGGGGGGACATTTTCAGCCACACAACAATACTTTGGTAAGAAAATGCCTCAACCCTCAGGTGTCCCTGTGGATTTTGGGAGATCCTGTGTCTGCTTCAGCTGGGCTCTGCCTCTGAGGGAACTTTTTATTTTAGACTCTGGGCAGCTCCAGAGCCAGAGATCCCGCAGGGGAGTGAGAGACCCCCAAAGTGCCTCCCCCAGCTCATGCCCTGCTCTGCTCCTGCAGGTGACCACCGGTTCATGATGAACAACTACGAGTGGAACCAGCCTGACAACCTGAAGAGATTTTCCATGTTCCTGTCTCCCAAAGGTACGGCAGCCCAGAGGTGGGCAGGGTCCCTTCCAGCTTAGGAAAGGAACTTCGTTGGTGATCCCAAAAATCCCAAAATTTGTCCTCCCTCACATTTCCAGATCCATCCCCTCTGCATGGTTTCTCTCTGGTTTGGAGAGCCTTGAGAAGGTTTTGCCTCAAACAAGGCAGGAAAGGTTCTCAGTTTTATGGAGAAGAGCTGAAGTGACCGAACTCTATCCCAGAGGGAAGTTTGAAAGTTAATTCTAAAATGGCACAAGCTGAGCCTGTCTCTACCTAAAATGTGGAGATTTCAGGTGGAAATGGCCCCAGAGGCATTTCAAGAGTGTGGCAGGGCTATGATTGGAGGAACACAGAGGGCAGTGTCACCCCGTTTGTGTCTGGGACAGGGACACTCCCCAGGCTGGCAAAAAGGAAGGCAAAAAAGAAGAGAAAAGCCGTTTTGGCAGTGGCACAGCATGGGCAGTGCTCTCATGAATGCCTGAACTTCCCTCTGCTCCTCTCTGGAGCTGCTGACACCTGGAAGAAGAGGTTCCCAGCTGGGATCCCAGCCTCCTGAAGGATGTGGAAGATCCAGGAGGGATCTCCAGGCACTGCCAGATCCATGTAGGGATGAGTGTCCAGAGCAGAGTGAGGGCTGTTCCACAATTCCCCTCTTCCTGCAATGGACTTTGGACTATCCAAGCACTGAGGGAATGTTTATTCCACCTACACATCCGTGTTTTCCTGGGAACACAGACAATGCCGGATTCCAAATTACTCATGCTGCGTTTTCTATCAACAAAATGACTTTGGCCAAAACAACCAAACCCACGACTGCACACGCAGCCTGTGCTGAGCTGGGGGTTGAGCAGACCCCGGCGGGGTCAGGGCTCAGGGGTGGCAGGAAGGATCCAGCTGCTGGAAGCAGGGATTTTGGGAGCAGAATGAATCGGTAGGCAAAGCAGGAGCCGTGACCCACTTAGCTTGCAGGCTGGCCGGCCGAGGATTGCCCGATGAATAATGCAACATCCCCATCACCGTTTAACCCTCTGGAGCTTTCCCTGCTCTGGAAGTCCAGCAGAGCAGCTGATTGCATCTTTGCTGAGGAATTCCAGAAAATGGGAGGAAAAATCGGGGACCACCCTTTGCGTTGTGTAACAGGCTCGGAATCCTTCCATGTCTCGGGGCAGTTTTGCTCCACACCCTTTCTCTGGCCAGGCTGGGTCACTGCAGAGGCTGCCCCAGGCCACAGTGGAAAGTCTGTTTGCTGGGCTGAGGAATGCTCTGTGCTAATTACAGCAGCTCAAACTGAGAAACTGCTTGGATTCCAGCTGAATTTACACGGTCTTAAGCCCGGCTTAAATTCCAGGAGACTTCCACTGCTCTTGTCATGAATGAATGGCTTGGAACTGAAGGAGAGGAGGTTTAGATGAGATATTGGGAAGGAATTCTTCCTGTGAGGGTGGGGAGGCCCTGGCACAGAGAAGCTGGGGCTGCTTCTGGGTCCCTGAGAGTGTCCAAGGCCAGGCTGGATGGGGCTTGGAGCAACCTGGGATGGTGGGAGGTGTCCCTGATCATGGCAGGGGGTGGAATTAGGGTGGCTTTTAAGGTGCCTTCCAACGCAAACCATTTCATGACCCACCATTTGCTGGCAGGGACGACACGATGAGGCAGAGGGGAGACACAAAACGTTTCAAACGCTGCCTCAAAGTCAGAGGAATAATCTGTTCAGCTGCTCCACGCTGCTTTCTGTCCTCTCCCACTGAGCTTTCTTCTCCTGACAATGCAAACAGTTTGGCCAAAGCCAGGAGGAGGTTGGAAAAATCATCCTGGAAGTCTTTGAATGAGGAATAGAAGGGATTCAGGCACACAGGGAGAGAATTGTGTAAACAGAAACACGGCTTGGACAGAGAAGCAGCCCACAGGATGGCAGCAGAGCAGCTCCAAGGATCCATCTTCGTTTTGCTTTACTGGGAGCCCAGTGCCTCCCAAAGAGGCTGCACCAGCTCCAGTCTGCATCCTGCTGGAAGCCTGGGCCACAGGGCTGAGGAATGTTCCTCTCCTGGAGTGTCTGGAGCTCTGAACCCAAACCTCAGCCTGCAGATCTCTCTGCAGAATGCTCACGTTGAGTGGCCCAACCTGAGCTGGCAATTCGCTGCAGCTCTGTGAGAAATCTATTCCCCTTTCCCAATACCCAGGGCAAAAAAACCAGGTTCTCCTCCGCTCCCTGGGCCCAGATTTCTGCTTTGGGGCTGCTCCCAGCTCGGTGGGGACTGTTTCCCAGAGCAATGCCAGGCACAAGCCATGAGGCAGCTCGTCAGGAGCCAACTGCTGAACTGGATGCTCTTGTTTTACAGCCAATTTCAACCCACGGTCATGGGAATTTTCCTCCTTCCAAGCGACTGAGGAAACACTTGGTACGGGTAATTCCGCCTTCAGTTTGAGAGGATCTAACCCCCCGTGCCACAGCTTTCTGCCTGACTAACCCCCCTTCCTGCTGCCCCTCTCAGCTGCCCTGGCACCTGCCAGCCCCAGAGCCAGCTCCTGGCTGGGTCAGCAGCACTGTGGGCTGAGGGTACAGAATAGTTTTAAAATTCTGCAAAATAAGCAGACCAGAAATTCATAATAAGAAGCCAGGGAGCCCTATACTTTCAAAAACTCAAGGTTTGAAACTTGGTTGAAACCTTCTCTGTAAAACATATTTATAAGCTGGGCTCTAGCCTCATTTGGGGGGGGGATTTTTTAGAATAGGGAGACATTACTTCATTTATTAAGTTTCTTTTTGGGGAATTTTAAACTGATATGCTAATTTGCAAAGTCTATTAAAATTACATACGCATTATACAGAGCATGCATCTCAGCGTGTTCCACCTTTAAAAAACTGTGCACCTAAAATCCTATAAAAATACCAAAATAAAACTCTTTATCGCTTTAACCATACCTCCCTCATAATTCTAAAAGCAGCCAAAGAGCCACAGCTGCACACCCCCAAGCCCAGGCTCTCAGGGCTGTGCTCACAGGAGGCAAAGGCATCCCTGCTTCTCATTGTTCACACAGAGAAAGGAGGTGGGAAACACAGGAAAGATCCTGAGATCCCAAACCATCATCCAGAACACTCTGAGGAGGCTGTGGCAGAACCAGACTCCAAATACTCTCAGCCAGTCTCAGGAGCACAGGGAGCTTCTCTCCATCACAAAAACACCTTTGACTCAGCCAATAAGTTCTCCAAGACACAGCCTGGCCTTTTCATGCCTTTTCTTCCCAGATCCCCATCTTTCTTCTCCCAGATTTTCTTCCTTTGCTTCGTTCCTGCAAAGGTCCAGCCTTTCCCTTCCTTCTGGAAGCAGCCACGGCCACCCTGCCTGGGGCAGCTCTGGTGACTCAGGGCCGCACCTCTCTCCTTCCTGCTTTTCCGTGTCTCCTTCTCATCTCCCTGCTCTCAGATTCCTTCTGGCAGTCAGGGCCTGACCCCGAGGAGGCCAGGAGGGGAAGCCTCGCGTTCATTGCAGTGCGTTTTGAGTGAAGCCCACACCGCTGGGCGGCAAGGGCAGCGCTGGAGCCATCCCTGCTGCCTCAGGAGGTGCAGGCAGCGCTGCTCTCCAGCCACGCCTGCACTCGGGGGCTCTCAGGAGAAGGGCTCTGCAGCATCACCCCACACTCACTCACGGCTGCTCTCATCTGCCTTCTCTCCCTGAGGGAAAAGGGCTCAGGCCGTGCCCCCCGAGCCAGGGGAAGCTCTCATCTGCCTTCTCTCCCTGAGGGAAAAGGGCTCAGGCCGTGCCCCCCGAGCCAGGGGAAGGCAGAATCGCAGGGTGTGTTTGGATTCCCCCCCTGCAGCCCCGTGGAATAACACAACCTCTTCTATCTTCCAGTAGGCAATGGCACTAAGCTGCCTTTTCAGTTCTCCTCGGTGGGACAGAATCCGCCCGGTGACTTCAGCAAACAGTCTGATGGGAGCCTCTTCACTAAGACCGGTACTAGGAACTGAGTATTCCCCCTCCCTCCTGCCCCTCTTGGGGTTCTAAACCCCTCCATGCTGTTCCTGGCTTCCTGTGGCAGTCCCACACCTCGGCCTGACTTTCAATCTCTCAGGCACCTGCACAGGAGCGACTCTGCTGAACCAGAGCAACAAGGAGTGTTAAAAAACATTAAAGTTTTATCGAGGGAACAGGTGAAGGGGTTTGAAATTTTGTTTGCAATGGGTAGGGATAAATTTTAGGTGATTTTTGAGGGAGAGAAAGACGCCACGGCCATTTACCCCTCTAGCTTCATCACTGAAAAATAACACAAAAAAA
>VZRN01005001.1:611671-630092 GCA_013397935.1 Dasyornis broadbenti | reverse complement strand
AAAAAAAAAAAAAAAAAGCAGGAGCTGCCCGTCCTCCTTCACCTGAACCAGAACCCCTGTTCACCATCCCATCACCCTCTTTTCACTACCACATCCAAGGGCGCCAGAGGCGGAATTCAAGAGCACCAGGACTTGCCAAGCAGAGTCAGGTCTGATGGACTGGAGCTGCTGGGGCAAGGCCATGGTGTGCTGCCCTGACAGGGGCTGTGGCGTGGCAGGGCTGGTGTCACCCTGGAGGCAGAGCAGAGCTGCTGTGGTGGAAGGGGGTCAGGGCTTATCAAGCTGCCAGAGGAGCTGCAGGAAGCCCAGGCTCAGTTCTCTGCGCTAATTAAAAGCCTGCAGTGCTCTCTGCGAGTCAGAATGCTGACTTTGGGACTCGGCCGGAATTTAATTGGTCTGATTGCATTCCACCTCTCCTGCGTTCCTCAGACATTTTAATTAGCCAGACCTTCTTTCCTGCCTTTTCCTGCCTGATTGGGTGGTGGAAGAGGCATCTGATGGCTGCATTTCCATGTTGAGCAATGCAATACTAACGATGTGGCACTTCCAGTCCTGCTGCTCGTCCCTGCCGCTGGCCAGGGGACGCGGGGAGGGGGTGGCCGTGGCGGGGGCTGCTCCATGACCGGCTGTGTTTTGTCCTGTCACAGCTTACCCCTCCATCGTGAGGCACCAGTCTGCAAAGGTGACGCCCCAGACGTGGAAATCCTCCTCCAAGCAGTCTGTATTGGTAAGGAAAACACCCGTGGTGGGACAGGTCAGAGGCTTCAGACAACAGGGGTGGGTCCTTTCGAGGGGTGGGGAATGAAAGCTTCAACCCCACTGCTCCTATTTTGGATGCAGATAAACCTTGCACAGCTCTGGGGTGTGGGGATCACATCAGTGCTGCAAAACGTGGTTTTGAGAAGGTTTTGGTCTAAAATGTGATGCAGAGGATGGGAGCTGTGCGGATCCCATAAGATGACAGCAGCAGGACTCTTCCTGCCGGCAGGGGTGTCACCCACCCCTGACTGGAGCGGCACTGTGGCACCCAGAGTGTGGAAATGCCACCAGGGACAGCCCCTTGGAAGCGCCTGGCTGATCGTGTCCCGCAGTGGGCAAACGCGGTAGCGAAGAGCAGGGCTCAGGCTGTGATCAGGAATCACCACAACTGCTCCCAGCCGCTCATTTTGCACCGATCATCATGAGAGGCACGGGCCAGCGATGTTCCAGGGCCTGTAGTCTTAAATATACAACCAGCTCATGCACTGCCTCAGGAGCACCGCGGTTTTATTCTTTTTATTATTAATCTGGTTTTATTCACTCCGTGCTGCGTTAAGGCCTTGCATGATCTGAGTTAAGATTGCCGAGCTTTTGCCCCCACAGATGAAATTTTTTAAATTTTTTTTTTTTTTAAAAATTTCTGATTGCACGTTTGTGAGAGGTTGTTTACTGTTCCATGGAAATGAGACCTGTAAGGAGCGGAGGGGCAGGAATTGAGAGCGTTCTCACACTGAGGGGAGCACACAACAGGGAGAGAGCGGCTGCCTGAGGACTGCAGCTGCATCTGCTCCGTTTTCAAGGCCCCCCAGGAGATGAATGCCTGTGGAAGGGATGTTCCCTGGCAGATTCTTTCAGGAAATCCAGCCTTGAGCCTCTGAAGGTTGCAGCAAACCAGAGAAGTTCTGCCTTGGGTTTGACCACTGCCCCTCTAAAACATCACCCACATCCATTGTGTGCTCCCAGAGATCTTTCCTCAATCCCCACAGACAAACCCTGGGTAACTTCTCCCACCGTTCCTTCCTTCCCTGTCTCTTTTCCTTTGCCGTGCACACATTTATAAAGACCTTTTTCTTTTTACAGCCAATATTCACCACACAGCCCTGAACCTCACAACTGAGCTGATAAATATAAGCATTTAAAAGCACCAAAATAGAAATACATACTCTACACACTGCAGTATCTCTGCAGGAGCTTTTATGGTCTATTGGGCCAATAATCTGGCTTTTAAAGTAGCCTTAAATGTGTATTTAAGTAATATACATTCTAAAAGGTCTGTAAATACGAATTTTCACAAAGGGCTGTGCTGTTTAAGGAGGAAGGTCTTTTTCACGCCTGGGGAGCTCTCTGAAATGGAGCCCCCCTCTTTCATATCTTAATTATATTGGAAATTAAAGCCATAAAACGAAAAAAATCTCAACAAAAGGGAACATTGAGCGGGAGGTGTTGAGCACCGAGCAGGAAGAGGGGCTGGGTTTGCTCTGCCTGTGCTTCCTGCTGTTCCTGATATCAAATAGGGCTGCACTAAAGGGACCAGCACGTTCCTGTGGGGTCTGTCCCACCTTCTGTACACGAGATCAAACCTGAGACAGGCTGGGCATTAAAAACCCCATTTTTTTCCTGATTTCCGTGGTCATTCCTTCAGTGGTGTGAGGATATTCCCACCCAGGCCGGGGATTGTGCAGCCAGTGATCCCAGTGTGTGAACTGGCTGCTGATTTTTGCAACGTGAGGCTGCACAACACAACTTGTGCTCATTAAAATGGGGCAGATCAGAGGGGGAAACTCCTGATGGGATGAGCTATACACAGGGACTGCAGGAAACTGAGCTGGAGAGGCAGAAAATGCCAATTTCTGCAGGTTCTGCCCCATCTCTCCACTTCTGTTTCTGTTTACACAAACACCGAGTGCATGCAAACCAACAATGCCCCATCGTGAGAGAATTCCCATGCACGAGAGTTTGGGGTTTGCACAACAAAATCCCACACAACAAAATCCCACACAACTTTGCATAACCATGCGTGGCTCCGGAGTGTGACAACTCCCCTGAGCTGTCAGGTTAGTGAGCAATTAAAACACACTGACAGAGGCATAAAAATAAAGGTGACATTCCCCTTCTCCCCTCCCCCCCCAAAAAAACCCCCTCTCATCAAGCTGTGAGTCACAGCCTGAGGTTTTTACATGAGGCTTCATTTGGCTCGGCAATGAGGGCCATGCAAAGCAGGTGTGGAAATTGAAAATTAAAAAAAGCAAAGTTATTTGCATCTGATGTCTCCAGCGCCTCCAGGAGGGGAAGGAGGAGAGGCTGGAGGTGTTGGGGCGGGGATTTGTAGGATGTGGATGGATGGGGGTCAAGCTGACGTGCCCCAAATTCTCCCTTGCAGTCACATTACCGCCCCTTCTACGTCAACAAAGGCAACGGAGCCACTTCCAACGAGGCGCCCTGAGCTCCTGCGGATCCAGGGGAGAGCTGGCAGCACCTGGAGCGAAGGCTCAGCTGCGGATTTTCATGGATGTTCCTGCTACTCTATTAACCCTACTGCTCTAATCTCTGCCGGGGAGAGGGGGGGTGCAGCAGGGAATTGCCTTTCCCTGAGGAATCCGGGATTTTCCCCCAATCCTCCGCTCGCCTCGAAAGCTCCGCAGGCCTTGGCAGCGTAACCCCGAGCCCTGCTGTCCCCTCCCTGTCCCCTCCCTGTCCCCAGCTGCTCTGCACCTCCTGGGAATCGTGGATGCTTGGGTGGCACCCCCTGCTCGGCGCTGTCCCCCTGTCCCCAGAGCTGCCCAGCCCCGAGCTGGCTGTTCCCAAAGCCCTTCCCAGCACGGAGAGCTCCCAGCCAGCCCCGGGCTCCAGCTCTTCCCGTGCCTCTCCACGCTGGGGACACGCAGCTCCTGCTGGGATCAGCTCCCCTGGTGGCTTCCCCAGGCTCAGCTCTGCTCCTCACCTGCCAAAAAGCCCCAGCAGGATCTTCCCAGAGCTGCTGCAGGCCCAGGCCAGCCGCTGGACGAGGGCAGGGAGGATTTCCAGCCCATTGAAGTGCCCCTCCAGCCACCTTTTCAAATTAAGAAATAAAAAGAAAATCCATCCCAGTAATATAAGATTGATTAGATGCCATAGGTGGTGGGTGCTTTTCTGGTTTGTGGTGGCTTTTCTTAATTCCCCTAAACCAAAATTGATTTCTGTGCTGTAGTTCAGGTATTTTATATTTTTTTTTCCCCTGCGGTGGGCAATGAGAATTACTAGCAAAGCTTTTTGCTCAGGATAATATTTTTGTATTTGTCCCCTGGACTGATGAATCCCATCCAGGGCTGGATAACCATTCCATGATCTCCCTGGGGTGATTTTCCCCCTCCATGGACGAGCTGAGGGGTTCAGTCCATGCCATGCAGGGCACTCAGGGGGAGAAATGGCAATGAGAGCCCTCAAATGGTGCAAACCAAGACCCATCAGCTCCTTTTCATGGTTTGCTCATGGTTTGCTCATGGTTCAAGCAGTTTTGGAATGGCTTCCCCCCACTTTTCCCGCCCCTGAATGCTTGCAGCACCTCACTGAGGGAGATCCCACCTGAAAATTCCTTCCTAGCTCATCCCTTTGCAAAGATCCTCACAGCTTTTTCACCCAACACCTCTCACAAAACTTCTGGGGCTGAATGGTGGTTGCTCCAGAGCACTCGAAATGTCACTTTATAATGATTTTTGATTTTTTTTTTGTTTGTTTGTTTCCATAAAGACCAGAGGGGGAAAGGGCTGGCATGGTAGGGCAGGGTGTGAAGAAAGGGATGTGAAGAAAGGGATGGAATCGCTAGGAAAAGCACCGAGGGGTTTGAGTATGTGCGTGAAAGGATGAAATCAGCCCCCTCCGGGTCTCACTGTTTATTTTGCCCATGAGCAGCTCCAGAAAAACTTTCCACCACCTCCTTCTCATGCTCCAAAATGTGGGCACGACGCCTCCTCCTCCTCCTCCAAAGCTTGGATGTTAAAATCCCCCTGCTCCTGCCCACCCTGAGGAAGGTGGGCCCTGCCTGAGGACACCTCTGTCCCTTCCCTCCGCTGTCCCCTGCCCTCTCTGCCCCCCACAGCGTCTCCCAGCCCCTGCACACACAAATTCCCCCCAGGAATGGAGCTGCTCCCTGTTTGCCTCAGCCCTGGAGAACGCCAGGGCCTCGCTGGGGTCCCCCAGCCCCTTTTCCCCTCAGGATGGGGCCCATCCCAGCCCTGTGGTGCCTCCGGGGGGTTTCCAGCCAGGCTTTGAGGTGTGCACAGACTGTTTTTAGCGTGCCTTGGTCAGCAAAGCAAGAGGGATTCCTCTTTCTCCTCCTTCTCCTCCTCCTCCTCCTCCTCCTCCTCAGGCAGGACAGGGCTGCGCTGGTGATGTAAACGAGGCCCCTCACGTGTGCACCACCCTGCAGAAATAAAGGAGAAAGCTCCATGTCTGACCAAAACCACTGGGCTGAGCTGTCTTTGGTGTGTCCGTGCTCTCAGTGAGGTGAAGTCTATCCAAAATATTCTTGATGTGAGCAGCAGGCTTGGAGAAACCATTTTCCCAGCTTTTGGAGGCTGTTCCACTGCTTTATGGGTATTTTGAGTCGAGGTCGCAGGGAATCCTCACATCCCCGAGGGTCAAACGCTGATGGATGCACTTCTAGAACAACACCTGAAAATTCCCAGCTGGATCAGTTCCCAAGCACTGGTGCCACAGGAGTCCTTCCCTGCAAGGGCACTTCTGGAAAAACCCCTCAGCCTGTGCCAGAGCTAAACTTCACCAGCTCCCACTGGAGAAAAACACACCTTCGTATTTTGCCTCAAAATGAGAATATTTTGCCCCAATCTGAATCTGAATCTCCCCAGGAAGTTGGTTCTGGGCACCACTGGGGCCTTTACACCCCCTTGAGCCCTTCTGGGCACCTCTGGTTCTGCTCAGCTCCGATGTCTTGTGTCCATCACAGCTTCTCCTTCTCCTGACGGGGAGATAAAACCCTAAAGATGCAGACTCGAGGCCAGACACGCCGAGAGCTGCTTGAAAGGGCAGTTGTCCATCGGGCTGTGTGGGCAGGGGTTATTCCCATCCCTCAGACAGACTAAAGCAGGAAGATTCCCAGAGTTTGCCTGGCGTGTTTCTGTTCCCAGGCACTGAACACCAGCTCTTTCTCCCCAGACATCGCCAACACTCATCCTGAAGAGCGAGGATCCCACCAATCCACTTGAGGAGCCAGTAAATGCTTCTTGTTTACCCCACAAGGGAGTTGGCAGAGGAGAGAGCTCAGCTCCTTCCCATCAATTCCACTCATTGCCTCCATTACTGTTATTACCGTGATTAAAAAGCAATCAAAGAGAAATCTCCTTCCTGTCCTGGAACTGCTGCAGAACGTCTCAGTTCCACCACTGGAGCAGGAGGAGGGCGAGTTCCGAGCACCCCCTGCACTCCCGGGCTCTGTGACAGCCGGAATTGCTGATGGAGCTGCTGGCCTGAGCAGTCAGAGGCGGCCAGTGGGGCTGGAATGGAATCATGAACCTTTTAACGCAGGGGGGTTGAATTAAATGAGCTTTTGGGCCCTTCCCAACCCAAATTATTCCATGATTCCTGAAGGAACAGGGGTGATGGGTGTCCCTGGTCCGGCCAGCAGCTGTGAGGGTGCAGGGGACACTCGGCCACCCCGAGCTGGGCTCAGTGACACCCCCAGGGTGACTCAGAGTGAAAGCAGCAGCAGTGACAGCTCTTTGGTGGGCCTGGAGCACGGAGTCCCAGCAGGGTGTGGGTTGGAATGGACCTGAAGGATCGTCCCATTCCAAACCCTGCCCCGGACAGGGATGGCACCGGCCAGGCCGGGTCACCTGGGGCTGGAGGTGGCTCTGGGGATGGTCCCAGGGTGGATCCCAGGGACAGGAGGTGGCTCCAGGGCCAGTGCTGGGGTGGATCCTGGTGGCAGGTGGGGGCTCAGGACCAGTCCCTGGATCAATCCAGGGGGTAGGAGGGTCTCAGGGCTGGTCCCAGGGTAGATCCCAGGGGCAGGAGGGGCACGGGGCTGGTCCATGGGTCAGTCCCAGGGGTAGGAGGGGTCTCAGGGCCAGTCCATGGGTCAGTCCCAGGGGTAGGAGGGTCTCGAGGATGATTCCAGGGTGGATCCCATGGGCAGGAGGGTCTTGGGGCTGGCCCATGGGTCAGTCTCAGGGGCAGGAAGGTCTCAGGGCCAGTCTGTGGGTTGATCCAAGGAGCAGAAGGATCTCGGGGCTGGTCCCAGGGTAGATCCCAGCAGCAGGAGGGTCTCAGGGCAAGTCCGTGGGTCAGTCCCGGGGCCTGGAGGGTCTTGGGGCCAGTCCATGAGTCAGTCCTGGGGACAGGAGAGTCTCGGGGCCGGTCCCAGGGTGGGTCCCAGTGCAGGAGACGGCTCGGGACCGTTCCCAAGGGGAGGTGGTGGCTCCCTGGACAATCCCAGGATAATCCCAGGGGAAGAAGGCATCCCGGGGCTGGTCCCAGGTCGCTCCTGCCGGCAGGTGTCAGCGCTCCGCCGCGCTTCATCTCTGCCGGCACCGGCACCGGCACCGGCACCGGGAATTTCCTCGGCTCGCACAGCATCCAGCGCTTTTTATCCTCAAAACGAGCAAAACCCAATCCAGCGAGCCTGTGCTCAATCCTGCTCGCACATTCACCACCCCAGGCTTCCCAGTCAGAGCAGTGCCAAGGAAAGTGCCACCAACCTGGGCACAGACGCTCTGCTCCGTGTGAATTCCCTGCAATGTCCGGCTGAGGATCAAGGCAACCTCTTCCAAAACATTTTTCTCTCATAATCCATTCAGCTCACTCAACCGCTTGACTTCAGTCGCCAGAGCAACGCCGGCCACTGTTTTATCTTTGCACAAATTAACTATAAAGTTTTAAAATGATCAATCCTTCAGAGGCATAAACGGGAATTACAGAATCTAATTGCTTGTGAACCTTTAAATTCTCGCCATATTTTATAATGGCACAAATTTGCCACGCTCTTGCACAAAGATAACACAGAGATAAAGGGTTTGGATTGGCTCATTAGCAAATTAGGGTTGGGGTTAGGGTTAGGGTTAGGGGTTAGGGTTAGGGTTGGGGTTGGGGTTTAGGGTTGGGGTTTAGGGTTGGGGTAGGGTTAAGGTTAGGGTTAGGGTTTGGGCTGGTTTGGGGTTAGGGTTGGGGTTTAGGTTAGTGTTAGATTTAGGGTTAGGGTTGGGTTAGAGCTTGGTTAGGGTTAGGTTATGTTTAGGGTTAGGTTTAGTATTTGGGCCGGGTTAGGCTTAGGTTTGTGGTTAGGGTTGGGGTTGGGGTTAGGGTTAGGTTTGGTTTGGGTTATGGTTAAGGTTTAGCTCAGGGTTAGGATTGGGTTTGGGATTTTTGTTAGGGTTAGGGTGTGGGTTGTGTTTGGGGTTTGGATTGGGGTTAGGTTTGGGGTTAGCGTTTTATGGCTTTTAGCTTTTGGCTTTTAGCTCTTCAGGCTTCAGACCTCAATAGAGCTCCTTACTGGAGAATATTTCCCTTAACCTGGAAAATTTAGCCCAGCATTTAAGCCAGATAAAACACGCATGGATAATTGTGGTAATTAATTTGCACATTTTAGTGCTTTTAAACGAATAATCTTCCACTCTTCCATCAGCCCCATATCCAGTCCTGGAGTAGTAAAGCTTCTTACATACGAGAGCAATGAAGGGTAAATGTTCTGTCCTTTCTCTTTGTTGTTACTGGCTCTCCAGTGTTTTGTAAATAGGAGTTTCCAGTGTTGTTGTAAATACGAATTTTCAGCTCGTTCTCCCTGAGAAGTCAGGCAGCATCAGGACACAGAGGCATGGACCAGCAGGAGCGGCTTCCCTGGCACTGCTGATCCTGAACCCTGCGCTCTGGGATGTGTTTTGGGGAGGATTTGAAGCAGATTCTGTCCAACTCTACCTGAGAGTGTTTGTTTACCCTGACAGAACCTGATCCCAGTCAATCTCGCCGTGGCTGGTACCCCAAACCTGGCTTTGATGAGGTCTGGGAAGAACTTGACAAGTCCTAGATGCCTCCAAATCCTGCTGGAGTTGGGCTAAATGGGCCAGCAGATCCCAAGGCAGCAGGAAGGGTTTGCTTTGCTGCTGTCAGAAGCTGCTCATCACCCCCTGCACCAGCTCAGCATCGACTCGTGTTGATTTCATTCAATATCTCAGGGCCACAGTTGGTTGTGGGGTCTCTGCAACGCAGAGGCCACAGCAGAGACATCTGGGTTTATAGGGACATTCCCAGAAGATTTTTTTGTGGGATCTTTTTGCTGGATCTTTTTGGTTAGGGTTTCTGTGGGATCTTGTTGCGGGATCCTTGACCCCAAGCCCCCCAGCAGGAGCGCTGGCACTCCAGATCCATCCCTGCCTCCCTCTCCAGCAGCCTGACAAATCCCATTTCCTTCCCACTGCCTGGCAGGAGCAGGAAAGCTCCTTAACAGGGGAACCTTTAAAGGCCACAGCTGTCCAGGAGTGCCCTTTCCGTGGAGCTTCCTCCAGAGGGAAGAATTCCTTCCCATTTTCTCCTCCTGCCCGGCTCCTCCAGGGGACGACAGCTCCACAGCCCTGCTCTCCTTCCTGCTTATGGATTCTGGGAGTACTTTCCCATTGCAAATCCTGGAGGATTTAATATCCACTCTGTAATCTACTGGCACCAACAGGCATTATCTAACTAAACCTTAAATTGAAAACGCTCGTCTTTTCGTTCTCCCCAAGCCGCGCTGAAAAGGACGGGCTGGCTGAGTCCGATGGAATTTGGTCTCGCTTGAATTAAAATCCAGCAGGCAGCTCTGCCTGGCGTGACACTGGTGCTGCCAGGAATGCCCCAGGAGTGTCCCAGGAGTCCCAGGAATGTCCCAGGAGTGTCCCAGGACCTGTGTGGAGCTGGGAGTGCAGTGCCCCAGGTCTCCAGCCTGACTCTGCGTTTTTCCTGTCTCCCCATGTGCTGAATTCTCTTTATTTCGCTCTGCTCAGTCCATTTTTGGCTCTGTTTGGGCCCAAGTGTTGTCACTGAGGGTGTCCAACCCATTCCCAGACCTCGGCAAGGAAAATGTTCGGTGTTTGCTTCCCTAAGGGATGGGAACCCCTCAAAACCTCCCTCCACCCCGGCCTTGGGTGCCAACAACCTGGCTGGGCTAGCAGAAGTGAGCAGGCAGCAATATTTATGATTTCCAGTATTTTAGGGGGACAAAAGAATGTCTCAGTGCCGATGAAGGCTCAGGTTTCCATGGGGATGGGGTACAGATCGTGCTCTGCAGGGACCAATCCCCATGGACACCCGGCAAATGGAAAAGGAGGAACTTTTTGGGAGAAAATCACTCAGGAGGTGCAAGAACAGAGGCAGAGGGAGGTGCAGCTGGTGGAGGAGCCCATCTGACAGGAGCAGCTGTTCCGTGGAGCCCCCGGCTGCTCCAGATGTGGGGGGAACTGCCTTTAGGGGCAGCTCTTCCCTCACAACCTCATCGGCGAGCTCGTGGCTTCGGGCCCTAATTAATGCCGCTTGGAGCACGTTTGAATCGCGTTAACCACAGACCTGAGCTGGCTCCCCATCAGCACAGCAGCTGAGCACCAGCACCCCAGTCGCTACTGAACTCATTTCCCCAGCATTCCCAGTAACTGTGAATCCCCATTTTGTGACCGCAGGGATCGGAAATACTGAGAAAGTGGGATTTTCGTAAGGAAAAGGAGTTTGGAGCAAGGCAGGACCATGAGGAGGGGGTTATTTTCTAGGGTTGGGGCAGCCACAGCTTCTCTGGGCAACCTGTGCCAGGGCCTCACCGCCCTCACAGTAAAGATTTCTTTTTTTCTGATATCTAATTTAAAAGATCTCTCTATTCTGGGGACCTTGGCCTATAGAGAATGCAGTGAATAATTCTAATATTTTATGTGTGGATGCTTCAGAGAGGAGCTGGAGAAACACACATGATAAAAGAAGCAGAGGAAGCTAAAGAGAATAATGCATTTTCTGAGGGGGAAAAAAAAAAGTACGAGAAAATGAAATTTTTCCCTGCTGAAACACTTATTATTTGATATACTTAAAAGAAAAAATAATTTCAGGGAGAAGTAATGACTGAATATTCCCAAATCCATTTGCTTCTGCTAAAAGAACAGCTGCACTGGAAGGAGAGGGAAACAGTCAAGAACAAAAATCTCATCCCAGCATCCTCTCATGTTCAGTAGGCATGAGGGACTCCTGCCCTTCATAACTAACACAATGACTTGGTATTTTCATTACCCAGAGAAATTATTAATCCGTGTTTGAACCTCTCCGCATGCCCCAATTCCAGCACATCTGAGGCAGCCAGTTTGACTGAAATATACAGAATTAAATAAAGGACAGAGGGCTCATAAAATATGAGAGCAAGGCTGGAGGTCCGGGGGTGACCGAGGCCAGCACGGCCCTGGTTCCGTGGGAGCTTTCTCATTTATCTGAGCCAGGACAGCAACTCTGGGTTACCCCAGCATCGAACTCCTCAGCCTGCAGGAAAATCCGAGATTTTCCACCCTGCACGAGCCAGGTGGAGTTCAAAGCTGTGTTAATTATCGTTACAGCTGTTATTATTACAGCTGTCAGCAGCACAGGGCGTCACTTTTTGTCACCTGCTGATAGATAAAAGTGGCCAGGCAGCTCAGTTGTGCCGTTATTAGGAGGGATTTTTGGGGAATATCTTTTCATTCCCTAGATCAGAGCGTGCACAGCCACAGTGGCTTGGCTAATGAGGGGTAATTAGTTAAAGGAGCAATTATTTCATTAAGGAGACCATGCTTTCCCTGGGAAAAGGAGGGAAGGAGTTCACAGCTCCTGCCACTTGTGGTGGGGAAGAATTTCTCTTTTTCTGGTCGTTGGAAGCAACAAAAAACCACAACATGGAGAAGCCAGGGGGCAACATCAACTGCTGCACAGAAACTGGGGAATTTTACTCCGAAAAAAACGTGGTGGCCACAGACTTGGGTGGCACTTTCCAGAGCCTTCCTCGAGGAAGGCATCACCACCAAACTTGTGGCTCCCAGACAGGTCTGAAAGCCCAGCCCCTCTTCAAGACAACTGCAGGAAATTCGTAGGAAAAGTAGGAAAACCTGTCACCGAAACTGCGGGAAAAACAAAAACCCTCCAACAACAGTTTTAATGCCAGAGAGTCGAGGCTTTGCTTTATTTTCTGGCCAGGATGTTGTTCCAGCCAGGATGTGCCACAGAAATCATCTCATCCACACACAGCCCGGCTGTGCAGAGACAACCATTCCATGAAAAACATGGATTTACAAGATTTCCCCCCAAACTTTATGCAGTCCAAACCCATGGAAAGGCACCGGCTCAGTCTGCATTGGTTCCGAGCTGAGCAAGCGCCAGGATTCAGTTTCCCATTGGATCCCAATCTCCTCGCCTGCCATGTCCATCAGATTTTCATTCTTCACTTTTGCCCTCAGTCCTTTGTGGAGCAGATGTCTCCCCCTGTGCCAGGGCTGCTGTCTGGGGTAGATGTTTGTAGATGCCCTTGGAGAGCTGGGATCTCTTGTGGATCTCCTGTGCTGCTGCCAGGCTCTTGGGATGCTGAGCTCACCAGGCCTCCCCTGGAGAAACAATGCCCTGGGAAGGAGCTTCAGTTCCCTTGGCCCGGGGCAAAGCTGGGCAAACCTGGCTGAAGTGACAGAAAACATTTCTAAACTGCTCTGTTTTCCAACAATCTCAGGTGAATTTTCCCAGCTGAATTTCCTGTCCCTAAAATCACAGAGACCTCCAGGTGACCAAGAACAGATCCTGAGCTCTGCCCTCCTTCTGGCCACGAATCCAGGACAGGTTTGGAGCTGCCTGAACTCCCCTGAGCTGCTGCCCAGTGCCTCCTCGAGACACCTGTGCACTAGAGGCAACATCCTTCATTCTCCAGAGGGTGATGTCTGCTGTGAGAACTCCTGGTTTTAGATCAGAGAATCCCAGAAAAACTCCTAAATTCTCACAGCTCTTTCGAGGTCTTGGTGGGGGATGGATTTTCCCTTGGAAGAAACGATGAACAATTTCCTCCGCTGAGGCTGGCTGAGAAAAGCAGTAACCAGATGTTGAGGGACTTGGTAAAGAGCACAGGACCCCAAAATAGAAGTGAAGCTTCTGCATCTCGTACTCTAAAGGGCTGTCAGAACTGTGTGACATGAAGTTTGATGAGATTAACTAAACAAGAAAAAGCGCTGGTAAACGAATCCAAATGGCCAGTTTGTGGCTTCTGGATGGAATCCCCTTTCAATTTTGTGAATATTCATTGCAAGGACTTACGCCACAGAGAAGACACGGTCATGGGGCAAAGTTTCCAGCTGAAAGGATGTTATTGTCTTTCTTTTTTTGTCTTTTTTTTTTTTTCTTTTGTTTTGCATTTCTTTTCCCTTCCAGTTGTGCTCGAGGGATGCAGTTCAGCTGCTGAGCCTTTTCCTGTCTGGAAGCAGGTCCCTGGTGGGCTGGGAAGGCAGGGCTGGAGCTCCAGCAGAGCAGAAAGCCTTCGGTGCAAGGCTCTGGTTCCTCTTTGAGGACAGCTCCCGGTCTGTGTTTCAGTGCAGAAAGGCAAAGCTGCCCTCAGTGGAAAGCAGATGGGTTCAGAGGGCGGGGAAGGGCATGGAAAGAGATCACGGCAGGAAAGGTTCTGGGAGACGCAGGGATTTGAGAGAGGAGATGGGCTGGCGCTTGGCAGACACGAAATTACAGAGGGCAATTTGGACTGAGAACTGCTCTGACCCTGCTTGAATCGCTTCTTTAGAGCCTCCCCCGAGGGCCCACAGCAATTTCCTGCCGCTTTTACTCAAAGGCCCGGCTCTCCTCTCGGCAGCTGCTTTTTTTTTCAGGTTGTGTTGGTGAGCTGAGGTGGCAATTGCGTTACCAGCAAGCCCGGTTGCCTTTCTTTCTGCCAGTCAGGGCATCACAAACCCTGTTTGCTGCCACAGAGCGCGGGTTCCTGCCCGGGCCTGTGGTTTCAGCAGCTTTTAAAGCCCTGAGTCCCTCAGGAACCCAGCTGGGGACACGGGAGGGACATTTATCCCTCCTGTCTCTTATCCCTCGCTCCATTTTCTGCAAGCAGCTCTCATTAAACTCTTCTTGCCAGGCATTTCTAGTTCTACTTATTAAAAAAAAAAAAAACAAAACCACAAAAAAAGCAGCCTGTCTCACTGCTTGTTTCCTGCAGCGTGGGTCCCTGTGGGATCCTTCCGCATTTTACACCTTCCGGACATCAACCCCTCACTCCACGGTGACATCCAGGTGCTCAGAGATCACAATGCCAAGTACCTCTGACGCCTTTTTCTAATTCCCCCCTCACGTTCCTCTTAATTGAGCGATGCTCACCTGCCCTCCCCCTTTCCAGCACATTTAGAAAACAAAGCTTTGATTTCCATGTCATTTTTCCCCCCCCCTCTTTCCTAAGAGACCACGGAGATAAAACCTCCCTGTCCCAGCAGCAAATCAAGAAATCCTGCAGTACAAATAACTGAAAATATTTTCTACAACAGTCGCCCTGGTATTTACATATTTGCTCCCAGTCTCCCCATCTAATTAGACTCCGAATCCCATCTTCACTTTTGCTGGCAGAGAGCTCTGTTGTTTTCCTGTTTTGGGGTTGTGATTGACTGCAGGGCTGTGGGATAATCCCACTGATGCCGTTGGTGGAGGAAAAACCCGAAGCAAATGGAATGCTCCAGTGAGAGGATGGCCCAGGTAATATTAATTCAGTTTATACTGAATTACCCCATGCAGGGTTCAAGTGTGGAGCAAAGACCAACCACCTTGTTAGAGAACAGAGCAGTTTAGAAATGGTTTCTGTCACTTCAGCCAGGTTTGCCCAGCTTTGCCCCGGGCCAAGGGAACTGAAGCTCCTTCCCAGGGCATTGTTTCTCCAGGGGAGGCCTGGTGAGCTCAGCATCCCAAGAGCCTGGCAGCAGCACAGGAGATCCACAAGAGATCCCAGCTCTCCAAGGGCATCTACAAACATCTACCCCAGACAGCAGCCCTGGCACAGGGGGAGACATCTGCTCCGCAAAGGACTGAGGGCAAAAGTGAAGAATGAAAATCTGATGGACATGGCAGGCGAGGAGATTGGGATCCAATGGGAAACTGAATCCTGGCGCTTGCTCAGCTCGGAACCAATGCAGACTGAGCCGGTGCCTTTCCATGGGTTTGGACTGCATAAAGTTTGGGGGGAAATCTTGTAAATCCATGTTTTTCATGGAATGATTGTCTCTGCACAGCCGGGCTGTGTGTGGATGAGATGATTTCTGTGGCACATCCTGGCCAGAACAACATCCTGGCCAGAAAATAAAGCAAAGCCCTGACTCTCTGGCATTAAAAATGTTGTTGGAGGGTTTTTGTTTTTCCCGCAGTTTCGGTGACAATACCCACGCAGGGTTCAGCTGTGGAGCAAAGACCAACCACCTCGGTGAATTAATTTTGGAATTTGAGATTGAAGATCTTTGTCTGAAGATTTTTTCCAAAAGAGCCAGGAACTAGGAAATGGCAAAGGTAATGCAGGAGAAATTCCTGGGTGATGAAATCAAACCCACCACTGGCAATAGTCTGTGGATGCACAAGGAAAACACCAGAAAAATGACAACAACAGAGGCAGGAGGAGCTTTTCCAGCAGGTTCTGCAGGGACCTGGATTATCCACACATGGAGAACTTGAGTTTGCTGCTGCCTCCACGTGTGGGACCGAGCCAGGGGGAGGAGGCTCAGCTCCCCCACATCTCCCCAGGATTTGGCCAGACTGGAGAAAACCTGGCTGTTGCATCAGGGCTGGGGTAAAGGATGGGCCAAGACCTGCCCAGGAGGAGCAGCCTTGGAAAATCTGTCCCAGGATTGTTCCTGGGGCGCCTTGTTAGATAAAAGAATTAAAAAAGTATTTTTCATGTGAAATGGCTCGGGTTTGAGTAAGGCCAAAAGGGAACGGGGAGGGAAGAAGCTGTGAGGAGACAGCAGGAAAATGAAACTCTCAGAAAAGATGGGAATTGGGAAATTTTATCCTCATTGCCTCTGCTTCCCTGGCACATGGAGGGATGAAAACATCTCCACCTGAGGGGCAGGAGCAAGCTTGGTGTGTGCAAAACCTCTCTGCCGTTCTTCCCCTGAGCTGTGTGGGATTAACTGAGCCTTTATCAGGCACCCTGCAACCTTCCTGAAATTCCCTTTTTAACCCCAGTGGGGTCACGAGCCACCACAGGAGCTGAGATTTGTGCTGCTGGCACCGAGATCCCGTCCTGGCATTTTGCTGCTCCAGAAATAAACTTCAGCTTAGGATTTATCTCCTCTTTGTTCACGCCTCGGAAAAGCAGCCAAGAGCGAGCCCTGATGCGCTGGGGACGGGCCCAAGGGGAGCTGAGAGCTGAAGGCAGCAAAAAGCCGAGGAAATTCTGGCTCCTGAGTCTTGCCCTGTTTGCTTGCTGAAACTTGGAATCCAAATGGCTTTGATTTCTGGAGTCAGAGATGCTCCAGGGATGGGCATCGGCTCAAGAGACAACAAAGCATTTCCACCTTGGAATTCCCAGCAGCACGGACCCAAACCTGGAATCTGGCGATGTCTGCTGAAGGAATTGGTCAGAAAACGCTCAGCAGTGGGGAGATGGTGCTTGGCAGAGAAATCCTCTCCGTTTCTGCTTTTCCTCCCAATTTAAGCCTCACTCTCTGCCCCACAAGCCTCTCTGAATTATTCCGTCCCTGACCAGGGAGGGATGGGGTGATCCTTGCTCAATCTTTGCTGCCTTTGGGAATTCCATTCCCGATTATCTGCCTCGTCTCCATCAGCTGGAATCTTGCTGACCCCTACGCAAGGAAAGAAGTCCCACAAGGTGGGAATCCCGGTGTGTTTTGGGGCCGTGGGGGCTGCAGGGAACACAAAGCCACGAAGCACTGACCTCCTCTCCCATCGAGGCGGATTGCGAAGGAGACAGCGCCATGAATTATTGATCCCAAATGGAATTAATAGAGAAAAGAACATTCACTCCAGCTGATAAAATGCTCCCTGCCAGATCCTTATCCCCGGCTCGGCAGCAGGAACGAGACAACAGCGACAGACAAGATGGGAATCCTTATTTTCCCCAATGGAGAAAAAGTCCGGGAGCTGCCGAGGACACAGAGTGATTTTCCATGGGGAAATCAAATTTCGGTTGCTCCGGTACAATCTTGCCCACGTCCTGTGGGATTTTGGGATTTGGGATTTTGGGGGGGGGTGTGCTTTGCCGAGCTTTCAGGACCAAACCTCTCTGGGTATTGAAGGTTTCACTGACTTTCTCCCTTTTGAGGTTAAGGTGGTTTCTCCTTTACGGAATTGTGGAATTCAGCTTGGAAGCAGCGCTGCTTCCCAGGGCAAAGCCTCTCCAGAGGCTCCGCTGGCTGTGGACACCCCTGACAATGACACAATTCTTTCCAGTGATTCCCCGCGTGCAAGCACAGAAATATCGCCAGAGTGCATAAATCTGCATAAATTAACACCCCAACAATATTAGGAAAGCTCTAATCAGCAGGGGGGGGGGAAAAATAAATAAAAAAAGCAGATTAAAGATAGAGGGCTTGCAGCAAGTCTGTGCAATTCCGTGAATTCTGGTGGAGTTGCACCTGATGGCAGAGCACAAAGCTCCTCCCACGGCCTCCAGCCGGGATATTTCATGACCTACTTGCATTTATTTGCACCCCCAAACTCACCTGCATCGAAAATTCTTGGCAGAGGGAGGGGATTTTTCTCTCCTTCTCCCATCGAAGGTAATTGTAATCGGCCCTAAGTCCCATAAATAATCAGGGGTAGTGCTGAGACGCGGAATAAATCCACCCAAACTATGCTAACGAGCAGGATTTGGGGAAAGTTTAACCGAAGTTATGATAGGGACTCACAACCAGCAGAAAAAAAAAAAAAAAATGCTGGATTTTAAAGGTTCTGTCATCGCAAATCCGCTAAAAACAGGGGAAAGTGGAAAGTTCGAGGCTTGAGTGTTGGAAATTCAGGCAGGGCGCTTTTCTCCTCCGAATATTCTGAATTTATGTTGCCACCAGCAGCATCCCGGCAGCATCAATGGGATTTGAAGGCAGGCCTGGGATTTTGAGGCCGTTTCTCTGCCCCTTGCAGGCTGTCAGCTCCTGCTCCCGGGGCTCCTTTGCCACCTGAGGCCCTTTTGCGGGGAGCTCCCACCAAGGAGTTTAATGGAGCAGGGCTGGGACGGGAGAAGCTGGGAATTCTCAGTGCCCCACACACTCACAAGGGAAATGTTTGCTTCCTCCAATCCTTCACCCGCTGCCGGCGTGATCCTGTGCCAGCTCCCGGCTTTCTGAAGCCCGTTCCAGGAAATCCCCAGCTCTCCCGGCCAAACTGGCGCTGTTATTCCTGATCTCAATCCGTCAAAACTCCCCGAAACCGCCCACCCCACCTGTCCTTGCTTCACTTTTCTTCCGGGACCGCTTTTCCCTCCCTTCTGCGGCACAGAAAATGAGGAGAGCATCACTGGAGGGCCCACAAGTTGTTTGAAGGATTCCATCCTGTATTTGCCACCCCCTGGAGTTAAAATATAATGAGCTCTATAAATAATAAATAAATCAGCGATTCTTTCTCGTGTCTTTGGAAGGGCGATTCTCCCAGGCTACGCGGCTTTTAGGGTTTTTAATGGCAGTGCAAGGGGTTGGGGGGAGCCACACAGGTTTTGTTTTGTTTTTTTTTTTTT
>VZRN01005001.1:591503-611355 GCA_013397935.1 Dasyornis broadbenti | reverse complement strand
GAAAAAAAATTCTTTTTTTTTTTTTTGAAGATAAACATAGGATTCGTGGAGGTGAAGCTTTAAGAAAAGCCAAAAAAAAAAATTTTAAAATTTAAAAAAAATCAAGGAAATCTGATGAAATCATCTATTACAGTTCAGTTGGAAAAGGTGGACAGAGTTTTGCTCAGAATCTCCCAAGAGAAGAGCGATTCTCTAAGGCTACACAGCTTTTAGAATTTTCAATGGCAATTAAAAATTCTTAATTTTAAGGGGGTTCGGGGGAGCCAGAGAGTTTTTCTTTTAGATTTTAAAGATAAACACACGATTCGTGGAGGTGAAACTTCAAGAAAAGCCAAAAAAAAAAAAAAAAAAAAAATTGAAAAAAAAAAAAAAAAAAAAAAAAAAAAAAAGAGGATATAAATTTTNAAAATTTGAAAATTAAAAAAAAAAAAATCAAGGAAATCTGATGATATCATATGTTCCAGTTCAGTGGGGAGAAGTGGACGGAGTTTTGCTCCCGAGAGAAAACATCTCCTCCCACCAGACAGCAGATCAGGGTTTTTTCATGCATCTACTCGTGGCGATTTGAACAACTCCTCTCCAGGGCTTGGAAAGATGAGCCCAGCGTCGGGCACATCCCCAAAACGGGAGACACCGAATGGGGGAAGAGGAGACTGAGGGGGGCTTATTGGGAATTTCAGTTCCGATCGGCTTCAGGGTCATCGGGCAGGGTGTTAACAGCACAAATCCCCCAAATCTGAGATGAGCGTACCAGGGAAATTCAACCCAAACATCCTTGATGAAATCTACCAAAAAATCCGCCTCGATAAGATCTACAGCTGAGCTGAGAAAACAAAACAAAACAAAAAATAATTACAAAATCACTCCCCCCCCCCAGGGTCCTGTGTCAGCAAAGCCTTCCCCGCCTGCTTCCTCCCTAACGAGGCCTTTACAGCACTGAGGAGAGAATTCCCTGGGGAATGCGAGCTCCAGGGTGGGGAAGGAGGATGAGCTGGAATTTACACCCAGCAGGGAATGCAGGAAAGCGGGCAAAGGGATGGGAATCAGCCTGCACAGACCTCGGTGTTTGCGGGGGCTCTGCTTCCATCTCCCCCAGGGAAAAACCCAATCCGGCCGCCCTGGGGGGTTTGTGTCGGAAAAACATCCCCAAAATATTCAGCTCCCCCTGCTCCAGCAGAGTTTTGGGTTTTTTGTTTTTTTTTTTCCTTGAGAGTTTGGGTTGTTTGTTTGCTTTTTGAGGGTTTTTCTTTGGTTTTTGGGGTTTTGGGGTTTTTTTGGTAGGGTTTTTTTTTGTCAGTTTGTTTGGTTTTGAGGGTTTTTCTTTGGTTTTTAGGGGCTTTTTGTAAGTTTTTTTTGTTTGTTTCTTTGTTTTTTTGAGGATTTTTCTTTGGTTTTTTGGGTTTTCATTGAGTTTTTTGTTTGTTTGTATTTTAGGGGTTTTTTTTTTTGGTGGGTTTTTTTTGTTTGTTTGTTTTTGAGGGGGTTTGTTTGTTTGTTTGTGGGGTTTTTTTGTTTTTTTGGAGGGGGGTTGATGGTTTTGGTTGGCTGGCAGTTTCTTTTTCCTTTTGTTTTCCCAAGAATCAGAGCAAATCCTACAGAACAATAGCAATGTAATCAATATGATTGCGGCCACGAGAGGATGTCAGCCCCTGTAAAGCAGCACAGCCAAAGGGAGCCAGTGGCGGAACAAAACCGAGGGCAGGAACTTATTTTTGGGTTTGTTTTGTTCTTCTGTCATTCCCTATCCATTTCACCCCATGGAAAACAGAAATGGAACAGAATTCTTGGGCATTTCCAAGGAAAAACAGTTTTCAGTTGAGCCTAAATAGTAGAGAGAGACCCTGGCTAAAAGATCTCCTCCTCAGGCGGTTGGAAACACATCCCTGAAATTCTGACTTCCTGTCAAACCCCTTTAAGTTTTATTGTCAGTCAGTGTTTGGCTGTCTAATTACTTAATTACAAGAGATAATCAAGCCAAGCCTGTTGCTGGATGGTGTGGGAAGAGCAGAACCTGAGGCTGCTGTCCCAGTGTCACCGAAACTGCGGGAAAAACAAAAACAAAAACCCTCCAACAACATTTTTAATGCCAGAGAGTCAAGGCTTTGCTTTATTTTCTGGCCAGGATGTTGTTCTGGCCAGGATGTGCCACAGAAATCATCTCATCCACACACAGCCCGGCTGTGCAGAGACAATCATTCCATGAAAAACATGGATTTACAAGATTTCCCCCCAAACTTTACCCAGTCCAAACCCATGGAAAGGCACCGGCTCAGTCTGCATTGGTTCCGAGCTGAGCAAGCGCCAGGATTCAGTTTCCCATTGGATCCCAATCTCCTCGCCTGCCATGTCCATCAGATTTTCATTCTTCACTTTTGCCCTCAGTCCTTTGCGGAGCAGATGTCTCCCCCTGTGCCAGGGCTGCTGTCTGGGGTAGANCAAACCTGGCTGAAGTGATAGAAAACATTTCTAAACTGCTCTGTTTTCCACCATCAGGAAAAGCCTTTCCATGCGGAAATCCCAGACCAGAGGCTCCACTTGCATCTCCTTGCGCTTGAAGAGGCTCAGAACCACTCCAGAACAAGCAGAGCACCTGAGATCTCCAAAACGCTCCCCCACAAAACCCTAATTAAGTGATTTTCCTGGCCGTACCTGGATGAGAACTCGAATCCTGCGCATATTTCCGAGTCTATTTTTGCGGGATGAGTCATTTCCTGCCAAGTTGGACAAACCTGGGGTTTGCTTTGAAGGCGGGGAGGTTTTCTTTTTGCAGAACGCGGAGCTGGCGGGGGGGGGGGATTTTTCTCAAATCGAGCTGTGTCTGCATTTTGGGTTGCTAGGCAGGATCTCACAGAGCGACCGTGGCTCTGAGAGCAGCTGAGCCCAGCTGCAGAGCCGAGGAAACTTCGGGGAAAGTCCCATTTTTTGGAGGTCAGCATCTCCTCCTCTGCGCCAGCAGCACCCTTCGTTTCATTTTCAATCTCTGCTCTAAAAGCTCCGAGATGGTCCCCAGAGGCCGTACAAGGAAATAGGAATTGAAGGAAGATTAAAACGCTGATCTGGAGCTGCTAATGCCCCTCAGGAGCTCCACAAACATCCCCTTGGCACGGGGCCCATCTGGATAACAGCACGAATTGTTCAAGAGCAAACCTTGAAGGTTAGTGAACACACCAGATCCTCCACATCTCGTATTTTCTTTATTTTGTCCCATTCCCTGGCCTGGAGACCACTTTAAATCTCTGAGAGGGCTTCAGGCAGGTGAAAGGAACCCTGGATTTGGGGGTTTTATTCCATGGATGGGCTGGGAAAGCTCTGGATGCTCGTGGGTGCCTGGTCCAGTCCCCTCAGCTCCCTGAGTGAAGGATGAAATGAGGAATTCGGCGCCATTTAAGAAGGGTTGGACTGAAACTGCGCACAAACAGGGAGAGCTCGTCAGGTGAACAGGAGAATTTGGCTTTTCCCTGGCATTGCAGGAGTTGTTTCTGTTTCTCCAGCCTGCCTTAGAGGGAAGGGCGGGCTGGGAACTGAAAAAGGCTCGGATGTCTTGGCAACCTGGTTTCTCTCCCCTTTGATTCCTGCCCAGCATCAATACCCGCTCTGATCCTCACATTTCTTGCCTCTCCCCATTATCCATCCTTCCCTCTGCAGGAGCACGTGGATTTCTCCCTCTTTCCACCTCGCCACATCCTTCTGAATTTGTCCTTCTCTCCCAGGCCTCAGTGTCTGCTCTGCCCGCACCATAAAACTTAATGATAATGAGAAACAACGCTTCAGTACCCTTCCCCTGGGGCAAAGGTGGACAAACCTGGCTGAAGTGATCGAAAAAACCCAGATTTTTAAACTGCTGTGTTTTCCAACACCCCAAGGGCAATCCCTGCTTCCCAAAAGCAGTCGTGGAATGGGTGGGGCCCGTCAGGAGCCGTGTCGGGGCTGCCCCTCATCCCTGCACTGCCCAGGGGCCGGGCTGGCAGCGCTGTCACCGCTGTCCCTCAGTGTCACAGCCCTGGCAGCTCCCACTTGCCCTCTCCTGACAGCACCGGGGAGCTCAGAGCTTCGCAGAGCCCCGGGCGCTCCAAGCTGCCTCTTTGCAGTGCCTTGTGCTGCTGTGCAAGCAGGGAGTGAAGAGAGGGAGAGCAAACTGCTCCAAGATGGAGGGGGAAACCAGCTGGGCAGAGCAGCGCCGGTGACCACCACGAGAGAGCCGAGACCGAGCCCTGAAATGCAATTCTGCCTCTGAGCAGCCACCAAAAGTCACATTTCTCGTCAAAAGCAGGATGCAGCCCGGCTGTCGCCCCTCCTCATCGTCCTGCTGCCACAGCAGGCCCTCAGCAAGGCCTCTGCCATGGAGGGGGAGCGTGGCAGCTCCTCAATAAACTCCGGGCCTGCTTTGATCGTGCTCCAGGTGAGCTCAGCCGCCTTCCCACAAAAGCTCAGCGGTGCTGGCATCACCTCCCATCACCTCCACCTGCATCCTGCTCCTCCCAGCCTGCCCTGGGCTCCATCCCCTGTCTCCAGCCAAATCCCTGCCCTGCAGTCTGGGAAAGCAAAGATGTTGCTTCTCGTCTGGAACCCTGGCAGAGGTTGAACAGCGCCGGATCTGCTGGTTCCAGGGAGGCTGTGAGGATCCCTGCAGGATCCACCCACCCTCCAGGAGCCCTGTTTTCACTGCAGTTTTAATTACAGATGAAAACAGAAGTGTTGGTGTGAAGTTGGTCCCCGAGCCGAGCTGACAGGAGCAGCTGTTTGGGTTTACTCATCTCCTATCCTCCCTTTACCTCTTGGCTGCCGAGTTATTGATGTCTCTTCCAAAGGCACGGGGCTGCCAAGCCCTGAGATGTTTTATTTTATCATTTCTGTGGCGTTTTGGAGCTTTCTTGTAGCCCAGAGAAGCAAACTTGCAAATGTGCACGGAGCCAAATCCTTGTTCTCCTTCGCGGCTCTCCTGAAAACACCTTTGCAAAAAAAAAAAAACAACAAAACAAAACAAAAAAACCAACAACAACAAAAAAAAATAACCAACCAAACTTTCACCTTCACAAAAAGAACCAGTGAAGCAGCAGCTTTTCCTGGAGCTGCATCTGTGGCCTGTCATGATAAACTACCCCTGCTCCTCGCCTCGTTTCTGTCTGTGCTCACTCTCTGTCTCCTGGCACATTTAATTTCAAGTGTCTGAGGGGCAAGACCATCGTTCTGCCGAGTCCTTGTTCCTGTCTCAGCACCGCGGGGATTAACTACACCTGAAGCTCCGAAATAAAGAGTGAAATAATTATCTCATGTCCAATCCCATTATAACAACATCATCAACTCCAGTGGTGCTGGGCTATAATTGGGCCCCAGATCTCTGGGTTCAGAATTCTCCCCCCTCTTCTCGCTCTCTTTTAATTCCCTGCCTCATCAGAGCTGGGAGTGCACTTCGGGGGCTACTCCACGTTTCAAGGCTGCTTTAACACTTTAACTGCTCGTGACAAAGGGAAAGGACAGTGGGAACAACCGAGGAAAAAGCTCCTAATGCCTAAGGAACGCTCACATACCCCTTGTTGTGGAAAAATGAGGAATCTGGGAGGATTCCCTGGGAATGGAACCAGGACCAGCTGATTCCACGCACATCTAAAGAGGGAGGGAGGAGAAGGGGGTGTGGGTCCCGGGGCATCCTCTGTGATGCAGAAAGCACGGGCTGAAGGTGGAGAGGCCTCTTCGGTGACAGGAGAGCTCCAGCCCGGCCTCAGCTGGGCGTGCAGGGAGCTGATCGCTGCAATCAGCTCGTGGGTAATTAGTGACCAGAGCAGGCTGCTGGCGGCCCCTGGGATCTAATATCCACCTCTGGATGCGATCCAGCCTCCTCACACCCTGTATTCACAGTCCTGCCCGTGTCTGGGTGATTAAGAGCCACGAGCAGCCCTCCAAGCTCTGCTCCGCTGCTCTCCGAGGCCTTTTGAGGCCGCGCCAAGAGCCGGTTGCTCACTGCCCTGTTTGGATGCCAAAGGCCGCACAAAAATGTAGCAACTGTTCCTCAAATCCGCCACGCGGTTCCCGCTCTTTCCATTTATCCCGTTTTGCTTTATTTTTTTTTCGCGATGTGGACAAGAGTCTCATTTGCGGATGCCACAGGAATCAATAGGTGATGATAAATTTTCTGTGGCTCAGCAGCTGATTCCCAATCTTTTATCTGAATTATGGCATCGATTCTTGAGGGGAAGAAATGAATTGCAAATAAAAATACAAGACAATTAAATGCTGTGCAATTAGCACTGAGCCTAAGGAAAAGAATGACTCGGATATAAAGGGGAGAACTCCGTAATCTGCTTTTATTCCTGCTTTTTCTTGGAGGACATCAATGCTGATGTTAGGAAGAAGAAATGTTTTCCCTAGGAGGAAGCAATTCCCGTTTCCCACTGGCGACCTCCTCTCCATCGTCTGGAGCCATTTATTTCGGGATTAAACACATTGCTCCCATGGCTGGATCCTCTGTGGTTCTTTCTCTGGGAAGATCCCCAGGCTTGGATACCAATTATCCCATCAAAAATCTGGAATGGCCCCTTTGACTTCAACGGGAATGGTGAAATTTGGGATAAATTCCTGCAGGGGGTTCATCCAGCATCCAGGATGGGATGTTTTAGTCTAAACAAGAAGGGAAAAAAAAACCCACTGGGAGCAGCACAAGAGAACAGGGATCACTTGGGATTCTGTTTGGAGTGACAAGAACACCCCTGAAATAAAATAGAAACAGCTCAAAATCAGTTCCATAAATCCCTGATCGTGAAAGATTTCTGGATGTGGAACGGGAAGAGAAAGGGAAAATTGAATTTAATACCCGGAAATAAGAGCAAGACATCCAGCAAAGGCAGAGATGGTGTGGGATAGGTGAGGCTTAGCCCTCGGTCTGTGCCGTGGGACCGCACTGAGCTGGAGTTATCCCTGGAAAACAGCGGAGCAGAGCTGTTCCTTGGGATTTATTCCCCACCCTCTGCGAGGGTGGCAGCTCGGTTTGGGCTGATCCGCAGCCAGAGGCCGCTCTCAAATCTCCGCTTGAGGCAGGGAATCCAACGCATCATCGACCCCAGCCCAGGCGATGCTCTTGACGAGATTTCCCGGGTTGGGCTACGACCTGCGGCCAGCCCAGCCACGCCAGCAGAGCCACCCAGGGAGCTGGAATAACCCATCCCAGCCCTGGGATAACCCCTCCCAGCCCTGGGATAACTGATTCCAGTCCTGGAATAACCCATCCCAGCCCTGGAATAACCCATCCCACCCCTGGAATAACCCATCTCACCTCTGGAATAACCCATCCCATCCCTGGAACAACCCATTCCACCCCTGGAATAACTGAGCCCATCCCTGGAACAACTAATCCCACCCCTGGAATAACCCATCCCATCCCTGGAATAACTCATCCCATTCCTGGAATAACTGATCCCACCCGGAAAGACTGATCCCATCCCTGGAATAACCCATCCCATCCCTGGAACAACCCATTCCACCCCTGGAATAACTGAGCCCATCCCTGGAACAACTAATCCCACCCCTGGAATAACCCATCTCACCTCTGGAATAACCCATCCCATCCCTGGAATAACTGATCCCACCCCTGGAATAACCCATCCCACCCCTGGAATAACTCATCCCAGCCCTGGGATAACTGATCCCAGCCCTCCTTAATGCTCATTCCAGTTTGCAAAGTTAACAGCCTGCTCGGTCCAGCAGGGCTTCGCTGCAGCCCCAAGGGTGGGGATGATGCGGACACTGAGAGGGTTTCAGCATCAGAAGAGATTCAAAATATTAAAAGCAGATTAGTTCAGGGAGGAGATGAATAAAAGGTGCCATGGTGGAGGCACGGAAGGTGATAAATGGCACGGAGAAGGTCAGCTGGAGGCTCCAGCTTTTACTTTCCGTAATAAAGGCACCCAATTACATGAAAAGAGAATTCATTTAAAGCTGATTAAAGGAAATACTCTTTGCCCGTGCAGTGCAATTAGGCAGCGGCAATCCAGGATGGACAGAGAGGAATCGTCCCAGGAAAAGGGGACGTTCACGGAGGCAGAGCATCCTCAGCTCTTCAGGGTTCGCAAGGGATACGGAGTCGTGCCTCGGAAAGAGACTTGGTACAAATGTCTCTTTATAACGAAACGCATCACAAATTGAGAAGGAAAAACCCTTGAAGTGAAATAATTCAGGGAACGAGACGTGATGGGATCACCAGGAAACAAAGCCTCCTGAAGAGTCTGGATGACATGACCAGGGGTTCTCCTTTTGGTGAGTTGTGGCAGTAAGAAGATCTGATTCTTGCTTGGCCTCAGGTTTGAGAAGAAGGTAAAATCACGTAAAATGATTTTTCGCTTTCGTTCCGGTGGGACTTTTCCCTATCCACGGCAGCTCTTTTGATGGAAGGGAATGACCTGGAATCATTTCTTTGCTGGCCACAGTGGCTCTGACACCCTCAAAATGCAGCCCTGGCTTCTGGCACCCATCAGAGGCTGCATGGTGGGAAAAATACCCTCGACTCGGCTCTAGAATGGAAAGAATCAGCCTCACAGCTGAGACAACCTCTGCCAGAAAAATGAGTCATTACAATAAACTGGAGAGCATTTTTAAAGCATTTTACCTCCTTCAAGTTCGGTCGGAGCAAGTCCCAGGCTCAGTTTGGGCTCTCAGGTGAGCATTCCCCAGCGCATCCGTTACAAAAATGTACAAATAATATCATTTCATTGGATCCCAGAATGGTTTGGATTGGAAGAAACCGTAAAGTTCATCCAATTCCAACCCTTCCACCGTCCCAGGTTGCTCCAAGCCCCATCCAGCCAGGCCTTGGACACTTCCAGGGATCCAGGGGCAGCCACAGCTCCTCGAGGAAATCCATTGCAGGGCCTCACCACCCTTACACTGAAATATTTCTTCCCCATATCCCACCTAAATCTAATTTATCTTTGCTCTTCGTGAGCAGAACAGGCTCCCCAGATTAGGCTCCGTTTGTGCTGGAAATTGTGCGTTCACACGGGGAGATCAGCGCTGCTCCTGCGATCCCAGCTGAAATTAAGCACAATCGGGAGAAATAACAAACAAAACCGTAGGCAATGAGAGGAAATGGATGAAAGCTCTCAAGATAAGAAGTGTCCAGAGGCTCTTCACGTCGGTTTGGGGTTTTTTTTTTTTTTTTGGGGGGTTGTTTTTTTGTTTTTTCTTTTTTTTTTAAGGGATCACAGTAAATTGATCGCTTAGAAAAAGTGCCTTTGACACCGTTTTAAGCGGCGCCCGTCGCTGGGAAAACCAAATCTGCGGCTGATAATCGGGAAGATTTATACAGGAAATGATTTATGCTTATCCAATCAGGGATTTCAAACACGCCGCGGTGCCACAGACGAGAATCAAAGCTGCTCCAAATACTCTTCCCAGACACCCAGAAATGACAAGCTTTAGGCCAAGATTTATCAGGAGAGACTCCTTTTTTTTTTTTTTTTGAATTTCTTGTTGCCAACACACACACGCCTGAGAAAGTTGCAATCACAGAGCATTCACAGAAAGCAAAGTGTGCGAAACCGCCGCTAAAAAATTCATTTCAAATCAAGGAGATGAGCAGCTGAATGGGGCCTGTTTTCCGTTTGAAAATGTCATTCATTCCGAATCAAATTATGTTGTGAGATTGTGCTAATTTTGACCAGAGGGGGATAGAAGACTATTGACAATGATGAGGTGTTCTGCTCTGGCAGCTTTGGAATAATCTCGCTGCTGTTTCTTGGGGCGATGATTTCAGTTGCAATTTATCCTGCTAGAAGTCGCAAATACCAACAAAATTCCATTTTCAAAGCTGACCAAGTTTCACCTCAAAACAGTTGAGGGGTGGGTTTTTTTTTTTTTTTTTTTATTCTGCTCCTGTTAAATTCACTGCTGATAAAAATGTCTGAGCTAAATGTACGCATGAACCCATCTGCTGGGTCCCTTTTTAGCTGAAAGGAGCTGACATGGGCTGAGACCTGCAAAAAGTCATCTGCAGGATGAGCAGAGCTGGCTGCAGCGGGGAATCCATCCTGGGAGGGCTTTTCAAAGGGATTTCGCTTCGAAAATCCAAATATTTTGGGACACATCTCCCTTCCTCCTCGCCGCTTTGAAAGACTGGGAGGAATTCTTGGCGTGCTTGCCTTGCGTGTGCTGGGCTGTTCCTGCTTTTCACAGCCTTTAACCTACAAAATATTCGATTTACGCTGCAAAATCCGCTCTTTTTCCTGACCTAAATAAGCAGTGTGGCCCAAGTGCTTCAGCAAAATGGGAAGAGGCTGACTTGGCTCAGTTTTGGAATTAAATAATTGTGGCTGGGGAATCCCACTCTCCCATTTTTCCCCTTTTCCCCCCCATTTCTGAGCTTCTCCCTCCCCTCCTCCTGCCCTGCGGATGCACAATGGACAGAGGGAGGTTTTGACAGAGACAAACCCCCGGAAAAGTGGGAAAAACGCCAAGGCCTGCTGGGCTAAACGTGAAAAGGGCAGAGCTGGAGTGGGCTGAGCAGAACCAGCTCAGAACAGACTCCCCCAGCCGGGATTGGGGCTGTTCCCTCCCGGGCTGGAGCAGCAGGATCTGAATCCATCCCCAGGGCCAGGGAGAAGGGAAAGGGCTGTGCCTGGTGGCATTTCCTGTCTCTGGTGCTGTCTGTGGCCACCAAGAGTTCATGTGGCATCTCTGGGAGGTGTCACAGTGCCAGGAAATATTCCCAAGGGGGTTTGCCAGGCCATCAACTCCAAAGTGAAAACCATTTTTGTCCTGAAGATCCAAATTACAAGGTGGAGGTGTGAAGAGAGGTGTCCTGGATGTCTTTGTGAGAGCATCTTCAGCCTTGCAGGGATGAGAAGGGAACAGGGACATTTTTAGGAAAGGGAAAAGTAGAAAATCCCTGTCCTGTGGTACTGTGGGATTGGGAGAACGAGGAAATAAAATAACGGAGCCGGATTTTGCAAATGTAAGGCAAAACTTTGGCACCCGTGGAGCAAATCCACAGGGCTGCTCCAAGCCCTGTCCAGCCTGGCCTTGGACACTTCCTGTGGGAAAGCCATTCTGGGGCCTCCCCACCCTCCCAGGGAAGGATCCCTTCCCAAAATCCCATCAGAAAACTCCAGTCTGGACAGCGGGACTGAGGGTGGCTGGCTGCATCCCCACGAGGGAGGGCTGGCTGCGGATTTAGGGATCCTCCTGGATTTCAAATCCCGTCCCGGTGGCTCCTCAGGATGAGGATGAGGATGAGGCCCAGCCTTGCAGCCGGAATGGCTGTGAGGGGGATCCTGGTGAGGCAAAACTTCGGCACCCATGGAGCAAATCCTGCACTGGGAGGGTGCTGAGAGCCGGAATGTCCGTGAGGGGGATCCTACTGAGGGGCTGGGATGGCGGGGATGAGCGACAGCCGCCGCTCCGAGGCTGCAATCCAGGCACAGCAGAGGGACAGAAGGGAAGAGTGGCACAAACTGAGCCCCCCCAGCCGCGCCAGGCCCTGCTCATCCCTCCCAAAACAGGCTCCAAACGCCGTGAATCACCCAATTCCCAATTTAATTCACAAAGTTATTCAAGGGAGGGAGAACAACGGAGGAACATCTGTGCTGGTGAGACAGACTGGGACCCAGATATCGAACATGGTTTTAGTGCAAATTAAACTTTTTTTCCCCTTCCTCGTTGACAAGAATCTCCAAACAACTGAGTGGAAGGAAATAAAAACATTCGGCAACACTTCAGTGGTTGTTTTTTCCCAGGCAGCTGCTCCAGCAGGGTTTGGATGTGCCCAGAGGTCACAGCTGACTGCTTGTGCTAATGTCATCTCCAAAAAAACAGCAAAGCAGCTCTTCTGGAAAAGACAAACATCCATTTATTCCCCTCCTGGTATCATGGAATGGCCTGGGTTGGAAGGGATTAGAGATCAGCTCATGATCCATGAGCGGGATCCATGACTTGGCTCAGTCTTTAGAATTAAATAACTGTGGCTGGGGAATCCCACTCTCCCGTTTTCCCCTTTTCCTCCCCATTTCTGAGCTTCTCCCTCCCCTCCTCCTGCCCTGAGGACGCACAAGCCCCCTCCAAGGGACACCTTCCACCGTCCCAGGCCGCTCCAAGCCCTGTCCAGCCTGGCCTTGGACACTTCCTGTGGGAAAGCCATTCTGGGGCCTCCCCACCCTCCCAGGGAAGGATCCCTTCCCAAAATCCCATCAGAAAACTCCAGTTTGGACAGCGGGACTGAGGGTGGCTGGCTGCATCCCCACGAGGGAAGGCTGGCTGCGGATTTAGGGATCCTCCTGGATTTCAAATCCCGTCCCGGTGGCTCCTCAGGATGAGGATGAGGCCCAGCCTTGCTGCCAGCACGGGCTCAACGAGGATCTCTGTGCTTATGAACGACTTCATGGCAACCAAGCCTTGACTAACTCCCTGCCAAAAGCCAGGAATTCCCATCTAGCAGCTGGATTTCCACAGGGTTCCCCGGGATTTGACTCACACAAAGTGCTGGGGAGGGCACTGGGAGCTGCTGCCTCTCTGCACGGGCTCATTAATTAAGGGCAGATCTGAAAGCGTCCCGTGGCTCTCTCCCGTGGTGCCCAGGCTGTTCAGAGCTTCTGCTGCTCTTCCAAGCCTCTTCCTGCGCTCCAAACTCCCAGAGCCGGGAGCAGCTGGAGCTGGGATGCAGGAGAGCGGCTCCAGCACATCCCCACTCCCAGCGGCGCTGCAGCAAATCCGCTTTTTTCACTGACGTCGCTCCCCTCTGATCGATCAAAAAGCAGCAGCTCCGTGCTCTGCAGGGCTTTTTTTGGGAAGGTTTGGTTCATCCAGGGGCTGAGTCACGCTGGGTAGAGTCAGCTCTGCTGCTGGGGATGAAGGAGGCGGGGAGGAATAAGGGGGAGAGGCAGAAATATTCCCGTAAAAAGAGCATTTCAGGCCAAAAAGCGTCGTTTTCCATGATCATATTACATTTAGGATTATACACCGAGGTGAAAAGAAGTCCCTGAATTTCAGGCTGGGGCATTTCCAGCCCAGGTTTGGAGATGCAGATCCCAAGAGCAAAGCAAATCTTCATCTGCCAGCATTCCAAAGTCTGCACGCTCCTGGATTTTCCTCTCAGTGTTGCTCTTTTTTTCTAATCCCTCTCATGCAATGCCACAAAAATCAGATCTTTTGAAGCAATTTTGGGATCTTTCCCTTCCCTCCTCCAGCAGGGGTGCACTTTTTTGCTGCTTTCCCCCCGCTTTCTGCAGGAAAATTGGCTGCAAACCCAAAAGCAGCCCTGATGTCACCTGGGTGGGACTTCCAGGCAGGAGAGACTCAGACATCCCTGGTCTCAACCTCTTCCCTTCCTGTCCTTAGCAAGAAATTCCCAGTTATCCAGCATTTCCCACCCCTCTCCCCTCCAAACCCACCAGACAGATGCTGAATTCCTAAAAAAATAAATCCAGCTCCTCCATTTTTCTGAACCTCAGAGCTTAATTAGGCTCGTTCTGCACCTGTCTTGATGACACGTGAAGGAAATTAATGGCACCAGCAGCCATTCCAGAATTCCCCGTGGCCTGGGGGAGCTTCCAGTCGCTCCCAGGGCTGGGCTGTGCCAGGGATAAGAATAAAGGACTTTAATTATTGACCCTGCTATGCTGGGGGATGGCAAGAAAAGGGAGATTTGGAGTCCTGACGGCAGCGCTTGGACAGGGACACGGCAAAGCCGATAAATCCTGAGTGTGGAGCCTTCCAGCAGCTCCCAAAAATCCCGGGTGGAAAATGAGCCAAAGCAGAGCTGCTGGAGTTCCGGGGAGAGCCCAGCCCTAAAGCAGAGCACCTGAGCAGCCACAGCCACACCTGTCCAGGTAAAACTGCAGAATTCCCTGCCCTTGGCTTGGATCCCACACAACTCCACGGATTCTGGTGGATGCACGACCTCGAGGGTGACAGAGAAGAGAGATGATGTGCAAGAAGGAGCTCAGGGGTCGATATTTTTCCCATCAAAGATGCTTTCCTGCAGTAAAACCCTTTTTCATCAGCACAGAGAAAAGGACGGAGATGAAAAGCGAGAGAAAGGGGTTTGTTACTCTGGGTTTTTATGGAATATCTGGGGAAGTTCTATAGGAAGTGTTTGGCTTCTGATGAATCAGCCCCAAAGAAGAGAGGATTTGTGGGGTCTCCATGAAGGCTGGTGTGCATCCCTGGCTCCCTGGAGCCGTTCCCCAGCCGTGGCAGCCCCCACCCTGCAGGGGAGCAGCTCGGGGAGGCCCTGGCTCCCCCTCCCGCTCCTTCGTGCCTCACATTCCCCGGGGCTGCGTCACCGGCTCCCGAGCAGACTGCGTGGGCTGGGCGCCATATGGAGCCCTGGAGGGGGATCCAAACATCCCTCTGGAGCTGCATTTAGCAGGAGTCAGCCTCTTCTAGCCCCCTCCCCTGTCCCAGCTCCTTGCCCTGTGTCAGCTCATGGATCACAGCCACCTTTCCCCACTCTCCCGGAGCACAGCGCGGTTGGAACCGAGACCAAGAGCAAAGCTCTGTGGTCGTGATCCATCGGCACCAACTTCATCCTGCGCATCCGAACCTCACAGCTCCGAGCCCTGTACCTCTAATTGTGGTTATTTTCTCCAAATCTGGCCACCAGCTTCTCTCAAAACTCTGAAGGGAGGTGGAGAGGAAACCATTTCCCGTTTTCCCAAATGTCAGAAGGGTTTGGGTTGGAGGGAACCTCAAGGTCATCTCATTCCAAACCCCCTGCCGTGGTCAGGGACATTTTCCACCAGACCCGCATTGTCCACACCGCACCCATGGACAGTTCCAGGGAAGCGTCTGGGGACAGCCCAAAGCTGTGGGGAAGGGAATGACGGCAGTGCGGGGCCAGCACAGAGCGGGCGCTGTGGGACCGGCAGGGCTGCACTGAGGAGATGGGAACCCCCTGGGCATCACAGCCAGCCCTTGCAGCCGGCTCTGGCTCCAGGCAGGGGAATTGGAAGCCCAGTGCCACCCCAGTGCCGCCCCAGTGTCATCCCAGTGCCACCCCAGTGAACCCCAAAGTGCCACCCCAGTGCCGCCCAGTGCCACTCCACTCCTGCTGCTCCCGTAGAAGCACAGAATTTTTTGGGTTGCAAAAGACTCCAAAGCCACCGAGCCCAGCTGTTCTCCCAGCACCGCCCAGGCCACACAATTCCCCAGGCTCCACATCAACATTCCTGTTAAATTCCTCCAGGAATGGGAGCTCCAGCACCTCCCTGGGCAGCTCTTCTGACGCCTGACAATCTCTTCTAGGAAGAAATTTTCCACAATATCCAATCTGAACCTCCCCTGGCCCAGCCTGAGGCCGTTCCCTCTCCTCCTGTCCCTGTTCCCTGGGAGCACAGCCCGATCCCCCCGGCTGCCCCCTCCTGTCAAGAGCTGTGCAGAGCCACAAGGTTCCCCCTGATCCCCCTTCGCTCCAGCCTGAGCCCTTTTCCCAGCTCCTGGGGCTCCAGCCCCTTCCCAGCTCCGTTCCCTTCCCTGGACACGCTCCAATATCCCAGAGTGTGTCCTGCAGTGGGCAGAGGGCAAGGACAGCATCTGGCTCCTGGAAAAGTTCTCTGTCCCCACCTCAGACCCTGTCCCCATGTGAATCTTTCTCCCAGAGTTTCTCAGCACGTGCCAGAGCAGAGGTGACCCCAACAGGGGCAAATACCTCCTTGCAGGAAAAATGGAACCCACTTCTGCATAGCTCGGTTTTTCTTTCCTTTCTGGAGCAGATATAAAATCTCTCCATTTGTTTTTGTGCTGGTTTTGTCTGGAACGGAGCTCATTTTCCCTCAGCACCCAGAGCTGGGGGAAGAAGAAGACACGGGGGATGTTGAGAGCCCATCCTGGGGACGGCTGAACACCTGATGATGGAGTGCGGGGGATGAATTCCTTGTTTCCCTTTGCTTCCCTGGCTTTTGCTTTACCTATTAAACCGTCTTTATCTCATCCCACGAGTTTTCTCACCTCTCCCCCTCCACTTTTCTCCCCCACCCCGCCCTGGGGGATGAGCTGAGTTGGTGCCTGGGGTTAAACCACTTCGTGTTTTTGGAGCCACATAAAAAACAACGAAGGCTGGGAGGATTTGGAGGTGGATGTGACGTATGAAGGACAATTTCGCTCAATCCCCCAGCTGAATGACGGCTCTTTGGGTAATTAGCAGCAGATATTTTTAAACAGATCGGTCCCTCCGGCTGAGGGCAACTCTGAGGTTGAAATCAATCCTGTACAAGCGTTATATTAATTTCAGAGATCTTTGTCTCCGTGGACAAAAGCCCCACTGTCTTCCTGTGAACATTGCAATGATGAGAACATTAATATTAGATAATTATGGCTTGGGAAGATTAAATGAAAAACGGTGCTGAGGAGGAAAAGGCCTCATGTTAAATAAAACTGCTGCCCGTGTAGGCTGCTGACACTCCTGTGTTGACAGATTCAGACTGAAATCATCAAAGCAAGGAGGAGGGAGAGGTGGGCTCTGTCTCTGTCCAAAGCGACCGAGGTGCAGCTCTGAGGCAGGGAAAGCAGAGCTCATCCCACAGGAAAGGCGTTTTCACGGCTCCTCAGCAGAAACGTTCAGCCCCTTTATCCAGTGCTGCTCGACCTCAGAGCTTCTCGTCTTTGTGGGGCACGCTCAGGGTCTGGGTTTGCACCGAATACAGAATTTTCCTTTGAAGGATCTCGGGATGTCAGGGGGAGCATCTGTGATATGGACAACTCCAGGGAATCAGAATATCCTGAGCTGGGAAGGGCCCACAGGGCTCATCAATCCAACCCCTGGCTCTGCACAGCCGCTCCAAAATCCCACCCTGTGCCTGGGCGAGTTGTGCACACATTCCTGGAGCTCTGGCAGCCTTGGGAACGTGACCATTCCCTGGGGAAAGAAACTTTTCCTCATATCCAGCCTCAGCCTCCCCTGAAACAGCTTCATTCTCCCTCAAGGCCTGTCCCTGGTCCCAGGGAGCTCCACAGGACCGTGGAATGGGTTGGGCAAGCCTTGAAACCAGAGCCCAGCACTGGATTTGAGATAAAGCGTCTGAAACTACAAACAAGGGTCAGAATAATCACCAGAGCTGTGGGGATGAAGGAAGGGTGGGAGAGGAAAGGAGGAGGAGGCACTGGATGAAGCTGAGAGGCGGGAAGGACAAGAGGCCCATGACCAGAGCCAGGAGCAGGAGCACAGCCCTGCCCACAGCTCCTCTCCACACCCAGAGCCTTGGCAAAGGGCTGGCAGAGCTTGAAAAATAAGGAAAAAAAGCCCCAAGAAGCAAATTATTGATCATTCCAAGAGTGTCCCCCCTTGCTCTGAGCACCCTGCAGCCTCCTTTCCCTCCAGGCCAAACAGGCCTTGGATGGATCCCAACCCCACAGGGGCCCCAGTGCGGTGGTCGATGGCAGGGACTCCAAAAGATGGGGATCAGCAAAGATATTTCATTGCAAAAATCCAGGGTTCCTAAACGGTTCCTTTGTTCTGAGTTCCCAACCCTGTGAGGCACAACAAATGTGTTGAACCAACCCCCATGAACCACGGCAGGAACACGCATCAGGTGGAACCAAGCAGCAGCCCCACGCTGGGAGCACCCATTGGCTCTAACAATTGTTTTCCAGCTCTGTCACTTGTTTTTCACCTCTGCTTCAGCTGAGCCATTCCCAGAATGCTCTCTGCTCAGCCCGAGGAGCAGAAGTGAGCGAGGATTTTACGAGGGCAGCGAGGCCCTCCCTTTGCGAGGCCTTGCTGCTCCGTAACACCCCAAATATCCCTGATCTTGTCTCGTTCTTTCCCTACAATTTCAGATGGGTTCAAGATTGTTGCCTGGCACCCTGGATATGCCCAAACTCGGCAGAAACATCGCTTCAAAGAGGCACAGCCCAACCTGTCCACGCCTGTGTCCTTCGCCAGCACAGGGCAGAATTTTAATTGCCTGCCCAGCCCCATTCCAGAGGGATGTTTTCCCCTTTCCCTCTCTTTTCCTTTGGCTTGCTCCGAAGGAATTTTATGAATATAAAAACCTTACCAGTGTGTAATAAGCACAATCCTCTTAGAGCAAATCTGACAGGCACTGAAGGTGCCTTAATGGATGTATTATTTCAAATGTTGCCTTCTGTTTGAGAGCTGGCAAGCAGAGGGAAGGGTAATTAGAGGATGCTGGGGACGTTGTGCAGCTGCTCTCCCTTCCCACCTCTCCTATCCAGATTATTCCCCCTCCGTGACCTTTGGAATCTTGCTCTGATCTGGATGTGAGCGAAAATTTGTGACCCTTTGATGAGCGAGGTAAAGGAGTTCGTGTGTGCTAAATTCATTAAATTCATTTTCTTCTCCTTTAAAAAAAAAAAAAAAAAAAAAAAAGAAGAAAAGAAAAAGAAAGTTCTTAAATAAGGCTCAACCAAATCCTTTAAGCCAGTTGCTTTTATCTATTTTTATATGGAATTTAAGGATTTGTGTCTTTTTTTTCCCCACCTCCCTGTCGGTTCCTTTTTGATTGAATTACATCAGGAGCTGGGATTTGCAGCGTTCATTGGAGCTGTAGTAAAACTCCAAAATCGCAGAAGCTGCAACAATTTCAGTGGGTGAGGACGCAAAATTCTCCCTCACTCTCTCCTCATCATTAACATTTTAATGCACATTTGGCCTCCAGGCTGCGTTTTTCCAGCCGGGAATGCCCAGGCTATCCGTGGTCAGTCATTCCTTCATGACTGGAAGGAGTCACGGAGAAAATTGTGTTTGTAGCAGGTTTTGGAGCTTCATGGCTTGGGCAAAGCTCCTCACAACCCTCCCCTGAGGAACATCATGTCAGCAGATCCTCATCAAGCCCCTCATTATCATAATTAGGACAGGATGAGCTGGAGTTAACAAGGATGGTGCCTGTGCTGGAGAAGCCAGTTCCTTCTCCTTCACTCTGCTCCCCACGCCAGCCTCCACACAGATCTCTCCCCCTTTTCCCTGTGGGATTCAGGCAGCTGGGATGCATCCCCAGGGGAGGGGGATTCCCAAGTTTTCCCAGCTCCTGCACTGCTTGATGGAAACAAATCAGGAGGTGTCAGAGGAAAAATTATGAAACGCAACACAAGAAAAGCTCCTGAGCTTGGCCGCTCTGAAAACTTGCCGGAATGTGCTGGAACATGCTCTGGATCTCAGATTCCAGGGCGCAGGCGAGCCCCTATCGATTCCGACGGCACAGATGAGGTCCTGACGCACCCTGATCTCCATTACCCCTCCAACTCCTTCTGCGCTGCCGCTCCCCGGGGAGGCAGCGATCCCATTTCCCCACGCTGCTCTCTCTGCAGGGGATGCTGCTTCATTAGCAGCCTCCAGAGTGGGAGGGAGGCGAGGCAGCTCTGGGCCATATGGCTGAGACGGAGCCGTCCCTGGTGTAAATCCCGCTCACGCGACAATTCCCGTGCTCCGGAGCGAAGCTGGGGGTGACCCATTTCCACACCGGGTGTGTGCTTTGGAGCTCAGAGAGAATCATGGAACGGTTTGGGATGGAAGGGACCTGAAAAATCATCTCATTCCACGGGCAGGGTCGCCTTCCCCTATCCCAGGTTGCTCCAGCCTGGCCTTGGACACTTCCAGGGATGGGGCAGCTCCCAGGTTCTCACCACCCTCGGAGCGAAGATTTTCCTGCTAAAATCCAATCTAAACCTGAGCAAAGCCTCCGATTAGAAAGCAAACCCGGCTGCTGAGCAAAGCAAGGCCCCATTTGGGATTTGCCGTGCGCCTGCAGCGAGGCCGAGACCGAGGATCTGTCACCTGCACTCAGAAATATGGGAAGGGGAAAGAATAGATCCAGAAACACCACTTCATCCTCATTCTTGAGATTTCAATAAGCAAGTGGCAGGTAAGACAGGTAAAATGATGATAATTTTCCTTTTCTTTAGTTCTTTCCCCATC